>CM076571.1:581179821-581598675 GCA_034641835.2 Pinus albicaulis | reverse complement strand
TTTAGTCTAAATTTAGAACCATTTAATGTGGTTAATTCTCAAGATCACTCAATTATAAGAATCACCTATTACAATTGATATATTAATAACATCTCTTAAAATGTTTGAAGATTATTTAACCCTAAACAATAAAAATAAGGAAAAAAAAAATCATGTATTAAAAATAATTAATCCGATTAGAGATATGAACCAAATAAATATAAAAAGTCTCCTTATGCCACGCCTTATGCTGGAAAGATTCTAGTTGGGAAATGGTGGAATGACATAGTTGGTCCAAGTAACCTTTGATTTTGAGATGAAAAAACTAGATAGGTTTGAGATTTAAGTTCAACGAAGTTCTCGATTTTTAGAAAGTTGGGAAAACTCTTTAATATATTTCTTATATATATATATATATATATATATATAACCAAACTACAGTAACATGTTTTGCGATTTTTATTAAGTAGATATCCACACTTAAAGAAATGTAACTATTTTAAAATGCAAGTTATGGGATTTTTGTGAAAAAATAGTATTTATTTAATTTAGTTACATGGAAATGGGGATTAAATTTGACTCAGTATTATTTTGGTGTACATTTTCAATTAAGTATAAAATAATTAAACAAAAAAACAAAAAAATTAACTATTTAAAAAATCAAATTTAAATACATATTGATGTTGAGTTATATAGAAAAATAATTTTTAAATGGAGAAAACCAAAAAACCTAAAAAAAAATAATAATCTAGATTAGGAAGTTAAGGGTCTTACTCAAGTACTAATATTAAAAAAAAAAAAGAATCACTCACATATATCTAAATTTATGCAAAAGGTTTGATATAGTTAATCAACATATGATGATGATGATGATGATGGTTAACGTCTACTGAGGCCAATCTTTGGTCTATCGGACCTAAAGAAAAGAGTTATTTAATTTGATTTAAGATTTTATTCCTATGCTCAAAAAGCTTGGAGAGAAGCCTCCCGAGCTCACTATAATTTTGACATCTTAAAAGGCTAGGAAGGTCAATATTGCAACAAAGATTATGAAATTGAGCTCTAATGTGGTTGTACGTGGGGCACTCTAAGAGGAAGTGATTTTCATCCTCGATGTTCATATTCTCACAGAGATGGCAGATCCTTTCCATCCATGGTGTTTTAGGAACTGTCCAACGACCTATTTCATTATGGAGCTCATGAGAGTTCATTCTAATCTATATATCACAAAAAAATTAAAAACCTTATATGATTTACCATTTATGAAAAATTATTAGAAATTTGAAACATACTAAACAAAGTTGCCAACTTGATAGAAACCATCTAATGTTCTCATTTTCTTGGAAGTTGCTTTATAGGAATGGTCTTTAAGCTCATTTAATTTTTTTTTGGAGTTTAAAATTATAACTTTTTGCAACCATAATAACTATTAATGTTACTAACAAAGTTATTAAAATCAATACTTGAAATGAATAATAATATTATCACTAGCACACATTTTTTTTACATTTTTTTTTTCGATGTTGAAATTACAATCATTTTCAAACAATGGACATAACAATTGGTACCACATTAATCAATGTATTATATTAGCCCTCAAATTAAAAAATGACATTACAAGTAGTATTCATTTCTTGAGATTAGAATTAGAACAGGATTGAAACCATAGTTTTAACAACTTATAAATAAATTAAAAATTTAATTATTTTTTAAAGAAATTAATTAAAAAAAATTAAAAACAAAAATTTTAAAATAATAAAACAATAATGTGAAAAAAGGGAAAATATATTTTGTTGAAACTCTTTGTGTAACTTTAAGGAGGGGGAGGATGGGGTTTACGGTTTACGGTATGGGTTTTTTCACCGTTGCGAGTGAATATCAGGGATAATCTTCGCTGGTAAATATTGGTTGGTGGTTTACAATTAGGGAGTTTCT
Organism: Pinus albicaulis; assembly: GCA_034641835.2. Taxonomy (NCBI): domain Eukaryota; kingdom Viridiplantae; phylum Streptophyta; class Pinopsida; order Pinales; family Pinaceae; genus Pinus; species Pinus albicaulis. Next base: position 581,596,761 of record CM076571.1, on the reverse strand, counting down.
CTTGTCTATAGGTCATTTCTCTTACTAGCGGTCACCAATTTTACTCACGATCTAGGAAATCGGTAGGATGGAGGAAACAATGCATATTCTTTTGATCCCAATGATTTTGACCCTATTTGGGTTGTGGTACCACCTCAAATGCATGAGTTGGAGGCATGGGGTACAACTAGCTCTTCGGAGCTGGGAGATAGTGCTTCGTTTCAACTTCAAGAGATGGTAATGTGTAAAGATTTGTTAGACACCTTCCTCAAAATTTTCTTTTGAAGGTTCGAGGTCTCCCTTTTGTGCATGGGTCCCAAAATTTGTTAGGGGTTAGAGCCCTAGTTTCGACATTATGGAGTGTGAATAATTTTGGCTTTCCCCCTGATGACCAATTCCCTAGTCTTCTTTCTGGTAGTTTTTTCCTGGATACAAGCAGTCACAAACTAAGCCAATGTTGGAAGGTGTTTCCTTTTCATAGAAAAGAGGCCCCTTTGAAGGGAATTTTAGTGGAGGTTTTGATGATGGTCTAGAGAAAAGGTCGGTAAATGCCTTGATATTCAATACACTCAATGTAATATGGGGGGAATTATTGGGAGTTCAAATAACCTCTTGTCTATTCTCGAGGGGGAAAATAGTAGGCCTTTGGGTATTGCAAAGTGAGTGAACAACTGATGGAAACCCTAGGATCTCAAGCATGTCCAAAAGGACAAATTTATTTCAAGAAAAAAAGAAAGAAAGGTAGGTGTGAAAAAATCAAATTTGAGGACCAAAACCTAGTGCTTGGGGCCGATTTATAGCTAGGTGAAATCATGGATATGTCAAAAAAGGTGGTGGTGGGCTAGGCCAGAGGTAGGAAACTTTTGGTGGAGTTTTTGTGAGATTGGATTGAAAAGGAATTAGGGAAAGTTTTGGAAGAGGTTCTTAAGTTAAGTACCCTTAATCATCATTAGTTCATTTTCAAATTCAATTCATCAAATGTGTCAATTTGGGCCTTTGGAAAATCCTAGCACATAGACTCCCCCCCTGTGATGATGAAGTGACAAAATCCTTTATTTAACACCAACTGTGAGAGGTTGGATAGTGCCCTTTTGTGGGTAGGAATTCTTGGTCTTTCGTTGCAACTTTGGTCGATGGAGGTCTTCAAGGTAATTGGGAATAATTTAGGGGATTTTTCTCGAGGCTAACATGTATTTTGTATCCAGTGGGAATATGGCCATGACGAGGGTTCTAGTTAACTTGGACCCGTGAGAAGGATTATGCACATATTTGAACCTAATCTATCCGGGTTTTACTCATAGGCAATCTGTAGACTATGAAGGAATCCCCTTTAGGTGTCGTAGATGTCACAAACATGGGCACATCATGAGGGATTTCTCACTACCTTTTTCTAGAAAGAAAAGGATGAAGGGGTTATGTTCAAGGGATAACATTAGGGTTAAGTTTGAAGACAAAGGTTTTCAAATGGAAGAGATATTTCCTCAGGTGCAACGGATGGATTTTACTAAGCCTCAAGCATGGGATGTAGGAGTGGAAACTATGGGCGGAGCACTGATGGAATGAGGGCCTCATAATACTTCAAAATATGTTCCTTCTGCTTTAGTTACTTCCCTTCTGAGTAATAGTGATCCCCCACACTTTGTTACAAATTTAACTAAATCCTTTTGCTCACTAGATATGGTTCAAGTTATCTCTCACATACTTTGACTACATCATATGTTACCCTTTCTTTAGAAACTATGGATCATGTTTCCTTTCCTATACCCCCCTCCCTCCCTAGTTGCTCCTCTTTGGCTATGAAAGAGTCTTCCAAATTTATTTCATTGTATAATATCTTGTTTAGAAATAAAAATGGGGATTCAATCTCATGTGTTGGAGACCTTGGTCTTTCTTCCCCAGTCAAGCCTGGAGGCCAACTAAGGGAAAGAAAATATTTCATCTCTACAAAAAAAAATTAATACCAACCTAGATGTTGCAATTGGAAAGAAGAGGTATATTGTTGGGGTTCCTAAAGCTATGCAAGCCCTTTGACGGGTCCACAACTGATTCTCTTTATTTCAACTATTGGGGCCTAGCTAGTCCATCATTAAGGAGACTTGTCAATTTTGAACAATCACATATTATTTTTATTCAAGAAACTTTTGGGCATGAGGATATGGTGATTTAGGTTTCATATTCTTTTATTTTGGGATGATGTTTTGTGGCATCTTATGCAAAAGGAAGATCAGAGTTGTTGGATGTTAGTTTTAACCAAAAAACAATCAAGATATTAGGCACTTGAGGATCTAACATGGTTCTAGGAGCCGATATTTTTTCCTTTGATTTAAGGAAGGACATCAAGGTGGTTAACACATATGGAGCCCTCATGCTCATGTGGATTCTCTATCTGACTATTTAAATCTCTTCTTAGAGGAGCATAAAATGTGTGATTTGGACTTGATAAAGTGAAAGCCTACATGGAGAAATAGGAGAATTAGGAAGATGATGGTTGCCAGAGAGATAAAGCATTTCTTAATAGAGGGATCCCTAACGGAAAAGACCCAGGTCTATTTTGAAAATGGACCAGAAATGGTGGTGAATTTGACCATCACCCCATATTTATTGAACTAAAGGAGAGATTAAATCAAATAGGAATTTCCTTCAAATTCGATGCTTTGATTGTTGTGATTAATCCAAAAGATCCATTTCTCGAAGCTTTTATAATCTAGTCTTTGAAAATTGGATTCCTTATAATCCTAATTTGGAAGTGCTGATAGTGGTTCATTTTGTTGAAAATCTCAAAAGGGTAAAAAAAGCTATTATCTAGTGCTCCACCCTAAAAAAAAAAGAGGGAGGAGGAAGATCTTAAAATTTTGGAGGAATATTTGGGGCATTTGGAAACTCCTAGTGGGGGGGCGGGGGGTGGGGGGGGGGGTTAGTACATCTATGAGGGATCTACAGAGGATTTTTCATTTAGAGGCCACAAAAAGAAGAATAAAGGAGGCTAAGGAGGATATGTGGAGGAAAAAAATAAAAGGCATATGGTTGAACAGTGGTGATGAAAACATGAATTTGTTTCAAAATTTGCAAAGGGACGCAAATTACACAACACTATATGGGGCCTGGATGACCCGAACGGGGGCAAAGTTTCATCATTTGAGGAACTTTCCAAGATGGGAAAAAATCATTTTAGCAACCTGTATAAGTCTCCCTCAAAGGTTTCCATTGTTGAAGTAATCCAATTGGCACAATATTTTCCTTGGTTCTCAGAAGATGAAGACAATCAGAGTTTAATGGATCTTGTGACAGAAGATGAGTTGCATGTAGTAGCCTGGTCACTTTTCACCTTTGTAAAATATCCTGAAACACACACAGACACACACACACATATATATATAGCCACATGGGTTGAGGAAAAGGGACAACAAAGTCTAGGGTTGAGGAGGACTTTGCTTGGGGACAAATGGCAAGCAAGGGGGTAGGTGGAATCATAGGGATTGGCTTGTGAAACTTGGCAGGAAGACACAAAATTAATAATCAAATAACAAGGATAAATAGCATAAAATTATAGAGAGATGGAAAAATAGGTAGCATTTGATTGGCTCACTAGTTTTGGGCCAAACTAGAAAACCAACAGAAAAAGGTAGAATTCGTCAGGTTGAAGAGAAGGGGGGAATATATAGGTCCAAATATCTGAGGAAGGAAATGCTCACTAGTAGGGGAAAATCGATTAAAATACTTTTGAGAATATTATATTGTCCAAAGTAGCGCAAAAGTGTATATTACACAGGAGAAGGGAGCTTTTTTCATCATGCAACATTTCTAGAATTCCTGGTTCAACGGGAAAAATTATTTTTTTAGCCCTTGAGCAGTCTCCTACATTCCTAGAACGTAGCATGAGGGGGGAAATTGCAGAAGATTTCTAGTAGTATCTAGCTTGTGGTTGGGAGGAGAGTTATTTTTCCTGTCTCAGTTTCCTGACTTCTACGGAGATAAGTATATCTATCAAAATCACCACACACTGAAATACTATGACCATTAGTATACTAAATATTGTAACTACTCTTGTAAGGAATGTATATAATAATTTTGAAGTGTTAAGTATAGTTGTGTCACAATTGGTATTTATGGTGTGCCCATGTATTAAGACCATGATATAAAAATTCTAAGCTAATCTATTGGCAAGAACATGGCTCTGCATTGAAAAAAGTATACCCACAATTACTTCTACAGGAAACCTCTTGGTTCCTTTTTCATATATAATGTGATTGATTTGGTGTTTGGTTGACCTTTCCAGAGTTTGGCTTGAACTGTGAACTTAGCGATTGATTTTTTTCTGAATGCTAGTCTCAATAGTATGCTTGTGTTGGAGTCAAAATGATTTCCTTAGAATTTATTACATTACCCTACCAAACGCCTCCCATCTCAGAGATTTAAACTTCCCCAATTTTTTTTCTTCCACTTCTATGAGGATATCACTATTTTCCAATAGTTGATTCTTTCCTCTACCCATTGAGGGATGCGTTCATGAAGAGTTTGATATGTCAGTTTTATATCGAGATTCATGCCAATGGACACTATATGCATGTCTTTGTTCTTGTACATTTCATTTGGACTATGGTTTGATTGGTATCGATCCATTAAGCGATTTGTGTGAAGCCCTAAATCTAGGCCGAAAGTGAGTTCATTAGCCATCAACAATAGGCCATAATCAAACCTGGAAAATCGAGGGAGTATATTGGGGTTGATATAAGTGTTTGTGACCACATTTGGGCACAAAAAATTCATCATTCTAGTTGCTAAATGCCGAATTTCCACCATAATCTGATTTGATACCAATTATGTCAGAGTTCCAAACCAACATTAAGAGTAGTAGGTAGGCTTAACGATAAAAACTCACTCAAACTCGGTGAAGTGGACATACAATTAGTATACACAAAACCCATCATCACTGGTTTCCCCACCTACGTTCCTTTATATTATTCATTTTTTGTGTAATTATGGCTTTTGTAATTTATTAATTCTTCCATTTGAGTGGCCATTAACTCTGATACTTTACAAACTAAGTCATGGATATTTTAATTACATACACATAATTTAATCAGTCTTAAAATTATATGTTCATTGGTATAATTAAATCATTTGCTACAACACCATGATTCACTAGGGGGATTGCTAGGTCTCAAGAGGCATTAATCTAAGCTTGTGTCATATGCTCTATATGGATTGTGAGATTTTGAATATTTGTTTCTTTATTATTCCATGGTAGTAATAAAATGGCCAGAATAAAGTTCCATGCATCTTGTTTGCCGAATGGATGAAAAAATGTATAATTGAACATATTTATGTTGAAATTAGCAATAAGAAATATTGAAAATGGCACCCAGGAGGCTCCTAGTTTAATTTTCCCTTAATTAAATTAGAAGTAAATTGTAATTCCACATCACATGATGGCTTGTAATTTTTAACTGGGTCAGGAAGACTTATTTAGCTCAGTTAATTTGAGTTGAGGGTCAAACTAGAGGTGTAGGGTGTCTCCTACTTTTTAGGAGCCCTAGTTGAGTTATTTGCGAGTTGCAATTAGTTAACTCAATTATTTGAGTTAAAATTAGTTTAACTAGTTATAACCGAGAGATGAGATAGTGATAGGTCCAGTGAATTAAATCTGATTTAATTCACAAGTAGTGATCAATCATTTAACTAATAATTCACTATAAATAGTTGTTACATGTTATTTCTAAGGAAGGCCCAGTTGAGATTTGGGTTAAAGGGAAGATAATTATCAATTGTATAATTAGAAAATTGTAGAGGTCATGCATGAGGTCATCAAGAACTCTTGGATGTATTGCGTAATAATGAATTGGGAATTTCCTATTTAATAGGGGCTCAATTCCCTCAGGAATGCGTAAGCAAGGTTGGTCAGGCAGAGGCAAGGAAGTGGTTAAATATTGGACCAAAATAGCCAGGATCAGAGTAAGACAATCAAAGATAGTGCAGAGGTTTCTCAGGAAGGGAAATAACATTGTATTGTTTCATATTCTTGACTTAATGCAATATAAAAATAGCAGGGTTTTTAGCTAAGTCTTTCCCCAGATACATCTTTGCGTTGTGCGATTGAAATTATTTCTCTTTCTTGTTCATGTGATTCTACGATCGTAATTGGTTTCCACAATTTGTAGAATTGATTCAGTATTTTGGTTTAGCACATTACAAGATCACTTGAATCTATTTAGATATTTCTACATGGTATCAGAGAAGCAATCACTATAGAAGAGAAGAATATAAGTTTGTTTTGAATAGGTGAATCGAATTTGCAGATTTATTCTTCAAGACCAGCAGCATATCAGGAAGTATTTCTATGGATTGAGACTCGAATATGCCCTTGAGGGTAGTTCGAATTACATAGAGTGGAAGAACATGATGGAGGAAGTGTTGGAGGACAATGGGTTAAAGGAATTCATAAACAGTGATATTCCCAAGCCCACGGTAACAGATGCTCAAAATCTCGATGCATGGAAGAAGAATGTAGCAAAGGAGAGAAGGATTCTGTTAGAAGGAGTTTGAGATAATATTTTCTCGAACCTTCATGGAAAGGAAACTCCATATGATATGTGGAAGGAATTAAAAAATCTATTTTAGAATAGTAGTGATCACAGGAAGCTAGCGCTGAAGGACAAGCTCAGAAAGATCAAGATGGAGGAGGGTGAGACGATACCAAAATACTTGATGAAGTTCAATCAATGTCAAGATGAGCTCAGAAAGTTTGGTATTACCATTCCTGAAGATAATTTGGTGAGCCTAGCACTTCTAGGCCTTCCCAAGAGCTGGCATAGCTATTGAGACTCGATGAATGGGAGGGAGAAGCTACTAGAGTAGGAGTGATTATGGTTTGACTTGGTATAAGAAGAGATAAGGCAGAGCAATAGAGACGAGACCTTTCCAAAGAAAAATAAGAATATTTTTCATTAGTCGGAAAATGCAAGAAAGCCAAAGGAAATAAGTCCCAAGGCGAAGAGGGCAAGAGATACTTGTCCAAGATTAAATTTTTTCACTGTCACGAGTTTGGGCACTATGCCATGAAATGTCCATGGAAGGAAAGCAAGAAGGAGCCTACAGTTGCAACAACAGGTAAAGTCTAGCTTCACAATTGGAGCTTGATTTTACTCTCATTGCATGCATGGAAAACATGATATTGGGATGCATGTGCTATCTCGATAGTGTTGCCTCATTCCATATCATGGGGAATAGAGATCTCTTCAGTGACTTGGAGGAGAAGGACCTCCAGCAGAACATAATGTTTGGATATGTTGGGAGGTATATCGCTATTGGCATAGGTACATTTACCTTTCAGAGGGAGTCTGGCTCCCCTATCAGATTTACATAAGTTTTGTTTATTCCAAGACTAAAGAATAATCTTGTTTGAGTAGCAGTATTGGAATATCGTGGCTATGATGTGATATTTGGAAAAGGAAAGTTTTTCCTTAGGCACATCACCACAAGACAGGTAAAATATTTTGATGTGCGAGTCAAGAACCTGTATGCACTTGAAGTTATAGATGCATGCAAATATTTTAGGAGTAAGTCAAAGGTTAGAGACTTGGTGGTTGAGAGGGAGCATGAATTACCTCTCAACATGTAGCCTGAGAAGCAGTCTCAGAATGTTGTGGAGAAGCCACAATTGGAGAAGCAGAGAGGAGACTGAGTGGAGGGATCCACTCGAGTAGAGACCTCCAGTAGGGGGGGATTTAGAGCCAGGTGGGAAGAGGGATAACATGCAGCCATACCTCTATGTGAGAGGTGGACCCCAAGAGAAGAAATCTGGGCAGGGTCCATTGAGATGTCTTGTCTCATGGATCATTACCTTTCTACGGGAGCCCATAGTACATAGTAGAAGGATGTTAGACACTGAAGTGAAAATCAGAGTTGGAAGCAGAGCAGATGGCACAAATGTAGAGTCAGCAACAACGCAGAGTTTTCAGTAGATAGTGTAGTAGCTAGTAGCAGTTAAAGACTCTGGAGATAGATGCATTATACTGATTCAGTTTGGATGCTTTTTCAAGTTTAGAAGTTGCAATAGAAAACAATACTAGATAAGTGTTTCATGCAGAACATTTCAAAGGTACAAGATCTAGATAGAGTTGAATTCGTTTCTTGCTGAGATGGAGTGTTAAAATTGGCAACAAGAAATATTGAAAATGGCACCCAGGAGGCTTCTAGTTTAATTTTCCCTTAATTAAATTAGAAGTACATTGTAATTCCACATCACATGGAAGCTTGTAAGTGTTAATTGAGTCAGGAAGACTTAGTTATCTCATTTAATTCGAGTTGAGGGTCAAACTAGAGGCATGTAAGGTGTCTCCTACTTTTTAGGAGCCCTGGTTGAGTTATTTGTGAGTTGTAATTAGTTAACTCAATTATTTGAGTTAAAATCAATTTAACTAGTTCCAATTGAGAGATGAGCTAGTGATAGGTCCAGTGAATTAAATATGATTTAATTCACAAGTAGTGATAAATCATTTAACTGATAATTTGTTATAAAAAATTGTTGCATGTCAGTTCTAAGGAAGGCCCAATTGAGATTGGGGTTAAATGGAAGATAACTATCAGTTGTATAATTATCAAATTATACAGGTCATGCATGAGGTCATCAGGAAGCCTTGGATGTATTACGCAATCATTAGTTGGGAGTTTCCTATTTAATAGGGGTTCAATTCCCTAATGTGTAAGAAAGGCTGGTTAGGCAAATGCAAGAAAGTGGTTAAATATTGGACCAAACTTGCCAGTATCATAGTGAGACAATCAGAGATAGTGCAAAGGTTTCTTAAGAAGGGAAATAACATTGTATATTTCATATTGTTGACTTAATGCAATATACAGATAGCAAGATTTTTAGCCGAGGCTTTCCCCAGATACTTCTTTGTGTTGTGCGATTGAAATTATTTCTCTTTCCTATTTATGTGATTGTGTGATCATAATTGGTTTCCACAATTTGTAGTATTGATTCAGTATTTTGTTTTAGTACATTACAAGATCATTTGAATCTATTTATATATTTCTATAATTTACAACTAGTTTCTTATTTTGTTTCCAATATAAGTTGTTTTCCATTATGTGACATTCAAATATTAAAAATAATTATAGAGAGCCATGAAAAACACATACAACAATCATCTATGGTCCTATTGAAGCATAAAACACCAATGCATAGTGCAACCATAAGGAACTATGAATAGGTAGAGTTGGCATTGGTGTAAGTGCCACTTATTAATTTTATTACAAAACAAGGTATATATGTATATTTCATTAGTGTCACATAGATACTGTGTTGGTTGAATATCAAGTAGAAAAGGTGTGTTATTTTGGCATCACAACGTTGTAGATAAAATAAATTTTTGGGTTACTTCATAGAATACATAGAATACCATGACTTGGTTGCACAAATTTGTTTTCTGTTGTGATGTTACAACGATACGTTATTTTCCATCTAGTTCAAATACAAAAAAATCATTCATGTTGATTATAAGTTCTAAAACCAAAGGGAAAACATGGCGAGTTAATAGAAAAATAAGGAAACTTATGTAGTTTGTAAAAGTTATACACACTAAAAAGATATTGGCTCATTAATATGACATTAAGACTAATGTTTTGATGGTATTTTAGTAGTTTATTAGGATAAATAAATAAACTCATTTTCATTATATCCACTAGGTACTTTTTTATATATGGATTTTATATTATTAAGATAAAGTACATTTCGATTGAAAAGTATACTATTTTTTCACTTATATGACTTCTAGCAAATAATAAGAATACTGCTTTGTCTAGAGACTTTTTGATAAAAAGTTTTTCTTCAAATTTATCTAATTATCATCGCAATATATATTTGGTATTTTGGGCCTTGGACTTCACTCTTTGAAAATCCCATCTACCAATTTATACTTTAGGATTTTATAATCAGGACATTATATCCTTTAAATGGTCCATAGCACACATTTAATGAAAAAAGGATTCCCACATTTTCATAACCATTTCCAAATATTTTTTGTGCTTATGATAGTCATAAACATGATAGAAATATATTAATTCATGCAAAGAACAAAAATTGTTATTGCATCATTTTCCACCTTTGTATACTTGATGCTTTGAGCTATGACCTTGGGCAACCCTTTCCCTTAAGACTTGGTCCTTTATCTAAAAAATATTATTTTAAATTCCATGCACAAATCTGACCTCTCAAAAGTGCGTGCACACGTGGGTCCAACTATACCCAACCCGTGCATATAATTTGAAATATGAAAAAAAAAATCCCTATTTTTTGGGCGGGGTTTATGGGTTACACCGGAAGCCCACCTACATGAGTCAGTGGCTTAATTGTATCCCAACTGAAACAACTGTTTTGCGGTGGTATAAATACACCTCATGGGAAGGCCTGAATGGAGGAGAGAAAGATAGGATATTGATATTATAACCAATTAGTCTCTGATCAATTCTGGTTTATCTTTGTGCCTCTTGCACTCCCAAATTGTGGAAACCCTTGTTTCCTCACATAGATTATCAACCCCTTTATATGACATCTATGTGTATGCATTTGGAAGAGGACTGTTGAGGCTTGGGTTGGACGGATCCAAAGGACATTTTCACTTGGAGCCGTGGCTGAATCAGGTGGTATTCCTCCACATTTCTTTGCAAACATCAATGAAGAAGCTCTGTCATGTTCTTGATTGTTATGATCTTATTACTTTAACTCATGTTATGATCCTATTATGAATGATTTCATGTTTTATACCTATATGATTATATTATCCAACGCTAATATCTTGAACATGATTTGAACTACTTCTAGTATATATTATTTTCTTGAATGAGTTGCATGTTTTGAAGCATTGGAAGAAGCAGAGGGTTTGAACCCTATGTTGGGAATCACGATTGCCATTAGACTAAAACCCGCAAGTGTTAGTCAACGATCGCATCGCCAGAGATAAGGATCCACGAGAGGCAATTATTCCATGTCACGAAAAACAAGGAGAGAATTGGTTTATCAGATGTCCAACAATCTCCCCCCAACGTGAGGCGGGTGTGTATTGAACTTGTAACCTATGCTCTAATACCACTTGTTGGGAATTATGATTGTCGTTAGACCAAAACCCGTAGGTGTTAGTCAACGATTGCATCACCAGAGATAAGGATCCATGAGAGGTGGTTAGTCCATGTCGCGAAACACACAGAGAATGTTGGTTTATCCAATTTCCAACACCCTACATGATCACCTTCAAACATAGGACCTACGGGTACTATTCCTTCATCCCATTTTAATAGTTTAAGCATTAGGACTGCTTGTTTGCATGCTTCTTGTTGCTGAATTCCCTTCGCTCTATTGGTGTTTCCAACCCAGACCCTAGGGTGTATTATCCCATAATAGAATTGGTGACTCCACTGGGGATTACCTTCTTGTAATTCCTAGTTTGGGTTGTTTCTTTCTAGATATGGGCTTTCTTATTTGGTTTATTGACTTTTACAGTATCTTTGATTCATTTACAATCTGGGAAAAAAGTATGATCTTCTGGATCAGACATAAATTTTTTTTTTCTTTGTTGGATTTTTTATACGTGTTTTCCAGTTCATACAATCATATACACACATGATTTTTTCCAAATAAACATGTGTATGTGTGTGTTTCCTTGAGTAAAGTCGCATATATACGCAGGTCTATCACTTCCAATCCATGTATGTTTAGTTTTGAATGAATTTTTCAGATTTTGAGTCCAGTAGAGTATTTTGCCTGATTTTTATTACTTTTGTTGATTCATTGATGGTCTCAGAGAGTTTTGATTTTTTCAATTTTTCAGTTTCCTATCTCTTTTGGTGAAAACCATAGTCAACCTAGGGTTTTCTTTTTGGTGAAGTGTTAGTTTGTGTGTTTGGTTAAAATGGTTCTTGTTGAAGTTCTTGGTTGTTTTGAGCCTTTGGATCAGGGAATTGGTCTTAATTCACTTATAACCCAACCTTTATATTTCTTTTCCTTTCTTTCTTGAAAGTTGGCCTTTTTGGTTTTTTCTTGGTTTTTGAGAAAGTGCTTCTTGCAATCTTGAAAATGTTTTCTTGGTCTTCTTGAAATATTTCTTGTTTGCTGGCATTTGTATACTGATTTTCAAATCAGTTTGTTTGATTTTGTAGCCTCTTTTTGCTTTAATTCTTATCATGTCAATGATTTATGTGGCTTGCAAAATTTGAGGTTCTTTATGATCGAATTTGATCTTGAAGTCTTTGGTAGTTTTTGCTTTCTCAAGAACTCTTTTTGTGCTTAAAAAGAAAAAAAGATAAAAACATCTTTTTGTTGCCTTTCTTTTTCTTTTGGTTTTGGTTTTTGTCTTATTTTTGTTTTTGAGCAAGTGTGAAGTCTTTTCATTAGGTTGAATTTTCTTGATATTGGGAAATATTTGTTTGAATTTGTTCCTCCTTTTTTTCAAGTTTTGGCCTCTTGATCTCTATGAGAAACACATTTGCTTGATTTAAAAAACAATCCATAGGATCTTGAATTTAAAGCATTCAATTATGCATTAGGATAGATGCATTTTGGGCATTTAGTTCTTTTGTTATTTTTTGAATGTTTGAATGCAAAATTGATAAAAAAAAGTTTTTCTTTATTAGGTTTCACGTAGAACCTTTGTATAAATTACTTTTCATTGAAGAAAATGAGATGCATTTTCATGTAGCTAGGTTTTATATTGATTTCTTTCAAGTCAAAACACCATTAGTTGCACTTCCATCTTACCCTTGACTTAAGAAAAACCATTAAAATCAAGCGCTTAACTAAAATGAACTAGAATTTTTTTATTTTTCATATATACATCAACTAGTATAGGAATTTTAGGGCCTTGGAATAGGTGTGTGGAGAGTAAACTCTCTAAGGCCACTCCAAACTGAAGCATAGAAGTTGATTAAAGAGTGAAATCCAGTGTTGTTAAGCTATCTGGTACCTGAGACATACATTGTATCACTCCCATTAGTACTTCTGGAGGGTACCCTTGCAAATCTCGGGTACTTGCACCAACAAAGGCTTTTATCTGGAGGTCAACATAACTGTTTTTATTACCTTTTCTGGTAGGCCAGGGGCGTAACTACCCTAGACTATCTTCAGAAGGCCCTTATCTTCACTTTATTGTTTTTTGGTGTTTGATCCTAATAATCCAAATTAGAAATACCTAGAAGTTGCTTGTTTGGTTGTATCTTTAGGGAATTTATAGTGGAGTTCTCTTTGCTCTTTGTATTTAGTTGGCTTTAGGTGGATTTTTGACTTGTCACTTTGGAACTTGGATTTTGAGTGACTGAAAAATGACTCCACTAGTCTTGAAAGGCTCTTTATCTTTCTTTTGAAATTGTGGAGTTGCCTACTTAATGGAAAAGTTTTTATTGTGCATCTCTATTCCTTGAAAATTCATTTGAACTATCCTGCAAGGGAAGGATTTGCATATAATTTAAGCATGGCCAATATTCTTGTGGATGCCAAGTAAGGAACCCCTCTAGAAGGGAATCCTTATGTTTTTCCTTTCTTTGGAAATGTTGGTAACCCCTTGATGGCCACTTTGAATATTCCTGGATTAAATGTTGGACTACCCGTTTGGTTGTGGTCCACTCTGAATGTTCCAAATTTATTGAAGCTTATTATATGAATGCTTTATTTCAATAGCATCGAATGGGTGTTATTTCTTCATCCTTTTCTCTAGAGAAATCCGGGCTTCCACTTTCTCCTCCATCTTGAAATAAGAAGTCTAAAAATAAGAGAAAAAGGAGGAATAAGGAGAAGAATAATTCTCTCCATGCATCATCATCGACCTCTGTTATTCATGTTGGAGATGAGCCTTCAACCACTACAAGTCATGTTGGGGGCATAAGTATAGTCACTGCAAGTCATACTAGAAATGATTTATCTACCTCTATTAGTCATCCTGATGATGACTCGCATACTTCTGTGGGTCGGGATGGGGGAAGAAGTCCTATCTCTCATGGAAAAGAGTCACCAACCTCTGCAAAGTCCCATTGGAGACCCTCCACCAACCTCTACAAGTCATGTTTGAGATCCTCCACCAACCTCTATAAGTCATGTTGGAAATTCTGCACCACCTGCTGCTAGTCATGTTTGGGGCATTAATGTTGACCAGAAACCTAGGCATAAAATTTTTAAACCTAAGTTCCCTTGTAAGATTTGTAAGGGATATCATCTTACTCATTTGTGCCCTAATATTTCAATGGTACAAAGGTTGTGGTCTGATTCTGTAGGTTCTTCTACTTTTGAACCTCTTTTGGATTCTCAACAGTCATATCAACCATTGGTTAATGAAGTGGTCAAGCCAATGCAATCTCTAGCCGATCTCATTGCTTTTTTGGGGTTGAAGTGTCTAACAACAAAGTCTTATTGATTTCTATTTCATAGTCTTTCGGTCTAGGGGGTATGTCGGTATCTTCAAGTGTACACCCTCCAAGTTCTAGGAGTGCTTCCTTTAATTGGGATAGTCTTGTTAATCCTCATCTTCCTTCTGTTGCACCTTTCCAAAATAAGGGTTAGAGTTAATTCCACAAATTTCTATCGATGTGAAGTGGATGAAGGATCCTCTACCATTATTATATCCTCATCAACTTGGAAAGCTTTGGGTTCTCCAAAATTGCTAGCAATTGATAGTTAATTGATAGCTTATGATAGAAGACTTGGTGAATCTATGGGTTTTCTTCCTCAATTTCACATCACTTTAGGTGGAAAGATGGTCTTAATTTATTTAATGGTGGTTGATCACTCTTTAGAATTTAATATGCTACTTGGGCGTGATTATGTCTATGCTATGAACGTTGTGGTGTCTTCACTCTTTCGAGTGATGTATTTTCCTCATAATGGAAGTATTGTCACTGTTGATCAGCTTGCATCTGATAATTACCATTGTAATTCGAACTCGGTTCAAAATTACCCTTGGTATGATCCAAGTGTTCAAGTTGACTCTGTCATGCCACAGGTGAACTATGTGGCATTATGTCCTCAATCCTCAATTGCTTCTGAGAAGGATCCTTTGAATTATTATTTTCCTTCTCGAGATTTGATCCCAACAATTGATCGAGTGTTTTCTCCTATAGGTGTATGATACCCCTTGATTCCCTCTTTTAATCCTTTTAGTTCTCATGATTTCCTGGTGTTGAGGAGGTAAATCCCCTCTACGGACAGAGGCGATCCCTACTAGCCCAGATCGGGTCTAGCAACAATCAAACACGCTACAATGCAGGTTCCTAATCGTAAATAAACCGAATTGCGAGGAAGGCTCACCTGGAATCCAACGTTGTTGTTTTTATAAGAGGTGGTGCTCCCGTTCCTTTGCCCTGGAAGATCACAATCCTCACGATCTCCGTGATAGGACACCTGCACATGCAAGAAACAACAAAAACGCAAGCATAAAATCCAATATATACAACTATATGTCAGTCGAAGAGGACATAACTCATGAACATAATCAAGAACAAGAGTGGAACCATAACCAATAGTCGCTTATCATTAAAGAGTCAAAAGAAGAATACAACCATAGCTTCGACGCAGCACTCTCCTTTGGCGGGTCATCAGCAAAACATGTCTCGATAAAGCTTGTCAAGGATGGGACAAGCCTCTCTCTCCGGATACTTGGAAATAGTCTCCTTGCTTGGATTTGGCCTTAAGGGAATCAAGAAGGCTCTTGCAGCATAAGGATGTGAAAGCTCTTGGGAACTTGGAGATTAGCTTGCCAAGGAGATAAGAAAACTTTTATAGATGGAGGAAGGGGAGTTAGGATCCCTATAATTATGGGATTGGCCCTATCATCAAGGAAGCTTCCATGAGAGGTGGCAAACCACTTCCTCTCTATGGAAATACGTAGCCAAACCTCCCAACTCAAGATAGATATCAGTCCAGGAATTTGTTAGGATGAAACTTCCGCCATTTATTTTTAAAAAACACCTCTTAATATGGTTAGCGCGGGTGCGGCTCTATGACAGAGCGCCAATTGGCGCGCCCTCTTTGGAGGATTTTCCCCCTTGGCGCGAGGGCTGAACTGTGGAACCGCGCCAATGGAAAAAGAGCTATTTTTAGGGTTTTTTGCAGGGAGATGTCTTGAGGGCAATGAAAGCTCATCTTCAGAGGGATGCAATGAAAGTATTTTCAAGTCTTGTCTCTGCTCACAGGTCACGGAATGAGCCCTCCAACGTGCGGGATGGGGAATGACAGGGACCATGACAAATTGCTGTGTAACAGATGCCCCCTAAAGCATGAGGCCTGAGAGAGAGAGAGGGGTGAAATGCTTTACGAGATCATGCCGACTGAAAACACTACCATCGGAAAACCTGCGGAGCAAAGTACAACTGATATCTCAGATACATGATATATATGCGTGGTATGGGCGCAGCCATCCATAATAGAGTATACAATAATAGAGATCCAGGGCATGGGCGCAGCCATCCATAATAGAGTATACAATAATAGAGATCCAGGGCATGGACGCAGCCACCCAGAGAGGATCGATAAATAGACTCAGGTATGGTCGCATCCATCCAATCATTGAGTCATGTAAATAATCATAATAATCCACAAAATCATAGCCTGGATTACAACAGACACAATCCAGGGTCTTGCGCTCCATCTCGACCCGAACAAAGTACAAGTTCAAGCATGCGAATATGTGAGCTGAAGTCAAACATGCAAGAACATCGTCTGATTACCAGCCAATGATGAAAGCTGTTAACAGACGCGAGAGGTACCACCAATAACGACAATGGCCCTCAAGGTACTACAGGTACAACCTACGGCATGTGAATCAATGAGCTGACGTCGAACATATGTAGGATCACTCGATCAGAGGCCAATGATGAAAACCCCACGTCGAATGCGACGAACCTGCCATTAAGGCATGGAGGCTCCAAGGTACCATAAGGGAGTCTCTAGATCAGCTTCCTGGATAATGAGCTGAAGTCGACAGGAAGTGACCTTGATCAAAGGTGGGCCATAATGTTTCCCACATCATCGACACGAGACAGAGGAACATGATGTTTTTTGTGAATCAGGATTAGATGAGAATCAGAGGAAGGTTGAAATTTGCAGAGGTCAACTTCTCTTGAACATATTGACGGCATGACAGTGGATTTGGCAGTATTTGACATCAAAAGATCAGAGGTCATGGTGACGAGGCAAAAGAGCAGATGAGAGGTCAAAAGGGATTACCCAAACCCACAGAGGCAAGTGAAAAATGAGATGAGATGTCCCCAACCCGACACGAATGCAGAAAAGTGCCATGTTCAAGAGCGACATACTGCCGACACGACAATGATGCTGGTTCTATTTTTCCCCACCATGCTTGGCGAGTACCTCTTTATTTTTACACAAGCTTGAAGAGGATACCATATGCTTGTCATATAAGTTCGTCCTAGTACATTTAACGAGCCCTAGGAAGGAGAGACTCGAGTAGCGTCATTATGACTGAATCCGATGTCATCAGGGTTTAACGAGTCTGACAAAGGAAGAACTCGACGTCTTTTCATGTTTAGAGAGTTTGAAAAGACAACAGAAAATTAAACTCCAACGGTCCCTTTTCGTAAATAGTTTCTCAGACCCGAAAAGGTAGAAAACAATATCTGAGAAAACCTCCTAGTTGCAATAGGCTAGGGTATTCCTTTTTCATAAATAATCTATCCCAGCCTGAAAAAGGGGTAAACGTATACTGGGTAGATGTCGTTTCATAACCACTTTAACGAGATCAAAACGACAAGCGACTCGGCAATATTTTCATGTTTAGGGAGTCAGAAAAGAGATGAAAGGTGACTCCTCCTGGAGGAACGAGTGGTATAAAGGGTAGCAACTGGTTCCGGTGATGGTGGAACTGCTCAAAACAAATAAAGGTCAAGAGGCTGGCTAACAAGACCCCCTATCGCATCGGTTCCTCAGGAATGGGTAAAACAACCAAGTGAAGGCAAATGATCGGCCAAGCAGATAATGACGATGGAGTGAGAAAACCAAGGCTCATATGGCAAAAACAAGCTGATAAAATGAAAATCACAAGGGGTAAAATGGGAATGGTTTCATTTTTACACAAGCTTGAAATCAGGAAACTCTGCTTGAAGTTGGTTTCATTTTTACACAAGCTTGAAACAAAGATAAACTATGCTTGAAACCAGTTTCATTTTTACACAAGCTTGAAACGGAAACAAACTATGCTTGAAAAAATAAGCATGCCCCTAGCATGGTGACTCAATTCGAGGTACATGCCCCCCAAGCTTCAATCCATATGAAAGGCAGATGGAGTGAAGGTTCAAGTTACGAGATCAAGAGACAGACTCGACTGGGATTTTACGAGATCTTATCAAAGACTCAAATTGAACAGGAACGTGTTTCATTTTTTAACGAGGTTGACACATTAAAAGAACTATCCTCGGGACACCTTGTTTCATGGTTTAAGGGCAGCACGAACGGAACTCTGCTCCAGTGACCTTGTTTCATTTTTTTAAGGAGCTTGACATAGAAGGGAACCATGCTCACATTGCTTGTTTCATTTTTGGAGCTTGACACAAGACAACATTTGTGCTCCAAAGGATCCGGTTTCATTTTTTAGGGAGCTTGACATAGGAAAAGACCATGCTCAGGCCTTACTCATCATAGTAGACGAAGTCATCGCTTCCAAGAGTTCCACTCCCGATGGAAGGAAAACATCCTGGAAGTCAGGACCCAATGCCCCCAGCACCTGATGCACGACGACATCATCACTGAGCACAGGCACGGGGTAGGTAGCCACATAGTTGACCTGCGGTGGGGCAGATACAATAGGTGGATAAAAACCAGGAAGGGATGATGGCAGGCCAGCTGCCATATCAGGACCAAAGAACGAAAGCTGATCAATGGTCACGATCCGTCCTTCATGTGGAAAACAGACCACACGAAAAAGGGAGGAGACAAGCGCTCCCATGGCATAGGTGTAATCGCACCCTAAGAGAAGATTGAAATCCAAGGGGCCTGGAACAACCATCACGTCCATATGGACGATTTTACCTCCCAAAGTAACAGGTAACCTTGGAAGGATCCCTAACGGTTGACTCGTTCTTCTGTTAAATGCCAACAGATGCATAACGAGCGCGAGTGGCAGTGAACAAAAAGCTTGCCAAGTAGTCGAGGATAGAACACTAACAGATGCGCCTTCGTCTATAATGGTGCTGGGTACGACCAGACCAAATGCCTGTACTGTGATCTCAAAAGGCACATAAGACGAAAGGCGGTATCCTGCAAATCGACTCCAATCAAAGGAAGCGACCAAACTAATTGGAGGGGCTACCATCGAATTGAGATGGTCTTCCCCTGATGTTACGGAAGAAGAAGGAGCATCCTCTACGACCTCCATCTCCAAGGTGGGAGGAGTATCCTCCGGGATCTCCATCACGGGAGGTGAAGGAGCTTCTTCTTGAGGTATAGGGACAGGAGAATCTTTCTCCAAGTCCGAGGAATCTGAAGAAACAAGAAGAACCTGAGGGATGTGAGGTCCACTCTCAATGGAAAAGACCTAGTGCATTGTAGACGAGGCCATCTCAACCGATCCCACAACCAATGGTTGGTTAGGAACGGATTCTTGAATATGAATTTCTGAGGGAGAGGGATCGACCAAGGATGACTCTTGACCAACCGTAGGATCAGCTAGCGGAGGACTCAAAGAAAGCCGTTTATAACTAGCCAGGAGGCATGGTGTAGAAACAGTCGAGTTATCCAAAACTCTCTTGGCTTCATCCATATATGGACAAAGGTGAATGGCATGGTGCCCTTCACATAGCTTACAGGGATTGGTAATCTTACCCTCCTTCTTAGGAGCTTTACCAGCACTAGCTGAAGACGTGCCCCCAACCTAACTCCCAGAAGCCAAAGGCAATGGTGGGCAACTATTGGACCATACTTCGAGCACCTCGGGAACGCCACGGCAGTCTCGAAGAAGATGGTCTCCCGTGCACAACATGCAAGGGAACTTGAATTTCCGTGGAGGGTTGGGAGGTTTATCGACTTTAAGGCTTCAGGTGCATGAAGCTACGTAGCCAGCCTCTCCTTTATCGGACTTCTTCTTCTTAGCCACCCGGTTACTCGAATCCAGACTTTCAGTAGGCGAAGTAGAAAAGGAGGACGCAGAAACAGGCGAAGAAGGGGAGAGGTCCACCTTGGAATCAACATGATGTTGTTCAGGCGGAGGAACCGATTGAACAAAGATCGGGACATTCGGGACCACAGAGGTTGAAAACAACCAAACAGGCAACCCAACAGTTAACCCAGGAAGGGACAAAGTTGCCATATAAGGAGCACCAACATTTCCAAAAGGAGGAAAAGGACCAGGATTCCCACTCCTGAGGATTCCTTGGTTGATGACTCCGGGAAAAGTTGCCATCGAAATCCATCTTCAGAATAACACCCTGGGCAACTAACTTTAACCAGGAATATTTCGTGGTCGCTTATTTTAAAACATTAGAACAAAACTCGTCATTTCATCTTTTGGTCGTGTTCAGTAAAAGGTGACTCTATCACTTTCAGATTGGAAACAAGCGTGAAAGGACAAGCGCTTGATGATCCTTTCAAATTTAATGAGTCAGAAAAGATCGAAATGACTACTCAGGAATGCTAGGAAAAGGGTGTACCAAATAACCGTGAACTACAATATACACCTTGGTTTCAAAATGAAAGAGAAATCAACCAAGGACTTAACGTACGTGCAGGCAATCTCCCCGAATGTTGTGTTCGGTGTATCACGGGTATAGGGCGGCAGACTCAGCTTCCTATGGATAAAGGATAGAAACCTAGTGGGGTCTCCCTTTATATACGCAACGGTATGGGGAGCACAAGTCCGTACTAGCACTGTCTACAGCCAAGAGGCAAACGACAGCTACTAGGTTTTAAGACGCCGGAACACGTCTCTAGCCTAGACCTATAAATGTGTTTCGTTAATGTTTCAATGCTGCCTTAGTGTAAATTGAGGAAATTTTATGGTTGATCTTAAATTATGTTTCGGTTTCAAGGCCCTACCATATGTCATATGACAATATCCTATATGCATCTATATGAGAAAAGAAAACTTTTCAATTCGATGAATGCTATCTAGTTAAGGGAAGAGCTTCAAACAATGATGCAACAAACAGAAAAACTGAAAATGAAACTTTTTCCAAACTAGATGACTTTCACTATCCAAAAGTAATTTCAAACACTCAACGATGCGAATAATGCAATGTAACCTATGCAAAATCCTCTTTTTCGAAAACTATGCAATTGTAATCTATGCACAATTTCCTTTTTCCTTTTCAAATGATAAGAATGCACTCAATGCGTTTTTCGATGAAATGAGAATCTACTTAATGCATACTTTTAATGAAAGAGAATGCACTCAAAGCGACTTTTAGCTTTCAATCATTAAACAATGTGATCTAAGTTCAATGATAAATCTCAAAAATACTTTTCAATGCAATGTGATCTAATGCATTTTAACGAAAAGAAAACTATGAGACGAAAACTTAAAAGAACGCAAATCTCCTTAATGAAGGATGAATGCAAAAGAGATGTAAACAAACACTAAGAATGAAATCATTGTTTCAAACACTTTGTCACGAAATCCCTCAAAAGGCGACAAGACATATGAGGTCAAACACAAAGAGGAATTCCAAAGCAAGAGATCAAAACAAGGAATTCATTCCCTTTTACATGAAACAATCATGGAAATAAGATATTTCAAACAATGAGCAATGTAATCTATGCTCATACAGTGAAAATACCGGAAGGGAAAGACACACTGGTGAAGGATTTAGGGAAAAAATCTCAATTTTCACACACCCTGAAATTGGCTCGACTTGTACATTGACAAGTAGCGCCAACTGGCGCGACTTGCACACTGACAACTAGCGCCAATGGCCAATTGGCGCGGGTTGCTAACCGACAACAAGCGCTAACGCCTGAAAATGAAAAAACAAAGAATTTCTCCCAACCAAGACCAAACTCACCACTTCAAGCAGAATCTCCAAGACTCAAATGAACCTTGTGATCTAGGCTCAAAGCGAGACAGACACAGATCAAGCTCAGAAAGCTCAAAACAGAGTAAACCCTAGTACCTCACAGGATTGGCGCGACTGTGAGGCTAAAACTAGCGCCATAATAGAATTGGCACGGGTAATACATTAGCAACCTGCGCCAATGGGCGCGACTGTCAAGCTAAAAAGCGCGCCAGTCGAGTTTACCAGTCAAAAATAAAAAAGAGCAATCCAACAAGCAGACCAGTGATGATCAAGCTATCCAAAAGCCAAATCCACAGAAAGAACCAGCCCAAAAGAGCTAATCAAGCAAGGAGGATCAAGAATCGACCGAAAAGAGAAGACAATACTCCAAGTTGTTCAGTCCGTAAACTAAACTGGAGATTGACTGAAGCAACGTTGATCTACTCCGCTAATTCAGAGCAAAAGCATTTCGAAGGCTATCTGGCTGTACTTCAGGCTCCGTCTATAGCTTACAAATCAAACAACAAGCTGAATCCCCAGTATGGTCGCCAAATTGTTGTGGAGGTAAATCCCCTCTGCGGACAGAGGCGATCCCTACTAGCCCAGATCGGGTCTAGCAACAATCAAACACACTACAGTGCAGGTTCCTAATTGTAAATAAACCGACTTGCGAGAAAGGCTTACCTGGAATCCAACGCTGTTGTTTGTAGAAGAGGTGGTGCTCCCGTTACTTTGCCCTGGCAGATCACAATCCTCACGATCTCCGTGATCGGACACCTGCACATGCAAGACACAACAAAAACGCAAGCATAAAATCCCGTATATACAACTATATGTCAGTCGAAGAGGACATAACTCATGAACATAATCAAGAACAAGAGTGGAACCATAACCAATAGTCGCTTATCATTAAAGAGTCAAAAGAAGAATACAACCATAGCTTCGACGCAACACTCTCCTTTGGCGAGTCGTCAGCAAAACATGTCTCGATAAAGCTTGTCAAGGATGGGACAAGCCTCTTTCTTCGGATACTTGGCAATAGTCTCCTTGCTTGGATTTGGCCTTAAGGGAATCAAGAAGGCTCTTGCAGCATAAGGATGTGAAAGCTCTTGGGAACTTTGAGATTCGAAGAATAGCTTGCAATGGAGATGGGCAAGCTTTTATAGATGGAGGAAGAGGAGTTGGGATCCTTATAATCATGGGATTGTCCCTATCATCAAGGAAGCTTCCATGAGAGGTGGAAAACCACTTTCTCTCTATGAAAATCCATAGCCAAACCTCCCAACTCAAGATGGATATCAGTCCAGGAATTTGTTAGGATGAAAATTCCCCCATTTATTTTTAAAAAACACCTCTTAATATGGTTGGCGCGGGTGCGGCTCTATGACAGAGCGCCAATTGGCGCGCCCTCTTTGGAGGATTTTCCCCCTTGGCGTAAGGGCTGAACTGTGGAATCGCGCCAATGAAAAAAGAGCTATTTTTAGGGTTTTTTGCAAGGAGATGTCTTCAGGGCAATGAAAGCTCATCTTCAGAGGGATGCAATGAAAGTATTTTCAAATCTTATCTCTGCTCACAGGTCACGGAATGAGCCCTCCAATGTGCAGGATAGGGATTGTAGGGATGGTGACAAATTGCTGTGTAACACCTGGATGTCAAGTTTAACTTGTAGGAGGAACTTTTTGAAGCCATGATTTTTAGCTACCAAAGGAGTCCTTGGTTAGTGTCCCACAAGGGGCTTGTCCTGAAGAACTATTATGCCTAAGTCGTAAGGTTGTGTGGTTCCTTGTACCATATTGTATATAAGGTACACATTTTCAAGTTTTGTATTCAGTAAACAAGCCTTTTCGGAAGTTTATACATGGGATGTATTAACTCTTGCATAGTGTTCATGATTCTGTCTACAGAACTTTGAAGACTTTTCCTTTGGGTATTTTTATGGTTAATCCGCTCTGACAGGTATTGGTTCTCGAAATTGGCATATAGGTTAGGTTATCCACCTGCATTGCACATTATCATTTTCATTTTCCATTTTTTCCTTAGGATCGACCCCACCGAGATGTGACACAAAACCTTATTACTTCTTAGAAGTGTCATAAATTGTGTGGTAGTAGCCTACCTTATCATGGGAGCCCTAGATAGTACCTTTTTTGTCAGTTGGCACCCATTCTGAACTTTTTCAGGCTCAGTAGTCCTCTTAAGTTCCGCCATGAATTTTGCGATGAAGCTTCATTCTCCTTCTTCTTCACTATCTTTCTGGATTTATACCTTAGAGGCTCCCACATGTTGAGTTGTACTATTGCATTGCATGTTGACTATTTGTACCTTTTGGCCTTAAGCCAACTTCACTTGGACTCGTGTATAAACCACTTTTTCACCATGTATTTTTGTAAAATCAACCCTGCAATCACTTAGCCTATGCAACTTAACACCTTATGCCCGTGAAGAGAACATTCCTTTGAGTGCCATTGACCAGTTTCATTACCTTGCCTTGAGCATAGGAATGTTTCAGTCCCAGAAACTAACACATCTGTATCTAGACACTCGTTATTTTCACTATACCATAGGAATTCATTTATTCCTTTTCTAGATTTTAAATATGAAAAATACAAAAATATATATATTTCAAAAAGAGTGGGAATAGGACATTACTTCCATAATTGATGGCACCAAGAGTCAGTTGTGTCGCCCTTGAACAAAGCACTCAAAAGCAAGTCTTTTCTCCATTGAGATGGACTTTAGTTTGACTTAGGAGAGCCTTAACCTTGTTATTGAGTCAGTACTCCCCCGATTGGTTATCTCTTCTAATCATATGAAGATTTTGTTTATGCCTCCTGCATGTAAACTTATCCAAATTTATCATATGCTACCATATACTCACATTTGAGTCGTGATTTTGTTCAAAGGAAGTAAACCTGAGTCGGCCTTTCTGTGGTGTCTCTTGAATTATTTTTAGACAACCATACCCGGTATGTCAGAGTCATGTTCTATCACATCAGTTATTTGGTCCTTTTATCATGCTAGTTAAAGAAGGTCTCCATTAACTTCTTGCTCGTGTGTTTTCTCTTATCGACTTCGACAAATTGTCTGAGAGTAGACCTAGAGCCGCACCCTAGCCCTATTTCCATCATTGATAGGTGACCTTTTTCTAAACATTGATCAACATCATGGGTCTTTGACTGAGTGGTTTCCCTTGTGTTCGACATCATCTTACATTATCACACATTGGGATTCAAGCAATGCCTTGGTTTCCATTTGACCCTATTAGTGGATTCCTCGCCTATGTGTCAGATTTCATTATTGGTTGGTTCAAAGGGTTTCTATCGTGCACTAGCCACATCTTGTGTACGTCGTTAATGTACTTTGGTTTGGTTACTTCATCCTTCTCTGTCTGATTCCTTCCAAATTATTGGCCTGCAGGTTACACTCGCGTTAGATTTATGTGGAATGCCTTAATTCATTCCTTCCAACATAAATTTTCTCATCAACTCCAAATCATTGCTCTAGGAATAAGATGTAGAGCCATTTTTTAGTACCGTAGGGTTTGCAGTCATCAGTCGCAGACTCCTTCGCTATCGACAGTGAGAATACATCAATGTCTTCTGATTGGTAGATTCTCTCAAGTGTTTGACTTTAACTCATTTATTCACACTTGTTATATTGTACTAGGGTACCTGGAATCTCATCATCATTATCGGTGAGTTGTCTCACGTTTATAAATGGTATACATCAATGACTGGTAATCAAATGATTTCTCACATGGTCGACTTCAGCTCATTTATTCCCATAGTGTAGAAATGTACCGTGATGGTCGGTGAAGACCTCGGGTTTGCTTCAACATGTTTTGGTTCACTTATCATCTCCTTCAGTTTTCTGCCGGTGACACCATCCACCTTATATGCTGCAGTTCATCACAACGACATATTATATGTTGGCACTCGAGTTGCGTGCAGTACCATTATTCCACTTTTATGACTTGGTACTTTGAGGATCAGTTATGTGACATCAATGATTAGCCTTATCTCCTTCGACATCATTGATCAATTCTTCTGTATGTGATACTATGACATGACCTTGATATGTACTTTTAAAGCTATGATAAGATGATCCACTATGTATTTCTCAGTTTCTGTTCTACTTATATACATATTTGATCTGCTCTATAATTGATATGCAGACATGATTTACTATCTCTAAGCATGGGTATGCTCGCCTCATACATGAGCTTGATTTCTGATCTCTTCCATTGGTTTTTGGCAAGCTGAAATCTGGTGATCTCCTCCCAAGTCATCGCATCATTCTTCCTATACACTTAATACATTTATGCCATCATGTACCCCTTATGAACTCATATATTAGGGGGCATATGTTATAACATCATTTTCCACGTTTGTATATTGATGCTCTAAGTTATGGCCTTGGGAAACCCTTTCCCTTTAGACTTGGTCCTTTATCTAAAAAATATTATTTTAAATTCCATACATGACTTTGCATTCTCAAAAGCACATGCACATGTGGGTCCAACTATACCCAACTTGCATATATACTTTAAAATATGAAAAAATATAAAAATCCCTATTTTTTGGGTGGGGTTTATGGGTTACACCAAAAGCCCACCTACAGGAACCCGTGGCCTAACTATATCCAAACAGAAACAACTGTTTTGGGGTGGTATAAATACACCTCATGGGAAGGCCTAAAGGGAGGAGATGCAAATAGGATATTGATATTATAGCCAATTAGTCCCTGATCAAGTCTGAATTATCCTTATGCCTCCTGTACTAGCATATTGTGGAAACCCTTGTTTCCTCACAGAGATGATAATCCCCTTTACATGACATCTATGTGTATGCATTTGGAAGAGGATTGTTGAGGCTTGTTCTGGACAAATCTGAAGTTGGAGTCGTGGCTGAATCAGGTGGTATTCCTCCACATTTATTTTCAAACATCAATGAAAAATCTTTGTCATGTTCTCGATAGTTATGATATAATTTCTTTAACTCATGTTATAATCCCATTATGAATGATTTCATGTTTTATACCTACATACTTATATGATCTAACGCTAATATCTTGAACATGCTTTGAAATAATACTAGTATATATGATTTTCTTGAATGAGTTGCAGGTTTTGAAGCATTGGAAGAAGCAGATGTTTTGAATCCCAATGAAGAAGCAGAGGGTTATGATACTATTATGAATAATTTCATGTTTTATACCTATATTATTATATGATCTAACGCTAATATCTTGAACATTCTCCCCAGATGTGGGTGACATTAGACGCACGTATGAAAACAGTCTCTCCCATGTTTGAGATGATGAAGATCTGCAACACAGGTCTTCACTTGAAGTGGATCCACCTATCGTCAATAATTCACATGAGGTGATAGAGGCAAGGCATCATGCAGATATGCAAAGCCAGCAACCACCCTCGGTGGTACCTCTCAGCTACAATCATTTGAATGAGCTCCTGGATGGATATGATACTCTGCCATAACTCAAAGCACATGCTTCCACTTGAAAACTGTCACAACTTTCATCTGCGAGCGTGTCATAATAATGCACAACATCTAAGATTGTGCCATAGGACTACAAAAGGGGAGGCCCTTCCACATAATGCCACTCAAATTTTTCTCCTTATGGCTTCTCTATTTCAGTTTCAGTCCTCCTGCACGCCCTGCCCGCAACGCAGCCTCTCCCCCAGAGTTGCGCTAAGAAGAACCCTCCTGGCTGTGCACCTCCATGAATGCATGCCTCACCTCAGCTCCCTTTACCTTTCTAGTTTCTTCAGACTTTGTGCTCTCATCACTAAGCTCCCCCAGCTACGTCACGTCCACCTGCGCACCACCCTATCCAATAGCACCATGTTGCGCACTCTTTGTCTCTGGTCTGAGCCTCTTCTCCATACCTCTTAGCCCCCCATTTACCCTGCGCTTTACTATTCCATGGCTCTGAGACTGCACCAAAGAACAATCAGAGGAGGCCAAAGAGGTGTGTTCCCTGGACGCTACCAATGAGGCCCCGCCAACCATTTGGATTCCTTTGAGGGATCCTCTTCTAGCAGTCATGCAAGGGATGCCCCCTAGAGCCCTGCACACGACTAGGAGGACGAAGCCCCTATTCATGAAGCACACAGAGGCAGAAGTGGACCAAGGAAATCCACCATTGTGCACCAGGAGCACCCTAGGCACCGCAAAACCGAGCCTCTTCCGGCACAGGAGGCAGAAGGGGAAGACACCGATGTATGGATAATGGACTCGAAGGGCACCTGGACGTGTGTACCAGATGCTGAGTACCTGGTCGCTCCCATTCTCTGAGTACTTGCTTCTAGGCCTCCCGGCCGACCTACTGTTTAAGAGAAGGCCATAGCGCAGGAGTATGCCTGCTGTATCGAGGAGGAAGACCCAGACACTGAAGATGATGCAGAATCGCAATGAATGTGTGGTAGCTCGGCTTTTGATAGTTTTCTGTTATGCCAACTATTATCATAGAACCTCTACTTACACAGGTGCCATGGAACATTTTGTAATATTCTATATGATGTTATTTCAGGGCTGGTTTCCTCCAAGGAGGCAACCCCATACATGCGCAACTACGAAAGAAACAAAGGTTGGGATTGGTTAAGCGAATCTTTCCAACTCAGCGTGTAGCATATGTAATGTTTTATTTTCCAATTAATATATTTTAGCCTCAATTACCAAAAAAAATAATATCTTGAACATGCTTTGAACTACTGCTAGTATATATGCTTTTATTGAATGAATTGTAGGTTTTCAAGCATTGGAAGTGTTATCACCCTAGTAATTCTTAGGTTGTGGGATTTTGGTTTATAGTTAAAGAAAACCAGGGGTAACCAAGAACCTCTTCTAGAATTCAGGATCTAGCCTTCCTGAGTTTCGGAGAGGGATCTCTCCTAAAGATTTAACTTTGTTTTGTAATTGGATTTTAGGTTAGCTATGAGTGGACAATTTGGTTTGATTTTTTGAATATTGGTGGGAATAAAGTTACTTCAAGGTAAACCATAGAGGGATCTATTAGACCATTGGGCTATGGAGTCAACTTTCTAGGCAAGCAGAGCTAGGAAATAAGGTTTAAAGAGCAAATGTACGAAGGGCAGGGTAGATGACCTTCAAAGGGTTTTGAATAGGTTTTTTTGATGGAATGGGTGAAATCTGAACAAAAGGGCAATTAAGAATCCTTAAGTTACAGAAATGAAGATTGAAGGAGGGGATCAAACAGGTACTAAGAGAATTTAAGAATTCTATAGTCTGGTTATCAAGCAGAAAACATAATAATGAACAACTAGTAAAAAATAGGGAGCTTTTTATCACTAATCCTGTTTAAATTCTCCTAGTTAATCATTAAAGACAGAACACATTAAAATGAATGTATGGAACCTTCTGAAAGATAAAACAATGGAAATAGGAAAATACTAGACTTATCTGGTCAGCAGGATAATCCTGAGTTATGATGTCTTTAATCTCAATTCCAGTCTGATGCTTTACTAATTGACTCACACAAAATTCAATATATCCAGCAAAATGACTATAGTAGTCTTAATAAATTTTATTCCACACTGAATAGTTCAAAATCTGAAATATTTATACAATTGGATTACTTTAAAAATATCTCAAAATTCGAGATAATATCTCAAGCAAAAATAGGAAATATTACATAAGAAGAGGGACAACAGCAAAAATTTTTGCAAGCTGTCCTCTTTTACAAGGAAAAATAGAACTGTTTATCCTAATCAAACTGATTTTTTGATTAGCTGGAAGCGTTGCTGGAAATTGAAACATTATCTCGTGGAAGATGACTTGTAGAATACTCCTTTTCACCTTCTGTTCTGATACTCTTTATCTCTTCTTTTCACTGTTTCACTGCTGTAATTGAAAATTAACCAGTAGTAACCTTCTTTTTTACTGATACTCTTTGACATCTGATACACTTTGACCCTGAATCTTCACCCTAAGGTAACAGTAAAATATGATTTCTTTATGTGATTTTCCTGCTCTTTTACCTGTCAAATTCACATCAGATATGTGAATTCTTGCCACTGTTGAGCTGTGGGGATCTTTATATTCTTCAATTTTCTATAGCTTTCATCAGCTTCTGTGTACTTAGAAAAATTTGGCTTTACTATGAACATGTGCTTAATTTCATTCTCCAACAAGAACAAATTCTTAAAATATTGAAGTACTACTTTGCCACTTGGAGACCCTTGTGGCAAAGGCTTGTTAGCCTCCTCCTTAGCATGGGCTCTAATCTTCTGGTCATAGTCCTTCTGTGGAATTAATTTTTCATTCAATGCATGGATATCTGGTAAACCTGCTTGTGACAATACTATGTATTTGGCCTCAAATCTGGTGATAGCTAATTTCATGTCTTTGCACCTGTTCTCCAAATTATTCATCATGTTTCTCTTATTCAGGATCTTTTTATTTGAAGGATGGCCTCTGTCCTGTCAGGAATTTTCAATTCTTCTAATTCCTCCTTGTTTTTACTATTAAAAAATGATATGAGTTGAATTGCTTGTGGTGGTTTGTCACCAAGTTCCTTCTTTGTTTTTTCAATTTCTGCTAAAGCAGCTTGTAGTGGATCTTTTTGCTCATATATTACCTGAATAGAAGGCCATTGTGAGTGAATGCCTTCAGTGATTTTTGTCCAAAAATGATTTTTGATGTAGGAAACCTGGTCTATGAGATTTACCTGCTGTTGAAGAATCTTAACCTATTCCTTTAATTTGTTAGCCCTCTGTTCATGTCCTTTGAAAGTGATTAAGGCATCTCTGGTGGATGTTTCCAGATTTTTGATGGTGCCTTTTAAATTGATTATCTCTTTATCTTTTATGGACATATCTTCCATAGCCTTGATTATGGCAGCTATTTCCCCTGTTTTATTTACTTGTGATGTTGATGAAGAGGTGGTAGAGATCTCTTTAGAAGTAATTGACACTGCAGTTGCCATACCCCTTGCGGTGCCAAATATTCTGCCAATGTTGAGGGAACAACTGTACTTACAGTTGGGATAACTATAGGAATGGAAACTTGCTGAGCTTTCTTCAAATTTTCATTTTCTTTCATAAAAGCTTCTATTTGGTTTTCCATCTCCATTATTTGGGTTGGCATCTTTAGAACCAGCTGACTTAATTCATCATTCTTTTTCTTTTGTTGAAGGATCTCTTTTGCCTGGGGATGTTCACTTTGAGGAAATTTTAGTTGCCTCCTTAGAGCAGCTATGTCTTCATTTTTCTATTTGATTAAAGCCTTTGCAATTTCAATGTTAGTTGGATCAGCTCCTACTTCAATCACCAAGTCTTCTAATGCTTTGATTCTCAATCCATTAGCATGTAATGATGCTTTGTCCAATTTCATTTGATTTTTCAGATCTGTCACTGTCTTCTGAAGTTTAACAGAGCTCATTGTTTTGTTTACTATATTTGAATACAACATCTCTGTATTGCTCCTGTGAAAGTCTATTTGGTCTAATTCATGAATTGCATTTGCACCTACCTCCAAATCTGTCTTTGAATAGTCTGCTACTGACCTTGGATCAGCCATTGTAGGTTTCAAAAATGACATTACCAATTTGTTAGAAGAATAATCAAAAGCAGAGAGAAGTCTATCTTTATTTCCAGGTTTCTCTTTGAGTAACTTGGAATAGACTTCATTTTTTATTTCTTCATTCTTCTCTCTGATTTGTTTGAATTTGATATGGATGCCTGAATCTCTGTTATCAGTTGCATTTGAGGAAGAAGGAATTTCTACATCAGTTTGTTTCTCAACCATCACTGTATCTTTATCCTGTGTCTCAAATCGATTCTTTTGAAGTTCTCTGAGTGTTTTAGTTACTATCTTTGTTGCTTCATCATTAGTTTCATGACCATTATTATCATCACTTTCCATTGCTTTATCATTTTCCTCAACAGTCAATTTAGTTCTTTTGCTATAAGATGTTTTGAATTTCTTGCCTATGATGGTTTCTGCAATATAATTGACCTCTTCTACACTTCTTTTATGAGAAACTTCAGCCTCTTTATCAACTGTAAGAACCTGTGCTTGATCAACCTATTTTTCTTGTACATTACCTGCCCGCATATCCTTTGTATCTTCCTCAAGCAAAGTATTTGCCTCCCACTCAATTTGATTGGCAAATTTTTCAATTTGTGGCTTGGAATCATGCAAGAAAGGAGACACCTTGCATTTTAATATGATTGTGCTCAAGACACCCTGAGGGTCATAATTCCACATAAATCTGTATGGGAAATTGTATTCTTTCAACTTGATATTAATCTCATTTACATCTTCTCTATTGTTGACAATGAATGGCCCAATCTGATTTTTGAGTTTAAATTGGGTCTTTTTCCTAGAGGCCATAAAATTTACTTCATCTGCATTCAATATTTGCCTTAAATATTCTAAAGCAAAAATTCTTGTAGTTACAAACCTTGGAAGTTTGTATGGGGCCAAGAGTGCACAATACACTCTAATCTTTGTGTGATTCTTGTATAAGTACCAATCCCCAGTCTTACAGTTCTCAGACAATTGTAAGATTCTCTTAGTCTCTTCATTAATTTTGGGAGTTTCTTCCTTAGTCAACAAATTCATAGCTGGAATTATGAATAAGTCATTGAAATTGACATATGTATATTCCCGGCTCTATTTTCTCAAAATATATGTCCAAAACAAAACTGACAGGAAGTTCCCTTCTACATCCAATTTCTGCAACTCAACGGGAAACTTTTCTGTTTAATAATACAAGAAAAGATGTAGTAGATATGATGTGTATCTAAAAACTCCCTCTGGTAATTTAGTCAACTGGTAGTGCATGCTCTCAGCAATAAACTTGGCAAAATTGAAGATAATGGATGGAGGCTGGCCAGGAGTCAAGGTTGACAAAAAACCCAAGATGGAAGCATCAGTGAATTCATCACTGTTATATTCCAGTATAAATGACAGCATGGAGACAATCTGTCTTGTTTCCAAAGGAAAGTCAAATGTATCAAAGGGTGGATATTCTTTAGGGATTTTAACATGTGTTAGCCAAAAAGTCTGAAATATATTGAACCTGGCAGTAAAATCTAAGTCCAAGTAAAGCTGGGTCAAATCCTCTATTAATAGTGAAACTGAATTAGGATCATGGTTCATTTGCAGCATGGAATTAATGGACTCAGTATTGATATAGAACATGGCTTCTCTATTCTTTTTGACAATACACCTTTGATCAGGAAGATAATACAAATGACATAGTCTGAAAAAATATGGAGCTGAATGAGTACGAGGAACAACATATTTTGGCAGATTGGAGTCCCAAACAGGCACATCATTTTTACCTTTTTCTACAGACTTTCCAAAACACCAATTGTGGATATCTAGCAGGTTGAATTCAATTGAAGGATCAAAAATTCTATAATCAAGATCAAGTAATGGGATACTTTCTTGAGAAGTTATAGGAACTTGAACAGGTCTGACTACTTCTGTCATCTTAGCAGTAAGAGCGGGAGTGGGCTTATTGAGTTTGGATAGCTCAGCTTGTGGTAACTTGCTTGAAACATTTCTCTGGGATTTTGGGCCTCCAGACTTGGGAATTACTTGTTTCTTAGTCATTTTGGATGAAAAAAGCAAGATTAAACAGTTTGCTAAGTTCTTTTTAGGAAGAAGGGGGCAATTGAAAGGATTCACTGGCAAATTCAGACTTTGAGTAGATTTCAAGGTGACAAGATAGGTTTACTTATGCAGAGCGGATATTTTAGATCAAGTTCAGCAGTGAAAATGATATAGGAATGGCTAAAACTTGCTAAAATGGAAAATGCGGATCTTGGAGAAAATTTGACATCATTTCCCTTGTATTTTGGAGGTTTTTGGTATTCATCAGAAGGGAAATTCGGCTTTCTTTGGTAAAGGGCAGTTTAATTAGCTTAATTTCCTTTCAAATTGAAAGATTTTTACAGATTGGAATGGCGAGAAATACCTGTGAAAGGTAGGATTTGTGGTCGATGAAGATTGCAATTTCGTCACAATCTTCAATTTTGTAGAAATTGGGCTGGCAGAGGTCGTGGAGGTTCTTATGAATGATTTTCAGAGTAAAATGGCTGTTCTAATGGAAAATTGGTTCAGAATCAGCTTCGAAAATGGTATAAAGATGCTCTGTGAAAGTTTCTCAATGGTTTACTGGCAAATAGGTGAAAAGTGGTGAAAAATGGTTAAGTTTTAATGCATTAAACCTTAGGTCCCTTCACATTTTAATCATATTAATTGCAGGAATGATGGGAGCGGTTTTGATTTGACCAGGGCGATTTTCGCGCAGCTCTGAGGTGGTAAGCAGATTTTAACTTTTGCATACGATCGAATAGAAAAATGACACGTCAATGGAGGGTGGTATGGGAAAACAGCTCATATCGTGTAATTTTTTGGAAACATGGGTCGAGAATTTTAATTGCGCGATATGGGATTAGTGCCGTTGGATTATATTTTGAAAAGCGAACGGTCAAGATTTAAATGAAAGTTGCAGGGACAATGTAGTGGGGCCAGGGCTATGAATGTTGGCCGTAGATCTGGTGAGTGGCAGATCAATGGTGTATGTTAAGCGCGATGAAAAGTGGTGGGGACGGGGGCTGGAGCTATCGGGTGCAATGTGGATCGTCAGATATAAAAGGTTGATGAAGATCTAACGGTTGATAATTAATGTGATGTGGGAAAGGTGGGGGCATGAGGTTAATGATCGCGTTCAATCTGAATCGTTGGATTTGCAAAGGATGATCGGAAAGCTTAAATGCAACGCGATAGGGAATGATAAGATAATGGGAATTACTCATCGCATCCGATGAGAACCATCGGATTAATTAAGTGTTGGGGATCTGATGGTTCATATTTAATCCGATAGGGTGGAGGGATTTATGATGATTTATGTATAAATTAGACTTTATACAATGAACAAGGTATTAGGGAAGGGTATAAAAGGGCTTTACCCAAGGTTATGCTTGCGGTAATGGGATATATATTGGGGGGAAAGGGTTAGGTTATAGTTTTAACCTTGGGTAAAGGGAGTCGGGAAATAAACAAAGGGATGGGTTTTTCTTTGAAGTTTAGTTTAAATGAAACTTCGGGATTTTTTGTTTTAAACACATATTATAATATGTTTAATCATTTTTTGAGTATTTTTATTATACAGTTAATTAAATCAATTTGATTTAATAACCATAAAGGTCAGGATATTATATAATGATATATTTAGCCAAAGGGGGTATAATGTGGGTATTTTATTTAAATATGTGGGAATAAATAACTTTGGCTAAAGTTATATTAATGGGTTTTTGGGGCTATTTTATAAAAGGAAGTTATATAAAATAGGAAAAGGTAATTTTATAGGGAGTTATTAAATATGTTAAAGTTAATACGACAAGGGGACAATGTATACTCAGAATACATTAACATAACTAAGAAAAGTGAAGTTTAAAGGCAAATTTGCATTATAATAACTTCATCACTTCAACCTAAGATAAAATGTAATTTTGAGGGTTTTATGCTTTCATGTGATGTGGGAAGTTAATCAAATGGGAATTAGAGTATCTTTAAGTAAAAATGAAGTTTTTACTTATGATTTTCAGGGAAATGAATGCATGAATGGAATAATGATGTGATTTTGAGGGGTTAATATAGACATTTTACACTTTCAACTGATTAGCCATAGAGCCTTGGGTCCGGTCCCAACAAAAGTCAAGGAAATGCCTTGAGCCTTTCTGACTGATAGTTTAAAATGATAAATGGCTATGGGGAAGGGAGGTTAGTTATTAGCAGCCCTGGTGAATAATATTAATGATGATGCTTTCTCACCTTCTTCTACCTACCCAATTTTAACTGCTAACATTTTTTCTTCCATTTTGATTAGTTGCATTTGAGCTAGCAACCTTTACAACATTTATTCTTTCTGAAAGCAATAAAACTATCTAATTCTACACTTATTTCATCCTGGAATCCAAATTAAACTGTTGGATTTACTTATTCTCTACCTAGCTATTGAATTGTCATGATTAAACTGTATGACAATTCTTTATTCTCTATCTACAACATTTGAAATTGAAAAATGACGAGTCAAGATTAAATTGTTTAACTCATCACAGATTATGGCATTTATTGACACTCTGCCATAATCAACTGCAAAAGGTAAAAGTAGTGGCATTTATACTTGCACACTTTCATGTTTTATTCATTTTTTTCTTTTCGGGGTATATTATTTTTTCTAAGTCCTTTGATTTTTCTTTTAGGACTTTTTACTCTCTTTTTGATTTTTGATTTATTTATTTTTTATTTTTTACAAAATATGTGAATACAACTTGCAGAAGGAAAAGTATGTATAGATTTACAAGATTACCAACAGTCAAGTCAAAATTATGAATCCTATATTTATAGGTTACTAACATCGGCTTCACTTGGGGATGGCATTTCCTCGTGAAATGTCAAGATCTCTGAGATCAGTAGCCTTATCCATTGACCTTGGTGATCCTGTAATTGTCTTCTGTTTTCTGCAACAAATCATATTTATGACATCTTATACTGCAAAGCTTAGGGCCTTCTCTTCGGGCTTCAACTTTGTAGATAAAATATCCAATCCAATCTACACACTTGCAATGAATATTTACAATGATAAAGTAAATCAATCTAACTGTTGAGTGACTCTGAAGAATAGTAGTGTTTCAACATCCTACCATTCACTGGTCCTTCTTGAAGTTTAGTTCCATCCAAATTCTTGATGAAAAAGGAATTATTACCTCTGTAACCATATATCACATAGGGTCGTTGCCATAGAAAGTCAAACTTTCCATGCTTGCCTTTATCCTCTCTTCGTGAATCCCATCTCAAAACTTGATCTCCTATGAAAAAATCATCTTCTTTAACCCTTTTATCAAAAATATTTTTGATTTTATCCTGTAAAACTTGTGATTTTTCATAAACTTCTTCTCTAGTTTGTTGGAGATGTATGGTTTCATTGATTCTTCGTTGAATATCATTTGTTTCCACCTGTGATTCCTGGATAATCTTCATGACTGGGACACCCAAGGAAGAAGGGAAAACTGCATCTGTTCCATACACAATTTGATAAGGTGAAGTTCCAATAGACTTTTTTGTGGTAAGTCTATCAGCCCATAGGGCATAGAACTGCTTTTTGTTCCATGTCTTTTTATTTTCTTGGAGTAATTTTTTGATGATATTGATTAAGCTTTTGTTTGACGATTCGACTAAACCATTACCTTGGGGATAATATGTTGTGGAATGACCTAAGGTAATATGGTATTTATGACAGAAAGAAACCATTTTCTTGGATTTGAATGCTGCTGCATTGTCAGGAATAATATTATGTGGGCATCCAAATCTTGACAAAATATTATTTTCTATAAATGAGATTATAACTGAATCAGTGGCTTACCTAGTGGGAATGGCTTCTATCCACTTGGTAAAGTAATCTGTTGTAGTTAAAATCCATTTATGTTGGCCTGAAGATGGAGGATGAATTTCACCTATGAAGTCTAACCCCCATAGTTGAAATGGCTTTTCAGTGGATATAGGCTTAAGAGGTAAAGACAACAGTTTCTTTTTTCCTTCGAAAATTTGGCATTTGTGGCAAGAGGTGACAAATTTTTTAACATCATAAAATAAAGTTGGCCAGTAAAAACCAGCTCTCAGTATTTTTTCTGCTGTACTCTTCCAGTATAGATGGCCTCCACAGTCACCTGCATGAAATTCCTGAAGAATTTTGTCAGCCTCAGACTTTAATAAACAATTTAGTAAAATCCCAGTATTTTCTTTCCAGTAAAGTGCATTGTTTAAGATACAAAACCTCATTGATTTTTGTTTGATGAATCTTGCTTTGGTTTTAGTTAGCCCTGGATGAGCTTGCAAATGTGTTAGTACAAAGATAATATCAGAGTACCATGGTGAGTCTAGATAGGTCTCACTGATCAATGGAGTCGCGATCTCCTCCTGGTCATCTATTTGTGCAATGAAATTAATATCTAAAGCATTAAAATTTGATTTAGCCATCAATCTGGCTAAACCCTGTCTTTTAATGAGCTTAGTTGGTTTGATTTCCAGATCGTACTCAAGAATAGTGGCTATCCACTTTCCTCTCCTACTATCAGGTCCATCTTGTGTCAGGATGTCTTTAATTACTGCATTAGGGACATATGCAATGATGTGTGAATGAAGTATGTACACTCTGAAATCCTTGATGGCTTTAACCAGAGCTAAATCCTGTTTTTCCATGATATTATATTTCAGAGGTGCATCTCCGAGGACCTTACTAAAGAATGAAATTGGTTGTTCAAAACCTTGATCGTTTTTCTGCAGAAGAATTGTAGCTATGGTGTGTTTAGATGCAAAGGAAAAGATTATGAAGTCTTTTGTATAATCTGGGCTGATGAGGACTGGTGCTTTTGTCAGGGCCTGTTTTATGGATTCGAAAGATTGTTTGGCCTTTATTGTCCATTTTATTGCAGAGTCCTTTTTAAGCATATTGTTGAGATATTTTATGATTTCAGCCAGATTAGAGATAAATATTCTTAGAAAATTTATTTTACCCAAGAATTCTTGAAGTTCTTTTATGTTCCTTGGTGGTTGAATGTTTAAAATGGCTTCAATTCTTGCAGGGTCTATTCTAATGCCTTCTTTGGAGATTATGTGACCTAACATTTTTCCTTCTTCTAGTCCGAAAAGAGTCTTTTTAGGATTAAGGGATATACCATATTTTCTACATTTGATAAAAACTTGTCTCAGGTGATCTAAGTGTTCATCATTTGTTTTTGAAAAAACAGAAATATCATCAAGATAGATAACTAAAAATTCATGGATCTCCTTAGCAAAGGCAATATCCATTGCCCTCTGAAAAGTAGCTCCTACATTTTTCAATCCAAAAGGCATTTTCAAGTACATGAAAGTGCCCCAAGGAGTGATAAATGAAGTTTTAGTCTGATCATCTTTATGAACTATAATTTGATTATAACCAGAGAAACCATCTAATAAAGAAATTTTTGAAGAACCTGCCACCCTCTGCAAAATATGATCCATTTTAGGCAGGGGGTAATTGTCTTTCAAGGAAGATTTATTCAGATTTCTAAAGTCTATGCACGGTCAAATTTCTCCTGTTTTCTTTCTGGTGGGCAATAAATTAGATACCCAGTCAGAATACCTGACTGGTGCAATTATTTGTGCATCAAACATTCTTTTAACTTCTTTTTCGATTAAAGGTAACAAAATTGGATTAATCCTTCTTAGTTTTTGTTGAAAAGGTTTTTGATTTTCTTTCAAAGGAATTTTATGTTGAATTATGTCTTTGTTGTAAGTGTTCAAGTCTTCATAACCCCATGCAAAGACATCCCAATATTCTTTCAAAATTTCTATGTATTTAACCTTCTCTTCTGATGATAAGGATTTTGATAGTTTAATCATTTTTGGTTTTTCATTTGTTCCTATGTTACACTCTTCTATATTAGCCCTGACTGGTTCAATTCCTCTATATCTAATTTTTCCAATTCATCTATGTCACTCTGAGTAAATATAGTAGGTTTATCGAAATTATGTACATCTAAATTATCTAAATCATCTATTTGACAAGAATTTGAATCTATATCACAAGGTGAATCTATATTACAGTCATTATCAATTTGAAAATTCTGAAACTCTTTCTCATTGTTCAAAAAGTGATAGATTTGTTCATCTTCTGAGAAAATTTGCCAATATTTCACATTGTCTAGGACAATAGGTCTATGTTTGATTTCAGCAGTGTATTTTTGTAATGGTGAAAATGGAAATTTACAACTACTGGCAAAGGTTGCTAAACAATGGGCTTGTATGTTCTGTTTTCTAGGGATGATAGTAAACTTGCTTTCTAATAAATCTTCAACCAAATCATGTGTTGTCCCTGTACCTGGCCAGTTTGGGATTATGAACAGAATATTCTGTGTTTATTTGCTTGATAACTAGCTCAGAATCTCCCATGACCATTTTTCTTTGCCCTCCCATTTTTCTAATAATTTGCAAACCTAAGATTAAAGCCTCATATTCAGCCATGCTATTGGTGCATTTGAAATTCAATCTAAAGGCATGTCCTTTAGAATGGCTTGTTTCAATATTGGTAATCCATACAACAGCTCGAGCTCCTGATTTATTTATAGATCCATCAAAATCTAAATGCCATAAAGCCTCATGACCAATGTAATCATCCATTATTTTAAGTTTCTTATCAGTGAGTTCAATTTGATTATCATTATGATCAGAGTTACTGAGAATAAAGGAATCAAGATCAGTAGGAGTTGAATAGATTGGATAATTGGTAGGTCTGTCAGCAGTATTGATCATAAACTTCATTAAGGTTTCTCTGTAAAGATTTTTGGGCTGTCCAAATACCGAGATAGTGGCATAACTCATGTCAAGTTGTAGAGATCCCTGCAACTTTGCTCCCCATGAGTGAGAAACAAGCATGCCATACTTTGGCGGGATATCAGCTACTACAACATCCATGATCATGCTTTTACCAGGATATTGGAATAAGTTTACACATAGATCTTTAATTAATCCTATGCATTGAAATTTGGATGAATCAAATGAGAACATGTCTTTTTATGGTCTGGTTATGTCTAGATTCAGGGTTTCCATTATTTCTCTGGGCATTATGTTATGGGAAGCTCTAGTATCTAGCATAGCATTGTGTAATATCTGATCATGTACAGTAAGACTTAAATAAAATGGAGATACTGACCCATCTGAATGCTTAACATCTACATTGGGACCAAAGATTAATTCAGGCCTATCCTCACTCATATTAATTGTATCCTCATTTTCATTTACATTCAATGCTTCAGAAATCATAGATCTATACAAGATATTTTTCGCCAATTCAACTAAAGGAACGACTATCTTTAAATTTCAGATTGCATGTTAAATGTTGACTGAGATTTGATAGCTTGAATTATTTCATCTTTTGGAACTGTGGTTTGTGATGATTTTTCTTGTGTTTCAACAATTTTACCTTTGGTTTGAGCTTTTTTCTTGTCTTCTGTTTGAGTTTCTTGGTTTCTGCTATCTTTAGTTTTTTTTTCAGGAACAGTTTGAGGGTTAGCAGAAGCTTTATCAGATTTGGGATTCTCATCAGAAGATTTGGGATTTGATGATTTTGAGTCAGCTGGATTCTTTTTTGGCTCATTGACTATTACTGAATTGGTGGTTTTTGTAGTATTAGCCTTTTAGGAATCTTTGGAGGATTGAGCCACCTCATCAGTAATATCTACAATCTTTGGAATTTGCTGTTTTTTAGGATTGGGTGGATTCGAATTTTGTTTATTTTCTCTGGAAGAATCTGCAAAAATTTCATTTTGGGAGCCTCAGTCTTCTTTTTGTTTTGGCTTTGTTGAGTTGGAGCATTAATTTTTGGAGTAGGCTCATTGGTTTTCTTGCTCCTAAGGTTATATTGGCTGTGAATTTCATTGATTGCAAAATCATAACCTTGCTTATAATCGAAGGATTCACCAGATTCCACTTTGAACTGTTGTAGCTCAAAGAGTTCCTGGTCCTCCTGAGTGAGGAAAATTGTATTGTTTTCATCTATCCCCATAACTATGTTGATGTCTTCCTCCTCCTCAACATTGTTTTGTGAACTCTCTGCAAAGTTTTCTTGGAATGGGGGTCTTATGTTCTGATCTGGGGAAGGTTCTTTACCTTTCCCAGGATTGTTGTTTTTCCGTAGTTGGGATTCCTGATTTGGGATTGATTCTCCCATTGTGGTTTTCTTTCAATGTGGTCTAGTCTCTCAACTACTTTTTCTAATGTTTTGTTGATAAAATCAAATTTTCCATCTAAGTTTGAAGCTTCTTCTTTGATAGTAACCCTTCTTTTGTTTCTCATTCTAGCTTTCTTGTCAAGGATATTGATTTCTACACCTACAGTGTTAAGTTGCATTTGTTCTAGGGTCTCTGCATCCCTTTATCTAAGTTGATATGCCATGTATATGTCAAAACAATCAGGAAATTTGAGCAGCGGGGAATATGGAGTGGGTTTAAGGTCTGCAGGAATAGAATTGTAAGCACTGTTGTATCTGGTGCAAAAATCTTTGACAGATTCATTGGGGGCTCTTTTAATAGCATCAAAATCAGATAAAATTTGCATGGGATTCTTCTTCTTCTCCCATTTATTTAGGAAGGCTCTATGGAATGCAGCTAGGTCTGCTATACTACCAACACGTAAACTTCTAAACCATGTTTTTACTTCTCTAGTTAAGCTTTGTGCAAATAACCTCATTCTAACATCAGACTCATTTATTTCATAAATTTCCCAAAAATCATTCATTCTGGTGATATGTTGTTGTGCAGTGATTTATGAAAAATTATCAAACAATGGGATGTCCTTTTGGTAATTTTGGGGCATGTCATGTAGATTTTGAGGTAAGACCAAGGGAGCATATCTCACTGCCATGGCTTGGATTCTTGCTAAACTGGGAGGTACAGTAGTAGTTGCAGGGATAGTGCTGATTACAATAGTTGATGTACTTGAAGAGCTTGGTAAAGGAGATGAAAAAGAAGTAGTATGGCTGGTGCTTATGGTGGTGGTGGATGTAATGGACTGAGTGAATGATGGATATATTACTTTAGGCTGCAAGGGAAACTCAGGGATGAATGGTCCTGTGGAGGAACTAGCGGTGGATTGAGGATATGATGAATATATGATCCTAGGCTGCCGAGGCAACTCTAGACTAACAGAATCTGGGGTGAACTGACAGTGGAGTCTGTAAAAGATATGGCAGCATACAGAGTAGAATCTGCTGCTGGAAAGACTGTGGTGTATAGTTGGGAAACTGGAGGTTTGAATTGAGACAAAAAATTTGCTAACTTAACAGCTTCTTCAATGTCTTTAATTTTTGTGACACTTACCCTTTTTACTGGACTTTGACTTTCAGTTTGGTCCGACTTAGTAGGAACTGAAATAATTTTGTGTTTTTCACTCACATAAGAAGTAAAAATAGGATCTAAAAAAATTTCCTTTAAATCAGTTTTAGACTTGGTTCTAAACAGTGATTTTTCAAACTTCAAATCCAATTCAATATCTGATAGGCTTACTAGTTCTTTGGGTAAAGAATCATCTCTTTTCAGGGGTATTTCAGTTTTTGAACTATCAATTTGTTTTTTCTTTTTTCCTATCTGGTCCAGATTGTCTACTATATTTGGAGGGTTGGGATCAGGGTTGGATCAAGTGTAATATAATTTCTTGGGAGCCAGAATGATTATTGTGAGAATACCCACAACCTTTAAACTTAATCTTAAAGTGGAAAAGATATGTTTAAAAATCTTCCTCCAAGATTAAACTTAAAACTGGAGAGTGGTTAAGTCCCCAGTATGGTCGCCAGTATGTTATCACCCTAGTAATTATTAGGTCATGGGATTTTAGTTTATATTTAAAGAAAACCAGGGGTAACCAAGAACCTCTTTTAGAATTCAATATCTAGCCTTCCTGAGTTTTGGAGAGGGATCTCTCCTAAAGATTTAACTTTGTTTTGTAATTAGATTTTAGGCTAGCTATGAGTGGACAATTTGGTTTGATTTTTTGAATATTGGTGGGAATAAAGGTACTTCAAGGTAAACCACAGAGGGATCTACCAGACCATTGGGCTATGGAGTCAACTTTCTAGGCAAGCAGAGCTAGGAAATAAGGTTTAAAGAGCAAATGTACTAAGGGCAGGGTAGATGACCTTCAAAGGGTTTTGAATAGGCTTTTTTGAAGGAATGGGTGAAATCTGAACAAAAGGGAAATTAAGAATCCTTAAGTTACAGAAATGAAGATTGAAGGAGGGGATCAAATAGGGACTAAGAGCATTTAAGAATTATATAGTTCGGTTATCAAGCAGAAAACATAATAATGAACAACTAGTAAAAAATAGGGAGATTTTTATCACTAATCCTGTTTAAATTCTCCTAGTTAATCATTAAAGATAGAACACATTAAAATGAATGTATGGAACTTTTGAAAGATAAAACAATGGAAATAGGAAAATACTAGACTTATATGGTCAACACAAGAATCCTGAGTTATGATGTCTTTAATCTCAATTCCAGTCTAATGCTTTACTGATTGACTCACACAAACTTCAATATATCCAGCAAAATGACTATAGTAGTATTGATAAATTTTATTCCACAGTGAATACTTCGAAAGCTGAAGTATTTATG
Source organism: Pinus albicaulis (assembly GCA_034641835.2). Classification (NCBI taxonomy): domain Eukaryota; kingdom Viridiplantae; phylum Streptophyta; class Pinopsida; order Pinales; family Pinaceae; genus Pinus; species Pinus albicaulis. The sequence goes on along the minus strand of CM076571.1, from coordinate 581,552,597 downwards.
CAATTGGATTACTTACAAAATATCTCAAAATTCGAGATAATATCTCAAGAAAAAATAGGAAATATTACATAAGAAGAGGGACAGTAGAAAAACAATTTGCAAGTTGTCCTCTTTTACATGAAAAAATAGAGCTGTTTATCCTAATCAAGCTGATTTTTTGATTAGCTGGAAGCGTTGCTGGCAATTGAAACATTATCTCATGGAAGATGACTTGTAGAATACTCCTTCTTTTCACCTTCTGTTCTGATACTCTTTATCTCTGCTTTTCACTGTTTCACTGCTGTAATTGAAAATTAACCAGCAGTAACCTTCTTTTTTACTGATACTCTTTGACATCTGATACACTTTGACCCTGAATCTTCACCCTAAGGTAACAATAAAATATGATTTCTTTATGTGATTTTCCTACTCTTTTACCTGTCAAATTCACATCAGATCTATGAATTCTTGCCACTGTTGAGCTGTGGGGATCTTTATATTCTTCAATTTTCTATAGCTTTCATCAGCTTCTGTGTACTTAGAAAAAATTGGCTTTACTATGAACATGTGCTTAATTTCATTCTCCAACAAGAACAAATTCTCAAAATATTGAAGTACTACTTTGCCACTTGGAGACCCTTGTGGCAAAGGCTTGTTAGCCTGCTCCTTAGCATGGGCTCTAATCTTCTGGTCATAGTCCTTCTGTGGCATTAATTTTTCATTCAATGCATGGATATTTGGTAAACCTGCTTGTGACAATACTATGTATTTGGCCTCAAATCTGGTGATAACTAATTTCATATCTTTGCCCCCGTGCTCCAAATTATTCATCATGTTTCTCTTATTCAGGACCTTTTTGATTTGAAGGATGGCCTCTGTCCTGTCAGGAATTTTCAATTCTTCTAATTCCTCCCTATTTTTACTATTTAAAAATGATATGAGTTGAATTGCTTGGCATTAGAGGAATTTTGAGGTCTAAAATGGGCCTCCTAAGAAAAATGTACAAACAAAATAAAATTTATAAGAACTAATAGGATTTAAGATGATGATGTCAATCATGGGGGATGATTCACCATTTTTAAGTAAAAGGGTAAAAATATTAAAAAATAATAAAATAATAAAACTACTTTTTTCAACTCATATTTTCAACTTATTTCCCAAATTTTTTACTCAAATTTCGAGCGAGAATACTCGTTGGATTCAAAATTTAATTCCTCATCCAAGGAGTACCCATGTTGCATACTTTCGATAGAACCTTCTACACAAAAAATGAGAAATACATGAAAAAAACGTGATTGCAATCACATTGTTTTCATGTATTTATCATTTTTTGTGTAACAGGGTCATTCTAAAGTATGCAACATGGGTAATCCTTGGATGAGGAATTAAATTTTTCATCCAACAAGTACTCCTACTTGAAAATTGAGTAAAAAAATTGGGTGATAAGTTGAAAATACGAGTTGAAAAAGTAGTATTTTCTTTTTTCCCTCTAAAATTTGATGATGTAATCAAATGCTATTTTATTATTTCCACTATTATTTTATAATTTCCTTAGGAGGCCCATTTTAGACCTAAAAATTCCCCTAATGGTTGGTCTATCGCCAGGTTCCTTCTTTGTTTTGTCAACATCTGCTAAGGCAGCTTGTAGCAGATATTTTTGCTCATATATTATTTGAATAGAAGGCCATTGTGAGTGAATGCCTTCAGTGATTTTTGTCCGCAAATGATTTTTGATGTAGGCAGCCTACTCGGTGAGATTTACCTGTTGTTGAAGAATTTTCACCTGTTCCTATAATATGTTAGCCCTCTATTCATGTCCTTTGGATGTGATTAAGGCATCTCTATTGGATGTTTCTAGATTTTTGATGGTGCCTTTTAAACTAATTATCTCTTTATCTTTTATGGACATGTCTTCCATAGCTTTGATTATGGCAGTTGTTTCCCCTATTGTATTTACCTGTGATGTTGATGGATAAGTGGTAGAGATGTATTTAGAAGTAATTGACACTGCAGTTTCCAATACTCCTTTCGGTGCCAAATGTTCAGCCAATGTCGAGGGAACAGCTGTACTTACAGTTGGAATAATTGTAGGGATGGAAACTTGTTGAGCTTTCTTCAAATTTTGATTTTCTTGCATCAAAGTTTCTATTTGGTTTTCCATCTCCTTTATTTGGGTTGTCATCTTTACAACCAATTGATTTAATTCATAATTTTTAGTTTTATGTTGAAGGATCTCCTTTGCCTGGGGATGTTCACTTTGAGGCAATTTCAGTTGCCTCCTTAGAGCAGCTATGTCTTCATTTTTCTGTTTGATTAAAGCCTTTGCAACTTCAATGTTAGCTGGATCAGCTCCTACTTCAATCACCGAGTCTTCCAATGCTTTGATTCTCAATCCAATAGCATGCAATGATGCTTTGTCCAATTTCATTTGATTTTGCAAATTTGTCATTGTCTTCTGAAGTTTAACAGAGATCATTATTTTGTTGACTATCTTTGAATACAACATCTCTGTATTGCTCCCGTGGAATTCTATTTGATCTAATTCATGGAAAACATCTGCATCTACTTCCAAATCAGTCTTTGAATAGTCTGCTACTGACTTTGTATCAGCCATTGTAGGCTTCAAGAATGACATTATTAATTTGTTAGAAGAATAATCAAAAGCAAAGAGAAGTCTATCTTTATTTCTAGGTTTCTCTTTGAGAAATTTGGAATAGACTTCATTTTTTATTTCTTCATTCTTCTCTCTGATTTTTCTGAACTTGATTTGAATGTCTGACTCTGTGTTCTCAGATTCCTTGGAAGAAGAAGGAATTTCAACATTAGTTTGTTGTTCAACCACGATTGTGTCTTTATTCTGTGTTTCAATTTTAACCTTTTGAATTTCTCTGAGTGTCTCATTTACTATTAAGGTTGCCTCATCATCAGTTTCATGGCCATTACTATCATCAACCTCTATATCTTTATCCTTTTCTTCAGTAGTCAATTTAGTTCTTTTGCTATAAGAGGTTTTGAATTTCTCATTAATGATAGTTTCAGCTGTATAATTGTCCTCTTCTCTTCTTCTTTTATGAAAAAGCTCAGTTTCTTTATTCACTGTTACAACCTGTGCATTATCAACCTGCTTTTCCTGTACATTACCTGCCTGCATACCCTGTGTATCATCATCAAACAAAGTATTTGGCTCCCACTCCATTTTATTAGAAATTTTCTCAATTTGAGGCTTGGAATCATGCAAGAAGGCAGACAATTTGCATTTTAATCTGATTGTGCTTAAAACACCCTAAGGGTCATAATTCCACATAGAGCTGTATTAGAATTTGTATTCTTTAAACTTGATATTAATCTCATTTACAGCTTCTCTATTATTGACAATGAATGGCCCAATTTGATTTTTGAGTTTAAACTGGGTCTTTTTCCTAGAAGCCATAAAATTTACTTCATCTACATTCAACAGTTGCCTCAAATATTCTAGAGAAAAAATTCTTGTAGTCACAAACCTTGGCAGTTTGTATGGGGCCAAGAGTGCACCATACACTCTGATCTCTGTGTGGTTCTTATATAGGTACCCGTCCCCTTTTTTACAGCTCTCAGATAGCTATAAGATCCTCTTATTTTCTTCATTAATTCTGGGGGTTTCTTCCTTATTCAACAAATTCATTGCAGGTACTATGAAAAAGTCATTGAAGTATACATATGTATATTCTCTGTTCTATTTTCTCAAGATATATGTCCAAAACAAAACTGACAATAGGTTCCCTTTTACATCCAATTTCTGCAACTCAATGGGAAAATTTTCTGTTTGATAATACAAGAAAAGATGTAGTAGATATGAAGTGTATCTAAAAAATCCTTTTTCTGGCAATCTGGACAATTGATAGTGCATGTTTTCTGCAATATACTTGGAAAAATTGTATATAATGGATGGAGGTTGGCCAGGACTTAAAGTAGACAGAAAAACCAAGATAGCGACATCATTGTATTCATCATTATCATACCCCAGTATGAATGACAACATGGAGACAATCTGCCTTGTTTCTTCAGGAAAGTCAAATGTATCAAATGGAGGATTAACTTTAGGAGCATTATCATGTGTGGTCCAAAAAGTTTGAAAGATGTTGAACCTGGTGATGATATCTAAGACGAAGTAAAGTTGGGTCAAGTCCTCTATTGATAGTGAAGCAGCACTAGGGTCATGGTTTAATTGAGCATGGATTTTATGGATTCAGCATTGATATAGAATATGACCTCCCTATCTTTATTGACAATACACCTCTGATCTGGAAGATAGTATGACTGACACAGTTTGACAAAATCAGAAGCTAAATGAGTAAGAGGAACAATATACTTTGGCAGATTAGAATCCCAAACACGCACATCATTTTTACCTTTTTTCTATAGATTTTCCAAAATACCAATTATGGACCTCTAGTAGATTGAACTCAATTGAAGGATCAAAAATTCTGTAATCAAGATCAACCAGTGAACTACTTTCTTGGGAAGTTATAGGACGTTGCACAGGTCTAACAACTTCAGTAGACTCAGCAGTAAGTGCAGGAGTGGGTTTATTAAGTTTAGAAGGCTTAGGCTGAGGTATTTTTCTAGATACATTTTTTTGGGATCTTGGGCCTCCAGATTTGGGAGTTACTTGTTTCTTAGTCATTTTTAGCTTAACAGAGCAAGTTTAAATAGTTTTCTAAGTTATTTTTTGGAAACAAGGGGAATTTGAAGGAATTTTTGACAAAATTTGGACTTTGAGTATGGTTCTGGATGATAAAAAGAGTTTTTTTATGCATAGAGGGTGGTTAAGATCAAGTTCGGCAGTGAAAATGATCTCAGAATGGCTAAAAACCTGCTAAAATGGAAAATGTGGATTTTGGAGAAAATTTGATAGAGTTTCCCTTGTATTTTAGAGGTTTTTAGACTTCTGATATCGATAATTCAACTAATTTTTAGGCAATGGTAGTTTAATAGATGAATTCTCCTTTGAAAATGAAGTATTTTGCAGGTCGAATAGTGAAAAATACCTGTGTAAGGTATAATTTGCGGTCGATGAAGTTTACAGTTGCGTCACAGTCTTCAATTTAGGTGAATTTGGCTATCATAGGTGATGGAGGTTCTCACGAATGATTTTCAAATTAAAATGGTCGTTCAAATGGAAAATTGTTTCAAAAAAAACTTTGAATATGGTAAAGGGAGGCTCTACAAAGGTTCTCAAAGGTTTTACTGGCAAATAGGTGAAATGCAATGGAAAATGGTTAAGTTTTAATGCATTAAACCTTAGTCTAATCACCTTTTAATTACATTTATTGCAGGAATGGAGGGAGCGGTTTTAGATCTGGCCTGGGTGGTTTTCGCATAGCTCTGAGGTGGTAAGCATAAATTCACTTTTTGCACGCGATCCAATCAAATTAAGACATGTCGGCAAGGGGTGGTATGGGAAAACAACTCATATTGCGTAATTTTTTGGAAACCTGGGTTGAGCATTTTGATTGCGCGATATGGGATTAGCGTCGTTGGATTAGACTTTGAAAAGCGAACGGTTAGGATTAAATGAAAAGATGTAGGGTAATGGTAGTGGGGCCAGGGCTATGCATGGTGGCCGTAGATCTAGCGGGTGATAGATCGACGGTGTATGTTAAGCGCGATGAGCAGTGGTGGGGACGGGAGATGGAGATATCCAGTTAAATGTGGATCGTTAGATCTTAAAAGTAAATGAAGATCAACAGTTGATAAATAGCGCGATGTGGGAAGGGTAAAGTTATCACGCTGGATAAGGATCATTGGATTGTGAGGGGATGATCCGACAGCTCTAATGCTACGCGATAGGGAATGAAGGGATATGGGGATAAGAATATCGCATTTGTTGAGAACCGTAGGATTTATGAGATAACGGAGATCAGAGGGCCAGGATTAAATCTGATGGCTGAGGAATTTATAAAAGTTTTATATATAAAATAGACTTTACACATAAATCAAGTGGATGGGCAGGGTATCAAAGGATTTTTAACCAAGGTTAATATTTTGGTATGGGATATGCATCGGGGAATTTGTAAAGGGTTATAATTTTAACATTAGGTTAAGGGAGTCAGGGAAGGGAAAATAAAAAAAGGGATGGGTTTTAGTATGAAGTTTAGTTTAAACGAAACTTCGGGTGTTATTTTTTGTTTAAACACATATAAAGAAAAAATATACTAAGGGCAAGATAGATGATTTTCAGAGGGAAAGATTAAATTTTTCAACTCATCACAGATTATGGCATTTATTAGCACTCTGCCATAATCAACTGCAAAAGGTAAAAGTAGTGGCATTTAGACTTGCACACTTTCATGTTTTATTCATCTTTTTTCTTTTTAGGGTCTATTATTTTTTCTAAGTCCTTTGATTATTCTTTTAGGAATTTTTACCCTCTTTTTGATTTATTATTATTATTATTTTACAAAATATGTGAATACAACTTGCAGAAGGTAAAGTATGTACAGATTTACAAGATTACCATAATTCAAGTCAAAATTATGAATCCTATATTTATAGGTTACTAACAGATACATCCACGAATGCACTTTCACGGCACCAAGAATTTAGCCCCAGCTAGTTCAAATCATCTTCCATTCGAGGATAATTCCTAGGAGATCCCCCCATTATACCTAAGGCATCACTCGATGTCACAGGAGCTCCAGTGTACATGATGTCAAAATCAAGCACTGAAGCTAGTTAGGACACAAACACGAGCAGTAATGACGCCGAGTCCTATGCTACAGTAGCCTCTCTAGCCTACGCCACTTCCCATACCCCTTTCCTCTACCCCCAAGCTATTTTCGTATCCTAGTAGGTTTTGGCAATAGTGGTGTTACCAAACATCTCTTTTGCAATACCAGTTTGGTATCTCATTCCCCCTACTGGGATAGGAGCCACACACATCACTACCACAGGGTTAAATCCCCTCAGTCCCAAGGAGGCCCCACCCATACATGAAACTGTCGAAAACATCCCTACAAAGGAAATTCCCTTTGCAAAACCAATGATTATGGCTAAGAAAACCGAGAGAGGAAAGAGGGTGGATACTCTTGCCATACAATGGGAATCACCAGGTTGCGCCATATGTGAAATGGTAGTACACACTACCCATATTTTCCTTGAGCTGGACGAACTAAAAGCACTCCTTGGCTTTGTGGCAGACATTACAACTTCGCATTCTCGTAAAAAGGAACCTGCCACCAAAAGTAAAGGAAAATAATTGCGTACCAATCATGCATGCGCTATATACAGAAATTATGGGAACTATACCCATAATTTCCCATAGATCCTGTGACATAAGGACACCTTACACGCCATTGAGTGATCCTATCAAGATGATCCCTCCACCCAGTCATCTGGAGATGAACCTTGTACCATCCTGTACCTACAAGTGGAACGACAGTCACCAAAAAGAATCCCGTTCATATTTCACCCTCCTATCATATGTGGCACGTTGTGCAATGAACATGGTCACTTCATCAAAGAATGCACAGCCCTGGAAATTATCTAGAGATGGTATCCCATAGAACAATTTTACTTCGTTAGTTTTTGAGCAACGCAGTTCACATGCCCTTTATGTGCCAAAAACCACCCTCTAGAAAATTGCCACTATATCCCTTGATTCCAATTAGCACTATCTATTTTGTGCTCAACCATAGTCCACCTCTCCCAAGAAGATGGCACGGACTCAGAATCCATGAGCAACTCGACAACCCAAGAAGATGTGATGAGCATATCCATCCTCTTCCTGTCAGCTGAAAAGCGACCAATCAGGGAACCCTGAGTTTCCACCAACCGCTCTCTACAGAGAATACCAACATGTGCGTTATGTAAAATACCCAATCACGTGGTCACCACTTGCCGTGATTCAGTAGCATTATGACGCTGGTACCCCGCCAGACCACAAACTAAACATGACGGGACCCCCATATCTAGGCTATTTTTCCTAGTATGTTAGGGAAATCAGTGTGGACAACATTGTACCTATATCTCGCTAGTTCATCCTCTCATTGATATGATTTATACAATAGAGAAAAATAGGACAATCTCCTCAAACGATATAAAAAGTACATCAACCCTAGGCCAGTAACCCCACACCCACACAAGCATGATGGAAAAACTGGGATGACACACCAACCAAGCATGACCCAGGCCAAACCTAGGATAGCATGCAGACTATGTGACCTGAATGACCACTGGTTCAATTAGTGAAAATGATTGAAGCCCCTCGCAAGCAGTTTTTGCACAGTCTCTTCTCGGTCACAGAGACTCCTCTCTAACCAAGAGAAGATCACACATACTTATTGCCAAATTTGTTCACAATTTCACCACACAATTAAATGTGAGCATCTCCCCAAGCTAAGAGTGGCAAGAGCAGTGTTAAGTCTACACTCCCCCAAAGAGTTAGACACACCTAAGATGAAAACACGGAAATGGAAGCAAAAGACTTAACTTCTACTATAGATCCTTTCTGAGCATCCACATCTGGGATGACTAGTAGTGTTGATTCCCATACAATCTACTTAGTTGACACATTGGTACCATGCACCATTTGCACTAGCCAAAACCACGAACCAAAAGGTATGCCCGCTAATGGGAACATTCAAGCACCTCTACACTAGGCACAATTTCCACCAATAGGAAATTGACCTGCCTAACGGGGGACCCAGCCGTGCAGTCACACAAAATCCCATCATAGAGATTCTTCCCCCACTAAACGCCAATGACACGATACACCATATATGATTCATATCATCATGTATCAGAACTATGACTCGAGCTCTCTGCTCATCTGCCATAGATGTCGAGTCAGCTGCAACTATGAGAGTAGTTGTACCTACGATGGTGCAGACCCAATCTATCTACACTCTGTCGGCCGTGTTTGGCTCCACCACATCGACGATGGAATCCTTCTCGTGTCTCTCAACTAGCTTCGGAAGGATTAAACCCATTCAACATAATCTTGCACAAGTTCAATCCCCCTTAGGGTCTCTATTTCATTCGGATGAGGATATCCTCGAGGTAATGATGGAGCCAGATTATCCATGGGATGCAATGCATCACCATTCACTTTTCCTCCCCAAGCATATGCTCAGTCCTAAAAAGACAAAATAACATGAGATATATGCAATCAAATCAAAATATTTCCTCCCATCAGGAAAATTCGATTGGTTCAAAAACCCCATCCCAGTGCCCGATGCGATTGAGGAAGGAAATATGTCAAACATCTCACCTACAGTCAAGGTGAACATATCCCAAAATCCTACAAAGGTCAAAGAAATCTCACTGGGGGCAGCATGCTCTCCAGAAGAAATAGCCTCTTATACCAAATTTCTACAAAAGTACCAAGATATCTTCACATGGGACTACTAAAAAATTCTTGGGCTTAGTCCCACCATCATAGAGCACCATATTGACACTTGGCTTGACGTACCTCTAATGCACCAGAAATAGCATCAACTGCACCCATCAAAGGTAGAAGCAATAAAACGAGAAATCGATAAGCTTCAAAAAGCCGGGTTTATCTACCCCATCGCTTACACATCTTGGGTTTCCAACCCTGTTCCCATTATGAAAAACATGGCACTATACGTGTTTGCACTGATTTTCAGGATTTGAACAAAGCATGTCCCAAGGAAAATTATCCTACCCCATTAATCAACCAGGCCATCGATGCTTGTGCGGGACATGAGGCTCTCTCCTTTATGGACAGATTCTCTGGGTACAACCAAATTCAAATCCTCCATACACATAGGTACAAAACTGCGTTCACCACCCCCTGGGGCACATTCGAATAAAAGGTATTGCCATTTGGCCTAAAAACAATGGATCCACCTTCCAAAGGGCCATGAATTATATATTTTATGACTTAGCGCACCTTATCCTCACCTAATTGGATGACCTAACCATCCGCTCCAAGAAGCACTCAGATCATCTCGAGGATCTGTGATTGGTATTCCAATGATGTCGTCAATACAACCTATGCTTGAACCTCCTCAAGTGTGTCTTCTGCATCACAGGAGGTAGAATATTAGTTTTTATAGTGTCCCAACAAGGGATTCGCGTGGACCACCTCAAGGTTCAATCTATCAAAGAGGTACCTCCACCTCGAACCCTCAGGCAACTGCAAAGCCTGTAGGGGAAGGCCAATTTTCTATGATTCTTCGTCTCGAATTATGCCACGTGCGCTCAAGGGTTCTTATGCCTCCTCCGCCAGGACATCCCATTCAAATGGGATGATCATGCCCAATAAGCATTCGATGCGCTGAAAGAAACATTATCTTCAGCACCACTCATCAGTCCCCCAGACTATGACAGAGATTACATCCTGTACCTATAAGCCTCTAAGTCCACCTTAGCCATAGTTTTGATCCAGGAAGGCCCAGATGGGAAGGAGCTTGTAATTTATTACGTTATTGAAACCTTATCGGGCCCAACGTTAAGATAAGATCCTCAAGAAAAGATTGCCCTAGAATTAATACATGCAATCTAGAAGCTTCGCCACTACATCATCTTAAAAACCACTACAGTCATCGCAGATATTAATCCCATCAAATGCCTGATCACACACCGCCTAATTAACCATAACTATGCCCGCGGATAGTCATTCTCAAGAGTACAACTTGCAGTTTTGATCCCTTAAAAGAAAAAAAGGTGATTATCTTAGTAGAATTCATTACGGATCTCCCAAAAGATACCAGGGGAGCACCAGTAAACTATTCACTACCAGATGAACATCTCTTCTTCGTAGAAACTGACGACCCTTGGTATAGAGACATTCTCCTCTTCCCATAAACTCAGAAGTTTAGACCTCATATCACTCGAGACGACCATCAGTGCATACGCCAATAGGCCCCCCGATATCTCCTCATGGGAGACGTCTTGTACCGACGGGGCATCGACACCATTTTACATCGATGCTTCACTCACGACCAAGAGGAACAAGCCCTCAATGACTGCCATGGAGGTGCTTGCGGTGGCCACCTATCTAGAATGGACACTACCTAAAAAGTCCTACGGCAGGATATTTTTGGCCCTCCCTATTTCGCGATTACATTACAACAGTGAAGAGATGCGAGCGATACCAGTGCTTCATTCATAAAGCAAGAGCGCCCCCCCCCCTTCGTCCCTCTGCACCCTTTCATCGTCGCCAACCCCTTTTGTAAACGGGGAATTGACTTCATGACTTGAAACCCCGCATCATCGGGCAACCATAAATATATCATAGTGGTTGTCAATTATTTCACCAAGTGGGTAGAGGCCATGCCCACATACGACAACACCGTAGAAACCATCCATCGATTTCTGTTTAAGCACGTGATCGCTTGGTTCAACGTTCCCAAAGAGTTAGTCTCTAACCATGGGAAACACTTCAAGAATGAAGTTTTCAAAGAGCTATCTCACCGCCTAAGATTCACCCACTAATTCTCTTCACCATACTACCCCCAATTGAATGGACATGTAGAAGCTGTAAACAAAGTACTCAGAACTATGTTACAACACATGGTGAATAACCATAAAACCAACTGGCACCATATGCTCTTTTCTGCCTATGGTCATACCGCACGGCTATAAAGACATCCACAGGTTTCACTCCCTTCCACTTGGTATATGGGGTCAAATATTTGATTCCCATAGAACGTGAGATCCTGAATTTACATGTCGCCATCGAACTCCTCGATGATACCTAGCCTCTAGAGCAGCACCTAGTGCAAATAGAGCTCGTCGACTAAAGTTGACAATAGTCTCTTCAATGCAACGAGGCCCACAAGAAACGGGTAAAAGCATCGTTCAACCGCCACATAAACCCTTGCTCATTCACCGAGGGAGAACTAGTCCTTCGCTATGATGTCATAAAATAAGCCCTAGGGCCAGGAAAGTTTGAAACCTTGTGGAAAGGACCCTACATCATAAAAAATTGCCTTGTAAAGGGGGCATACATCTTGAAGGAACTGGATGGGACATGCCTTAGCAACCTCGTCAACATCCTTTACCTCAAGAAATTATACCCCTAAGGGCTAAGAAGGCCCTACCCTAGAGTCAATGTGCACAAATCCAACCACTTTAATTTTTTGACCAAAATACTTTTTACAAATGTGCTCGAGTGCCACAAATGGATTACCAACCCAAACCTTACTTCGGATTTGCCAATGGAGCATCACGATGGTCTCAAAGTTTAGCAGCACCTGCCTGGGTCATCTATCACCTTGACCAATCACTAATCTGTACCAGCAGTGTGTGTATCGGTTCATCAACAAAACATCAGGCAGAATATGACATCGTCATCGAACTTATGTTAGATTCCCTCCATTAGGGCATACGCCATATGCCTGTCTACCTCGATTCCCAGTTAGTAGTGTCATAATTAAACCAAACATTTTAGATAATAGATTCACATCTATTTAGAAATATTTGCGTGAAAAATATTAAGCAGAAAATTTGACTACATTGCATTCACACATGTACCAAGGAGTCAAAACCAAACAGTTAATCGCATAGCTAACAATATTATAAACTCGAATGCATCTCGAATAAACCATCATACATTAAAAAAAAAAAAACATAGACATCCATCATCATAATATAATCCATAAGCAGAAATAGGGAGCACACCATGTACAGCTACAAAAAATATCTCTTATATATATATATATATATATATATATATATATATATATATATTATAGTGTATGTGTCTGAGTACAAAATAGTGTCTCTAACCCACCGTTCAGCCCAAAAAGATACAAAAAAATTCATCAAAAATAGGGGAAGCATCCTCAGAATGGGTGTTTTCCCTGTGTACAAAAAGACTCTAGGGTGGTGCTCCCCCAGGTGGGGCACCTGGACCCACTGCCACTCCCGGTACCAATACTGGAGCCGCCATCAAAATTGAGACTGCCACTTGACGTAAAATAGGTTGATAGTCCCTCTCTCGGTCCATCAACGTCTCCAGCCACACCTCCTCGAGGTCATCCAGAAAGCCTCAAGAAGGCATCCCTTGGGTCAAGTAGTCCACATGATCCCATGCATCCTCCATAATTGACACTCATGTGGTCATCTTAGCGATGCGAGCCTTTGCCGCATCAACACGCGCTGCCTCTGCATCAGCACAAGCTTGCTAGGCTACCGCCTCGGCAGCAACTGAGCTACTGCCCTCCCCCAAAGGGCCAGCCCCACCACCAAGTCCATAACCCTGAGGCTGTGCAGGATCTCCTCCCAACCCCCCACGAGCTCCCCTATGTCTCCTAAGAGGACCATGGCCGACCAATCGAGCCATTGAGTGACCGACCTCACCAACATCTGCAAGAGTAACCAAAATTATGTCAGTGTCACAATAAAAACACATGTAAACATAAATACTCATATAAATGTAGAAAACAACAAGCATACTTGTTGGTCCCCAAATGTAACCAGGAGAGAGACCCATCTCTGGATCCCCCCGAAAGTCCATCCCTGCATATGGGAATGGCCGAAACATCTAGGGATTGGCCTCAAACCAAGCCTCCATCAGGGCGTTCCAGTAACACCCAAACCTACCCCCACCTCCTCGCGACATCACGAGAGCCCACCTCCTCATGCAAGGTTCCCGTGGTCCCCCAACAGGCACCGCCACCACCAGTATCAATAGCACCACCCACTTGTACATGATGCTACATAGAATAATGGCATACACAAACAACTTTGATCCATCCCGGATCTTATAAAGCTATGCCACCATCCCATCATAACAAAATCGGGGAAAATAAAAAAAGTGCCTAGCCCTCAGTCGGTGCAAGACTCCAGATTGCGTACCTGATGCCTAATTTGGAGCCAACGACCCTACAAGTCGCACGGTAGCTGCCAAAGTGCACCGCTCGGCCAAGTGTGTTACCGAGGAAAAATGGCTATGCACCCCTCCGTAAGGGGTGCCCTGCCACAGTGACACCTAGAACCTCTCAAAATCCATCATCCCAGAAGGGAGTGGATACGACAACGCCTCACCCTCAGGCAGTAGCCTAGTCACAAAGTATATTTCCATCTCAAGACAGATATCAAGGTTAGTCCCACGCAACACAAACAAATTGCGCTGCCTATTCCAATGCTTGATCAAGTAACGTAGCAGTCGGACATGTGACTGTAGAAGGTCGTTCTCCACAAACTTTAGGAGTCCCCATTGTGCTAGCTATTGGCGGCTAATGCAGTACGAAGCTTGGACCAATCTCGCTCCCTCCACAACATCTTGTCATCCAAACAGAAACCCATCAACAGCATAAATAGGAAAAATGTCCAAAAATTTGGACAAAAAACTACCTTGGCCTTTCATGCTTCTGTCCCTCAGACATGCGCACTGAAGGCACACCTGTATTTCTCACAGGTGCAAAAAAGGCACGCAAAAAGATGACAAAAGTGTGCCTACGGTGTGAAAACCCTAAATTCGCGCGCAGAAGGCGCGCTCTTACCCTGATCGCCCGCACAATCTAGGGTAAAAATGGCTCAGAATCCATACAAACTAGTTTTGTAGGACCTCGACACCTTCAAACTGAAAAAAATTACAGTGTAGGATGTCATGGAGGTTACCTGGGCATGATATCGTTAATCCCTGGTGCTCAGGCTGACCGCAACAACAAGCAGTGCTCCGCAGAATCCTCTGACCTCTCAAAAACTCAATGAAGCACAAATGAATTGAATTAGGGACATATTCACCTATATATCGCCCTTTTAAAAAAATTTGGAGGACCATAACGAGAGCTTAGAAAGTTCCATTCTCTAAACCGAAAGCAGCGTTGTGATCAACACTCCATAATAAACAAAGGTCACACATTCGCACTTCCGAAAAAATAAATTTTCAGCACCGACATGTATGCATTCTCTCATATTCTTTTTTAAAAGCTCATATATTTCAATAATATTTGATAAAGAAGATTCTTTCCCTTGAGGCAGTTTTTTTTTGTAGGAAAGCACGCAAACCATCCACAACTCCATCCACTAAAATTTCCAAGAACAGGTATCATTCTACCCCCAGCATGATAGAGTCCCAGAAAACTCTGCATATCCTAACATCATTTCTCCATTAGAAATTAACCATAGGTTCCACACATCCAATCGTGTTTATCATCACTTCGCTTTGCACATGATAAGCATTCTCATTGGTCGGTAGAGCATCCCCTCCATGGTGCCCATCACCTAAAGTAGAGCATATATCACAAAAATAGTGATGCCATGGCCATACTACTGTAGTACGGGAAGCACCTCATGCCCATTCATTCACCATGCATAAGGTCAATTTTTACCATATCAAATAAAACCATTTTCCCAGACAACCAGGTTATACAAGAAAATCAAGATTCAACTACCGTGCCTCGCATTTTGGCCCACCATACCTCCATCAGCGTAATCCCATATGTGATACTTTTTCGTCTGCTTCATCAACCTCACACATGAGACCAACCAATGGGCCCCCCACCCTCAGCAAAACACCTTCCTCACATCATCAATGAGCGACCACTTTCATATTTTGGGGTGCCCATCTCTGTGTTTTGTACAAACCAAACCCCATTATTTTATTCTTTTGGTAAGTGTAAAAAGACCGCAAACAGTGCAATATGTCCCCCACCCACTCATTCATTTTTTCTCCCATGGTAGTAGTCCCTGAACACCCTTGGTCAAAATCTACCACCCTCATGCAAAAGCCACTATGACATTCATAACCAGTTTATACCCACCATGGAAGTCCTACTGACTCCAGGGTTTTCCCCATCAGAAATAGTTATGATTTCTGCCAAGCTACTTTTTATACTCTGAATTTGGGCCACTGAATCCCCATCATTAGTTTTCAATCACCCCCCGCCACCATGCCTATGTTAAACCCATCACATCCATAATCCTAATCCTTCGTATCAGCGACCCCCTCATTCAGTTGAGGCTTCCTTTTTGTCGACTCGAACACCTATTTTCCAAAAAGGAAGTGGTACCTTGGATCTCTCCTCTCCATAAAAGGGGCATCCTCAGGTGGCACTATGGGAGACATCATTGCCCACAGATGTCATCGATCCTCTTGAAATTCGACTACATCACAAGCTTTCATGTCAAGATGGTATCGTACCTTACAACCATTTCACTTTGATAAAATTTGTTGAAGACCCATGCCTTCATAAGCATGTCTTTTAGCAATGCTTACACGGGAAGGTCGCAGCCATCACTTATGCGTACAATGTGTAGTTATGTGCCATACCAAGTTTACACATATGGGTACCACATTCCACCTATTTTCAAAGAAAAAATTCCCCTAAGGGCGTCAAAAGTCATCGTCGTCAACCAACAGATCACTACCATATTAGTGACACAGACAAAACATGTATCTATCAAATAGATTTGTTTAACTAGTCAAAGCATTACGAGCATAGGACATGCCTGCCTTGTAGAAAATTTGTATATATTTTATTATAGTTGCTTACATGGGTCCCATAAGACATGGTTGTTCTTCGAACCGGTGCAGGGTGTCTCCAATTCCAAGCTACATGCAGGTCTCTCTCTCTCTAGGCACAATATACATGAAAGAAACTATAATGTATTTCGGCTATACAGTTCTTCCTAGACCTCACACATTAGGGGGAAACTGTTATCACTAGAAAATTGTACAAGCAAAGAAGAAATTATTTAATGTCAGGCAGAAGGATTTACAAGGCTAAGAGACATTAGAGAATATGAAAGTATTTAAAAAATCTCTAAGGTCTGACGAAAAATCAAATTTGAACTAGTCAAATATGCTTTTGTACGAAAAATCCTTCGATAAACGCACCCTTGTGCACCTATTGACCCAAAAAATGCACATTATGGGGAGTGGCAGAAGTCACTTTTTGGGACCACAAAGACACACTCCAAGACATTGATTCCATAGTTGAAGCTTCCTAAGGATAGCCACCCAAGCCTCTTTAGGACATCAAGGGAGCACACAATGGAATAAATGTGGCACACAATGGAATCACCCTACTCTCTTGGGTCACCATCGACCATATACCAAGAGAGGGAAGGAGGATTTGAATTCTTCTATAAAAGGCCACCAAGAGATGAACAACTTGAGAGAACATTGTAATGCTGGCCAGAATTTCCCCAAACAATACCAATAGTGTGTGATCTGGAGCAGAGATAGAGGGGAATCAATTTTTGGCCATCCAAAAACTCCAGTCCACCATAATATAGAGAGGGAGACTTTGTGCTAAGGCAGCTCAGAAGTAAAGACATCCTTGCATTGGGACTTATAACCCCAAGTTCTAAGAGCCCCTTGGCAAGTGGGTTAAAGTTTCATCCTCATTTATTACCAGCACTTAATAAGAGGGGACGTAAGCATCGCCATTTGGATTATTGAAGTTTTTTTACTCTATTTAGAGCTTTTGTGTTATTTGTTTTAGTTTTATGTTTGAATATGCATGCTATTCTCTATCTAGTATTTATATGTTCTAACATGTTCCACTAACTTGCTTGACTCCATATATTTTCTGTCTATGACCCATAACTTAAGAGGGAAAACCACACCCTTTTAGTTGGTGTGATTTCGTACATACGTGCACCAAACACACTAACACAACCCTATCCTTAAAAAAATTATTGTGTTGTCCCTTTGTAAATAAATCCTCTTTCTAAATAAAAAAATACAAAGAAATAAAAATAAAAAGTAAAAAACACTTATTCAAATTTGGAAGTTGAGAGGTCAAGACTCAGACCCTTTTTAGTTTTTTAAGTAATAAAGGAAGTCTTGACTCCAGACCACTCAACTTCTTGTTCATTTTGACTTGTCGTAGGTAGAACTCGGGACCTATGGAATTTTTCATGAAAACTTTTCAATTTATCTCCCCAACACACTGCAAGGAAAATACCCTCTAGCGAAGGTTATAAAGGAGGTTTTTAGTGTTATAAAATTGGCCAAAATTGTCAAAAAAACATTTGCTACAACATCCTTTTATGGTTACAGAGGTTTTGATTGAGCTTTTAATGGAAATTCAACACAAATAAAAAACCTGAGCCTCTGGAGGTTATTACAGATTTTTTTTTCATTGGTGCGCTACTAAGGTTCCAACGCATTGGTGCATGTCATCTAGACAGTGGCCCCAAGGCAGTCGAAGGTTCCTGCACTGGGCCCTCAAGGTATAAAACCGCATTGGGCGCAGTGTTGGTGATACAATGCATGGGGCTATACCAATTGGTCTTGGGATTTGTGCAGTGCCCATAGGTCGTCATAACGCACCAGTGCGCCGTATTAGACAAACACACTGATATTTATAATTGGTATTGGTATTTTTGCGATGCCCATATGTTGTGAAAATTCATCGGTGCGTAGTCTCACATAAATTCACCGGTGCGCGGTATCACACAAATGCACCGAGATTTTTAATTAGTTTTGGTATTTGTGTAGTGCCCATAGGTCGTGGAAATGCACCACTGCGTTGAAGCATACAAAAGCACTAGTGTACAGTAACTGACACGTACCGGTGTTTATTTTTTATTTTTTAGAAACATCGATCTGTGACAGTGCAATTATTGTGATTTTTCTAAATTCATTATTCATCAAAAGTCGACACATCTTATAAAAATATTCATATTAATTAAATTTTTATTAATGCACTTGAATGTGATGTTTGGATTAATTTGTTATATCATATCATAATTATTGTGGTTTTTTAAAATTCATTATTCATCAAAAGTCGACACATATATATCTTATAACAATATTCATATGAATTAAATTTTTATTATGCATTTGAGAACGACAATGGAGAACACAATAGAATATATATATATATATATATATATATATATATATATATATATATATATATATATATATATATATATATATATATATATATATATATATATATATATATATATATATATATATATAAGATAGTCTTTGTCATACAAAATGGGACAGTTATTGGTATCCCTTTGTCTTTCAATTGGGACACTATGTCCATTACATTAAACAAAATGTCTGATTTCACAGACAAATATTTCAAAAAATACAACGCCTTGCTTTGATATCCAAACATAGTGATCATCATTCTTTGCTTGAACTGTTGTCACTTCTAGAGCTACTTCCATGACTTGGGTTATTTTCAGGAATGTTTTGTTCACAGTGTTGATTGTTTTCTTCTTCTTCACCTTCCGTCTACAAACATAAAAATAAACTGAAATGAGTGTATATACATTGGTGAGAATAATGAAAATTGCAATATTAAATAATATACATCAATGTAAATCGAAAAGAAAAATGACGTACCATAGCAACAATTGACTCATAAACTACACACATTCTTTCAAAACCATGTACCATGCCATCTTTCAAAATTTCATCTGTTGGCGTAGTTCCATACTTTGTTTCCTGCAAGTTTTATACCCCATAACAAATCATATATTTAATATAAAAGTTTTTTTGTTCTATTAATTATAGACAGAGCTAAGTAAAACAAGATCGATATATGCTTACAAATTCCACAATTAATTTATGATATGCCAACATATACTCACAACTCATATTTAACCCAATTTCAATCAATTCGTCTGATGGTTCTTTTTTGTATGTTAGCACCTGTTTGAAGACATTCAATGATGATTTTTGTAAAACAACTTAAAAAATACAAAAATGAAATCTAGTTAAGTTGTTATAAGGAAGTAACAATTACTCACAAACTTAGATATCAACCCTTTTCTTCCTTGTCGTCCTGTTTTATGTGATGAATGGGTTCCATTTATTTTTCTTTTTTGCAAGAAAATTCTTGAAAATTAATATTTTATGCTAAATTGTTTATTTATTGTACCTAATGATCAAAAAATTCAATGATTACATATTACATTTGAAGCACGTTATTGTTGAGATGGCTCCTCCTGCAATGCAATTTTGTCCATTTCTTTGACCATTTCCTTGTACACCTTTTTGGACATTCCTACTGGCATATTTCTGATATCAACTCGTTGATATTTTGAGATTTTCAAAATATTCCTAAAAATGTAACATGACAATAAACTATTTAATTTTAATATTGATATATGAAAATATAATATAACAAAAGTGGTATTTATAAATCATTCTAGACAAACATTTAAAGGAATATTACTTTTTCATTCCTTCTTTTTTGTTGTTGTACATTTTTGCTATTAAAAGTCTCACATGTCTCATTAACCAATTCTCTGGAAACTCTTCCTATATTTTAGATAAAATTTGGTTCTTGGAATCATTAGATTGGTTTTTGTATTGTAAGTGGAAAGAATGTCTATACATTCATTCCAATAGATTCCTCAAACTTTTGTAAATTTTTTTCCCATTTTGTTAACCTATAGCACCACTCGAGATGAGCTAAGGAGCAATTCATTTTCATTTGCATGTTCTATTTTTTTTCTTTTCTTAGAACAAAATTCCTTTTCTGAGTTTTTGGTCCCTATAGAACATTAAAAAAATGTGAATTAATAGACTTTTTTACACATGTTATCTAATAATTTTAAGTATATTATTAATGAAAATTAAAAAAAGAAACTCATATTGGATTGATAGTATTTTTTCATTCACCTGATTCATCCTTTTGCAATTTTTCCATCATGCTTTTATGCTCTTCTGGTCCTAGATCAGAAATAATATTATCGAGCTTCATAATTTTTTGGATCTTCATGATACACAGTAAACAATACATATTAGTTAAACTTACATATAGTTCAAAAATAATATTTTTTATAAAGAATTTATAAAGAACTTGCCATTTTTTCTTTTCTTGATGTGTTATCAGTGTTTTTGTTACTTGATCTCTTGTCAGTAATTTCTTTATCAATCAGAAACTTGTACCATATCATTCATTAATATATTTTTAAATAAATAGTCAAATTTTTAGATTAAAAAAAGATCTCAAGAAACCAATGCGCCATTCATTCTGTACGCATCAATGTCAGTGCGTGGAGGTATTATCAATACACAACACAAACAATATAATAGACCGTATGGTGCTATCCTTGTAACATAGAGCACCAGTGCCCTATTTTAGATATGGCGCACTGATTTAGAAAATTTGTTTTTAAAATTTTTATTACACAGTACTTGTGCAGTGCGCTATATAATACAGTGCACCGATGCATTTAGTTACGCAGGGCGCACCGATAAAAAAAATCCATTTTTTTCAAAAATTCATGCAAGGGCCAAATGGATTGAGATCTGACTATGAAATTCATCCTGTGGGTTGGATGTCAATCTAAAATGAAAATCCCTAATTCTAAAATCACAGAAATAGGGAGAAGAAAGGGCGAAAACAAAAAAAAAATGGAGGGTTTAGGGTAAAAATGGATAAAACTGTAGAAAAAGTAAAAACACTACAGAAAAATAAAAAAAAATAATCAAATTTAATCATGACATGGTTTGAAATTCTATGATATAGGGTTTGAATCACCAGAGGTTTGGTTTCTGGTTGTCTGAATACTTCTGTTCGAATGTATTTCGCTGCTCCATAGTGCTCTCGTGCTCTCTTGCTCCAGGTATGTCTCCTGCAAATATCTAGCTGAAAATTTTAGAAAAAATAGTGAAAAAATGAAAATTGTTTAGTATTTAAAGAATTATTTTATGAAATTAGATTTTCGAAAATATTTTTCCACCAATTTTTCAATTTGCTGCTTTTTTATTTTCACTTAAAGAAAATAGAATTGCAATTTTTTATTTGCGTTTATTTGTCATCGGTGCATCACTTAATTGCACTGCACCAGTGCATCTATTTGTAACACGACACCGGTGCACTGTAAAAAAAGGCACCGAAATTAATTTTAGGTGTGTACACCAAAATTTCGTGAACTCCAACCATAGACATTGAGAATTAGAATTTTTTTTATTCTTGAGAATTAGAATTAGAATTAGAATTAGATAAATTCTTTACGGAAATAACTATTCCTCCAATGCATTTTGTTTATTGTAGGAGGTCCCCACTGATTATGTGGAGAGAATGCAATGTGAGGCGTGTGAAGATGCAATACTACAGGGTCCAAATGGGCAATTGTGGCATGTGAACCTGTGCTATGCTAAGACGTGGGTAGTATTCACAAATGGTTGGGAAGTTTTGCTTATGAGCAGTTTATTGAAGTTGGAGATATTTTAGTTCTTATACATGTTGGAAATGTACATTTTTTTGTGAAAATATTTGGGCCATTTCTTTACAAAACTACACCTATTCTTCTTTCAGAAAAAGAAACTTGAACCTTTCCATAGCCTGCAACAAGAAAAGGTGCCCCATGATCTGCTTGCTGACCCATGATTTGCTTTCTAATTTGTAAGTTCCTCCTCCATCTTGGCATCCAATTTCCTCTTTTCCCCTTTGTGCTTTCTATCTTGATCTTAACAAAATTTATAAAATCTCTGTTTTACGAGAAAATGACCTTGAATGTTCTGGGAAAAATGACAACGAGTCCTTCATTATGTATTTTTTAGAAGAAGAAGAACGATTTTTGACTAGATGATGCAGTTATTACATGTGGAGGCAATGGTTTCCCTTAGAAAATGAGTATAGGGTTGAGCAGAGGAAAGACATTGGAAAATGGGCTATTACATTAGCTTTTCCAATGGGAAACCAATTTGCAGGTGAAAATATGGTAGCTGCTGATCTGAAAATGGAATGTACTTGTTTGAGGGTGCAAGGTATCCATTTCCCATAATTTCAAATTGAGCTATACACTCCAAGTGACCTCTGAAAATGTGAAAACTTCTTATATCTTATACAGAGATAGACTGTAGGGGCATTCACTGGACATGTCACCTCTAAAGAGAGGATGAGTTCCAGAGGCTACCTGGCCCTCTACAGGCTCTGCCTAAAGAAATAATGAAGTAACACTTAGAAGTCTTTGACATACACATACTTGAAGTTTGACGTCTTGCAGAATAAGACAAATAACTTTCTGCAGCTGAGTAGGTGATTATGTGTGTATGCAAGTTATGTATATTTGTTGTTTAACACTTTATATCAGTTTTGTTTAGCATATCATTTTCAGCAAATAAAGACATCAAAATGATAAAGCAGTTCACCCCCTCCTCTGGGCTACATCTTCTGGACCAAGCCTCTCAAACTAGGCTTGTCCTCTTGTATTAAAAATGCTACAAAGGCTAATACAAGAATATGAGTGTCTCGAAAGACAGATCTGACTGTAAATACAGAATCAGAAGATAGGAATTAGCTAAACATGCTCTTTCCCAAACACTAAACAGTGATATTGTACCTGATACAGTACTTTTCCCCAATTGGCCCTGGTGGCCCTTTAGACTTGCATGGAGAATTTCGAGGTGAATATGACCTCAATTGGTTCTGAAACCTCTGCCATTAGAATCAGAAGGTCGAAAATATCAGAAATAGACTTCTGAATCACCAAAAATGGAAGAACATAGTCCCCAAACAGCTCCAGCACTGAAATGGCCCTAGTGGCCCTGAAAGCTTCCCTGAAGCTAAACAGTGAGAAGAATTCCTCAAAATGAAAAACGAGCTGTAGAAATGGATTCAGAATGCTGAAAAACTTTAGGAATGACCTTCGTTCCACATTCACTGGCTGTAAAATTCCCAATGCAGCTCCCAAACTGATTTGGCCCTAGTGGCTCCTGGAACTTCCACGAAGAAAAATAACCTGCAAACGACCTCAGATGGCTGTGAAACCTGTGCCAATGGCTTCAGAAGGTCGAAGAGACCCAAAATCAAAAAAAAATTCGTCTTCAAAGACCTCTCCTAGCAGAAGTTATGCCACATTTACTAAACTGCCAGTTTCACCTTGAGAAACTCCACTAATTGTGGAGAAACTGTGGATAAGGCCACCAAATTAGGGGGTGGCGCCAAAATGGGCGGAGGCCGCCAAACTTCCCGCCAACCGTGGTGCTAAAGAGTAGGGCCACGGGGGTCCATAGGACCGCACCCGTCGGCCATATGGTTATCAACTTGGAGTTTAACTCGGCGTTCATTAAAGTTTTTAACAATATATAACCATACGTTTAAATGTTCAAACTCCCGAGTGCTAAAAGCACGGGACCACCACCCAAGACTGTGCGCCAAATGTAATTTGCTGTGGTTCTCGGGCCTGGGTTTCATGCAAAGGGGGCTGGCCCCCTTTCGGGCCCGCCCAAAGGAACTTCAAACAATAAAAACATTCCGGTTCCAATGCAATACAAGAACCAACGTTGTGGCCCATTGGTCGGGTCACTCCGCTTACATCCAGCCGACCATAGTTCAATTCCTGCCCGCGACCATATAAAAATTTTAAAACGCGCCATTTCATTCCACTTTGGGGCCCACGTGGTGGCCTACGGGCTAGCCACGTGGCGCCTTCTCATTGGCTGCCATCGGAATATTCCCCATAATATTCTGTGGAATATTCTTTTTTTTTTTAATAAAATTTTCCAAAGTCAAATTTGGCATTTTTTTATGGAAATTGAGAAATCTTCAAACTTGAATAACTTCTGCATACGGTGACCGTTTTTCGAACCGTTCACGACGCCGGAATCAGGAAGACGAGCTCTATCTGGTCGGTCAGGTTCAAACTAGTTCTGAGCACCTTCATTTTTGACCATTTTACGACACTTGGTCCTGAGCTCCTGATCACACCTCCCAAATGAGAAGGCTTTTGGTCCCCAAAAGCTTACTGAATCTCTGATCTGAACTGTACAACACTTGAGGAACAGAAATATCCTCTTCCAGTCAGCCAAAAGAGCATACTAATGCCAAAAATGTCCTGCCTTGCTAAATGTCGTCATGGCGACTTTTTGCTACATACGCCAAGTACTTGTCGAATCCCGACCAAGTTCTTTCGCCAGACAAATCTGAAATTGCAGGAACCAGCAATGAAACTTGCTAATATATGAGCTGAAATATTCCCCTGAACATGTGGACTTGCCAACTGTCACGATGCCCATCCATGGCACCTCCATTCCAGAAGAAGAGCTGCCTCCCAAATGAAAAGGCTTTTACAAAGATGAAACACTTCATCATTTCTCCTCTTTACAATCTTGGAGATCAAATTAACTTTTTCCAAGTCAATATTACATTACATGCATGGTTAAAAACAAAGTAATCAACCCTTCAAGTTAATCACACATACATGTTTAAAAATACAAGGAAATCATCATGATCCCTGTGCTCATGCATCTCATTCTCCTGCATGCAGTTTATCCTTCAACTTTCTCTTAAGTACAATCATAAGTACAAGATCCTCAATCACATGTACATGTACTTTCAAAGCTGAAATGAATATAACTTTCGCTACGATAGAGTGATTCTCATACTCAGCTTTTCCATCCTGTAACTTGCATTCCCTTAACAAAGAAAATGCATTCAATCAAAAGACATGCAACTTTAATTGGATAAGAATTCTAACCATTTCTTACCAATCCATTTCAAAGGCGATTCCTTTAACTGCACATCGATATCAGCATGTGTATCATCTTGACACCTATCAATGATGGAAACTTCCTTCCCATTCTTGCCATACTCTTTCTCCCATTTCTTCAACTTTTGTGGAAGCATTGTTGGATTCAGAGTCCAACACCTTTCAACAGTATGTCCTTGCTTATGGCAATAAGTGCAACACATGTTCATCTTCTTGACCGCATGATTTGCATTGTTCATTGGAACTTTGGCTTTTTGCCTTCTTTCCTTCAAAAGTTTCCTGTATGTTGCCATTCTTTTCCAACATCTAGAAACACTATGGTTAAACAAACCACAAAAGGAACATGCAATTCTTTTCCAATGCTTGTGTGGAAATTTTCCATGCTTTACATGATGAAAGGAAATATGATTGAAATCATATTTAGACCTTTCTCTTTCACCTTCATTACCTTCATGAGAAGGTGAATCGAAAGAAGAAGAAGAAGCTCCCTTTGGAACACTATCAATCCCATCAATGGTTTTAGAGCTTTCACCACTCCCTTGTTCAAGTGCATGCTGATGCACACCTTCTTCCTTCATGGCTGCTTTAGAACTTTCTCCATAAGATTGTCCATAGCCAAGACCCAAATTCTTAGGCCTTACCTCAACCATTATTGGCTCAACTATACCCTGTGCATATTTTCCCAATCCTTTTCCTTCATATCCCATTTTGGACATCAACTTGGACCCTATGCCTTTGGTATGTTTCTCAAAAGAACCAAGTTCATAAACATTCTTATAAGAAATTGAAGACAAACTAGAATTGTTTACCTCTTCTTCAAGCTGATACTTGGCTAAGGCTTCTTTGTAAACAAGGAGTTGTGTCTCCAACTCATGCATCCTTTCCAGCTTCATGTTTGCAATACGAAGTTGGCCTTCCATTTCCTGCAGTTGGTCAGAAAGCAACTGCTTCTCTTCCCTCATGGAATTCAACTGCTCTTGAAGTCTAGAGCTCTTTCTTTCATCCTCATACATTTCTCTCACCATATTCATCATGATGAAAAATTCTTGCTTCAAGCCTTCATCAAAAAATCTTGTGAAGGAGGACGATCTTGAGAACTCACTTATGGAAGTTGTCATTATAAAAATGAACAAAAGAGCTTCAGCAAACTCAAACAACAAGTAGTTTGCAGAATAATAAAGCAGTCAATCTTCAACACTGCTTAAGACACCTTTCAAGCTACACAATCAAGCTAGTGATGTCAGTCAAGCAAACCTAGCAAACCTGTGCTCCGATACCATCTGATCTGAAAATGGAATGTACTTGTTTGAGGGTGCAAGGTATCCATTTCCCATAATTTCAAATTGAGCTATACACTCCAAGTGACCTCTGAAAATGTGAAAACTTCTTATTTCTTATACAGAGATAGACTATAGGGGCATTCACCGGACATGTCACCTCTAAAGAGAGGATGAGTTCCAGAGGCTACCTGGCCCTCTACAGGCTCTGCCTAAAGAAATAATGAAGTAACACTTAGAAGTCTTTGACATACACATACTTGAAGTTTGATGTCTTGCTGAATAAGACAAATAACTTTCTGCAGCTGAGTAGGTGATTATGTGTGTATGCAAGTTATGTATATTTTCTGTTTAACACTTTATATCAGTTTTTTTTAGCATATCATCTTCAGCAAATAAAGACATCAAAATGATAAAGCAGTTCACCCCCTCCTCTGGGCTACATCTGTTGGACCAAGCCTCTCAAACTAGGCTTGTCCTCTTGTATTAAAAATGCTACAAAGGCTAATACAAGAATATGAGTGTCTCGAAAGACAGATCTGACTGTAAATACAGAATCAGAAGATAGGAATTAGCTAAACATGCTATTTCCCAAACACTAAACAGTGAAATTGTACCTTATACAGTGCTTTCCCCAATTGGTCCTGGTGGCCCTTTAGACTTTCATGGAGAATTTCGAGGTGAAGATGACCTCAATTGGTTCTGAAACCTCTGCCATTAGACTCAGAAGGTCGAAAATAGCAGAAATAGGCTTTTGAATCACCAAAAATGGATGAACATAGTCCCCAAACAGCTCCAACACTGAAATGGCCCTGGTGGCCCTGAAAGCTTCCCTGAAGCTAAACAGTGAGAAGAATTCCTCAAAAGGAAAAACGAGCTGTAGAAATGGATTCAGAATGCCGGAAAACTTCGGGAATGACCTTCGTTCCACATTCACTGGCTGCACAATTCCCAATGCAGCTCCCAAACTGATTTGGCCCTAGTGGCTCCTGGAACTTCCATGAAGCAAAATCACATGCAAACGACCTCAGATGGCTGTTAAACCTATGCCAATGGCTTCAGAAGGTCGAAGAGACCCAAAATCAAAAAAAAAATTCGTCTTCAAAGACCTCCCCTAGCAAAAGTTATGCCACATTTTCTAAACTGCCAGTTTCACCTTGAGAAACTCCACTAATTGTGGAAAAACTGTGGATAAGGCCCCCAAAATAGGGGTGGCGCCAAAATGGGCGGAGGCCGCCAAACTTCCCGCCAACCGTGGTGCTAAAGAGTAGGGCCACGGGGGTCCATAGGACCGCACCCGTCGGCCATATGGTTATCAACTTAGAGTTTAACTCGGCGTTCATTAAAGTTTTTAACAATATATAACCATACGTTTAAATGTTCAAACTCCCAAGTGCTAAAAGCACGGGACCACCACCCAAGACTGCACGCCAAATGTAATTTGCTGTGGTTCTCGGGCCTGGTTTTCATGCAAAAGGGGGCTGGCCCTAAGGGGCTGGCCCCCTTTTGAGCCCGCCCAAAGGAACTTCAAAAAATAAAAACATTCCGGTTCCAATGAAATACAAGAACCAACGTTGTGGCCCATTGGTCGGGTCACTCCGCTTACATCCAGCCGACCAGAGTTCAATTCCTGCCCGCGACCATATAAAAATTTTAAAACGCGCCATTTCATTCCACTTTGGGGCCCACGTGGCGGCCTCCGGGCTAGCCACGTGGCGCCTTCTCATTGGCTGCCAACGGAATATTCCCCAGAATATTCCACGGAATATTCCCAAAATATTCTGTGGAATATTCTTTTTTTAATAAAATTTTCCACAAAGTCAAATTTTGGCATTTTTAATGGAAATTGAGAAATCTTCAAACTTGAATAACTTCTGCATACGGCGACCGTTTTACGAACCGTTCACGGCGCCGGAATCAGGAAGACGAGCTCTATCCGGTCGTTGAGGTTCAAACCAGTTCTGAGCACCTTCATTTTTGACCATTTTACGACACTTGGTCCTGAGCTCCTGATCAGCTGCAGGTATCTATTCTTTTCTTCCTATTGGTCTCTCTTATTTTGATAGTTTGGAAAATAAAAAGACAAGGCAACATCAGAACCAATCTTTAGAGTTCTAGGATTTAGTCCTCTTGTTCTCAGAGAGGGATCTCTCAAATGTTTATTTGCAAAGGTTTATCTTGTGTGCTTTTGGTATTGGTTTTAGACTAGTTATTAAGTGCAAGTGTTTGTTTGATTGGTTGAAAGATACATCAGCATATGAAAGGTCTAGGAAAGATAGGTAGAAAGGAGAAACATCAGATTGATTGGGAAATGGAGTAAAAAATAGGTCATGACAAACTCATTAATGGATATGGGATATCAAAGGAAAAATCTAACTTGGCCACAGGATCCTTTGGTTTTGTGAATGAGATGGACATCAATGATTTGGAAAGAGAGTTTTAATTCTCAAAAAAGGGAATTTGAAAGCATAACTTGAACAATAAAGAGGTATTTGATAGACAGGGCTAACCATAAATTCTACAAACCATACTTTAAGCAAATAATTACTTCAAAACAACTTTTAAAATGAAATCTAAGATTCGGGGAACACCCTATTTCCTCAAAGATTTTATTTCAAATGACTTAGAAAACATAAAAGATTCATTGATAATTACGGTCATAGAAGAGGGAACACCTAAAAACATCTATGATCACAACTATAAAGACCTTCAAAACAATATTTCAAGAAAGGACAAAGGGCATGATCAAAACAGACCTCCTTGGCTAACTTAAAACAATGATATTTCAAAGGGAGACTTCATTAACAACTTTCACGAGGCAGCAGAAAAGCAGGGAAAACCATAAATCATGTTGAAACCATCTCTTTGAACTATTATAAAAATAAACAAGCATGAGTACTAAATAGAGAGATTGAAGACTCTAAAATACCTCAGCAAAAGAAAACATTAAACAGTGAAGGATGAACAGGTCTAGGGTGCTTCTAGGAGTCATTTCGTAGCCTAAAAATTTCATCCTACTGTAGTAAGCATTTATGGAACAAAATGAAAATAGGGGAAAACATTAAACAGTTCAGAATACTTCACCAACAGCCAAGCTCATGGATCCAATGATAGAGCCTTCTAAAAAACAAGCATGTAACAACATCATCAAGATTCCAAGACTTCAATTTCTTCCTCAACTTCAGACAGACTATGTATTATTTCAAAGAGTTTCAGTATTACAACTAGTGAGCAATCAACCAAAGACTCCTCATTTTCTTAAGAAGTGTTTATAGAAGAAATGAGGAGGTGGAAGAGTTTAGGATTGAAATGTAATAAATTCTACACTAAATGCAACTCCTAGCCTTGAAAACCATGCAAGGCCTAAGGCAGGAGAGCATTGAATTATGATTCTGCTTCATGTGCTCTGTTTCTAATGTTTTTAGGCTAAAATGGGCAAAAAGATTGACTTCGAGGCTTACTTATCCTTTACAATAACTCCACTAACAGTTTTAAAATATGTTCTTTCTTTGGTAATAATTGTACAGGCGTCTTTATGCAGATGTCTTTGAATTGGGCAATAAGTAGGCCTTCTTTTGATTGCTTTTGAGGCTGAAGGTGGCTATGTGGTAGCTGGGGGATTCAATTAGCTTGTGATGTGGTAGTGGAGGCTTCTTGGACTGATAGATGTTATTGTTTTAACCTAAAACACCTTTAATTTACTTGAGTTCTGTGTTTTAGGCTTAATGAGGCCTAATTTTTGTCTTCTGGTCTTCAAAATGTCTTTAATTGTGGATCAAGTCTTTGATTATCCGAATTAATGCCTTAATCCTTGCAAAAATGTGTTTAACAGTCTTAAATTTCTTCACTTCTGTTTTGATTTAATACTATCAAACTGATACTCTTTGACTGTGGTGTTTGTTGTGTTTCCATTGTTTGTTGCAGGCGTGCAGAGGTTGAATAAAAGCATCAGTGCTCATGAGGCACTGATAAAATGTAATTTGGAACCCTGCAAAATGATTTCGTTTATGAAATAAAGGCCTGGGGGATCGTCATTCCCGACCTTCAATTCCCTTTAAAAAAAATGAAAAAATAATTAAAACTTGCAAAATACACAAAAAGTTACAAAAATCCTGCGTGGCTGGGTAAAAAATGCTTTGGGGGCTTAGGTTAGAGAGTGACCATTGGATGAATAGAACCAATGGTTAGAATTGCTTATTAGGTCAGATGGGGAGGCGGTTGAATAAATGGTGGGGGGATTAAGTTAGAACCGTTGATATGCAAAGATCAATGGTTGAGATTGATCGGGGCAATATAATATAGAGGGGGTCATATATTTGTGAAATGGAAGGAAAAGAAAAGAAAATAGGTGAAAAACCATTGGCGGAGGATAAAAGGGTTAAAATTGAAACTGGGGTTCCGGAATAATTCTAGGCCATTGGATGAGATCGGCCACAAAGATCAACGGCGGAGATTTTCTTTTAAAAGCCCGTTGGAGGATGGGTGGAGGGCGATGATTAAACTAGGTTCGTTGATCTGCAGAGATCAACGGCGGAGATCAGAAGCGATGGAGTGCAATAAAAATGGGTAAAGTGGTTTCGGCTATAGAAACCAATGTTTTCACGCGATGAAAAGGGAGGAAGGTGGTTTTAACTTTTTGAACGCGATATGTGTTATGGGCCGACACGTGACCTTTTGAAACCACCATCATCGTGTAATTTTGAAAAATTAATCTTCAGGCTTTAAAATTATGCGAAACAACGCGCTGAACATTAGATCTAGGGTCTTAGATCGAATGGTTGGGAAGAGAGCACGATGGCGATGAGATGCACGGGCGATAAGATGTGGGGCAGGGCCTAGGCGGTTTTAATCTAGATCGTCCGATCATAGGAATGAATGGTGGAGATTTGATCTGGGAAGGGTAGGACCCAAAGGAGTTGGGCCTATCGGGATGATTCTGGACCATCAGATGAAATGAATGAATGGCCCAGATCGAATCTTGGGATCAAAAGAATAAAATATGAGGTAGAGGCTGGGCGGAGAATGGATCAATGTGAGCCATTGATCTAGAGATATCAACAGCGGAGATCCGTTTAAAACTTCATACAGCGGGCTCAAGAAAAATAACAAAGGGAATGGTGAAAATATCTGGACCATCAGATCTCATTGCATGGATGACCCAGATGCAATCAGAAGGTTTGCGATCGGAGGAGGAGTGAGGAAAAGGCGTTGATGCGATTATATGTGGACCGTCGATCTTAGGGCCAGATCGACGGCTAGGAATGAATCAGAGGTCCAAAGGCGGAGGGATGGGCTTATGAAAAATAGAGATGTGGGCCATTGAATCTGGATCTGGTGGGGGGAGATCAACGGTTGAGAATCCATTGGGAGATTTCCAATCGGAAGGGAGAAAATAAAATATTTAAACGTGCTGAATGAAATCTCCGATGCGAGATTCCGAAGACTGTTGATCAGATTGAATGGAGGAGAAAAATGAAGGGAAAAGTGGGGTTTTCAGCAGTCTTTTTCTTTAGGAAAACAGTAGAATTTTCAGGTTTAAAAGAGAAACAGCAGTGAAGATTAAATAAAGTATTAGTTATCTTCATAAAAATTCAAGGATGATAGGTTCTCAAAGGGGAATTATCTCTTGGAATTTTGAAGAACAAATTTAGGCACCTTTCAGTATAACAGAATTTATCAATGGTTAACAGTGGCTCCACTTGGGGAAGACAGCTGGTTCTTTAGGTGTCTAGAACCTCAGCTGCAAATCTCTGGATTTTATTAAACCAATGTCTTAGTCCATTAGGCAGAATCCTTTATTTTTGATGATCTGTGCAACAATTTGAAATAATGGAATTATATCAAAACAATCATGTTTACCTACCCATTCCTAATGATCCTAACATTTTTTCTTCTTTTCAGAGTGCATTTAGGCTAGCAAAACTCTCTTCAACATCATTTTATTCTTTTGAAAAGAAAGAAACTAATCTAAGTCTACTTCTTATTTCTCCATGAACCCAGATTATACAGTTGAGTTCATAAACTTCTCTACCTAATCTACTATCTGTTAGGATTAAACTGTTTAACATATTTTTATTCTCTAACTTCTAAAACAGAAATTTAAAAGCATACAAGTTAGGATTGAATAGTCTAAATTGTTGCTGATATATGGCATAAAACCAAGCTGCACATAGATAATTTATTTGCAGAAAATTAAATCAAAACGTTTGAAGGCTTAAGATCTGAAAGTTTTAAGCATGGCCTTCTCTTTTCTTCAGCTCCGTTTTTGAGTTTATTTGAGCTGTTTTTCCTTTGTTATATGGTTCAAATTTTGAGCATATCAGAACCATTTTACTTCTGTCTTTTACTCACAGTTTAAACAGATTGGATTCATTCTTCTTATGGAAACTTTGGTTCATATTTTTAGCTTGTTTGAATCTT
The DNA here is from genome assembly GCA_034641835.2 of Pinus albicaulis. Classification (NCBI taxonomy): domain Eukaryota; kingdom Viridiplantae; phylum Streptophyta; class Pinopsida; order Pinales; family Pinaceae; genus Pinus; species Pinus albicaulis. The sequence continues at coordinate 581,519,544 of CM076571.1, read as the reverse complement.
TATTTTCTATCCTAATCTACCTAACTGATAGGCCAAGATTAAGCTGTTTGGAAAATCTAATTTCACTAACCTATCAACAGTAAATTGAAAACTAATTAGTTATGATTAGGCTGTGTGATTAACTAGAAGTGTGTTTTTCAGGAGTGGCATTTGAGCTTGCACACTTTCAGATTTTGTTTCTCTTTTTTGGTATGTGGCTATTACTTTTTTGTTTTTTACAATCTTCCCTCTTTTCTCTTTCTATTGTTTTTGTATTTTTTATTTTTCTAACTTTAAATGCGATGTTCAGACTATGATATTTACAATGAAAAATAAAATTCTTTGAAAGTCATGACTCTTGGCAGAAGTAATGCTTTAGCATCCTGCCATGGACAAGACCTCCATAGAGATCTTCTCCATTCAATTCTTTCAAGAAAAATGCATTGTGACCCCTATCAGCATGGATAATATAGGGCCCTTTCCACAAGTTATCAAAATTGCCATGTTTTCCCTTCTCTTCTCTTCTTGAATCCCATTTAAGAACAAAATTCCCAACTTGGAATTTTTTTGCCTTAGTCCTTTTGTCAAATAGTTTCTTGATATTCTCTTGGACTAGCTATGTTTTTTCATAGACTTCTTCTCTGGTCTACTGTAAATGAATTGTTTTGTTGATTCTTCTCTGCATGTCATTCTCTTTGATCTACACTTCTTAGAGGAGTTTCATGACTGGAACTCCTAATGAAGTGGGAAATATTGCATCCATGCCATAGACCAGCTGATAAGGGGACATATTTATTGACTTTTTAGTAGTTAATCTATCAGCCCATAAGGCATGAATCAACTTATTGTGTCATGATTTCTGCTTCTGCTCCAACAATTTTTTGATGATATTGATGAGGCTTTTGTTGGAGGATTCGGCTAGTCCATTTCCTTGGGGATAGTAAGCAGTAGAGTGGCCCAAGGTAATGTAGTATTTGTGACAAAAATCAACCATTATTTTGGATTTAAAAGTAGCAACATTATCTGTTATGATTTTTATAGGACAACCAAACCTAGAAAGGATATTTGTTTCAAGGAACTTGATAATGATAGAGTCATTGACATTCCTAGAGGGTATAGCTTCTATCCACTTGGTAAAGAAGTAGTGGCAGTAAGGATCCACTTGTGTTGGGCTGATGAAGATGGGAGAATTTCCCCAATGAAGTCTAAGCCCCATTGTTGAAAGGGTGCCTCAACAATGATAGGATGTAAAGGTAAGGGAAGGAGTTTTCTCTTTCCATCAAAAATTTGACACTTATGGCAAGACATGACTAACTTCTGAGTGTCTGGGAAAAGGTTAGGCCAATAATGACCAGATCTGAGGACTTCGTTTGCTGTGGCCTTCCAGTAGAGGTGTCCTCCACATTCTCCTTCATGCATCTCATGCATGATCTTTCCTGCATCATCTTCAAGTAAACATTTAAGCAAAATTCCAACAGTATTTTTCCAATATAATACCCTATCTAAGATGCAATAACTCAAATATTTCTGTTTCAAAAATCTAGCTTTAGTTTTAGACAAATAAGGAGGGGCATTCAAATACAAAAGCACGTAAATGATGTTAGCATACCAAGGATAATTTAGAAATGTTTCTTCAATGAAAGGAGCAGTAGATTCTTCTATTTCTTCCAACACATCCACCATTTTTATATCTAGTGCTTGGAAGTTAGACTCAGCCATAAATTTAGCTAATCCTTGCCCTTTGACTAGTTTGGTGGGCCTGATTTCTAGGTCATATTCAAGAATGGTTGCAATCCATTTTCCCCTTTTACCATCAGGGTCTTGACTTAGAATGTCTTTGACAACAGTCTGTGGAACAAAAGAAATTATGTGAGAGTGTAGAATGTAGACTCTAAAGTCCTTTAATGCTTTCACTAATGCTAAGGCTTGCTTCTCCATGATGTTATATTTGAGAGGAGCATCTCTTAAGGCCCTAATAAAGAAGGAAATCAGTTGTTCTTGCCCCAAATCATTCTTCTGAAGTAATACTGCAGCTATTTTATGTTTAGATGAAAAAGAAAAGATATAAAAATCTTTGGTGAACTTTGGAATAATCTAGACTGGTGTTTGAGTAAGAGATTGTTTAACCAATTCGAATGATTGTTTAGCTGGTAAAGTCCATTTTATACCTACATCTTTCTTAACCATGTTTGTAATTTTTTTTAATAGCTCAACAAGGTTGGGGATAAACCTCCTCAAAAAATTAATCTTTCCAGTGAAAGATTGTAATTCTTTGAGGCTTCTTGGAAGGCTGATTTGCAATATGCCATCTATATTTTTAGGGTCTATTTTGATTCCCTCTTCTGAAATTATGTGACCGAGAAGTTTACCTTCTTGGAGACCAAAGAGTGTTTTCTTGGGATTCAAAGATAAGCCAAACTTCCTACACTTCTCAAAAACTTTTCTTAAGTAAATCAAATGTTCTTCATCAGTTTTTGAGAAAACGGTTATGTCATCAAGATAAATAATTGTGAAATAACCAATGTCTTCAGAAAAGGCTATGTACATGGCCCTTTGGAAGGTGGCCCCTGCATTCATCAATCCGAAAGGCATTTTGACATACATAAAGGTGCCCCAAGGTGTAGTATAAGCAGTTTTTAATTGATCACTTGGGAACACCAACACCTGGTTGTAACCCGAGAACCCATCTAATAGTGATATCCTTTTAGACCCAAATACCCTTTGAATTATATGGTCCATCTTGGGTAAGGGGTAGTTGTCCTTTAGGGAGGCTCTATTTGTATTTCTGAAATCAATACAGAACCTGATTTCCCCTGTCTTTTTCCTAATAGAAACTAAATTTTATACCCACTCTGAATATCTAATTGGCACTATAATGCCAGCATCATGCATCTTTTCAATTTCTGATTTAACCAAAGGTAATAAAATTGGTTTTATTCTCCTTAGTTTTTGTTTGAAAGGCTTTAGATTTTCCTTCAAAGGAATCTTGTGCTGAGTGATTCTGGTATCATAAGACTTCAGCTCTTTGTATCCCCAAGCAAACACATTTTTAAACTCTTTGAACAGCTCTATGTATTGCAATTTTATGTGATCTGGGAGAGTGCTGGATAGTTTGATCATCTTGGGTTCTGCTAGGCTACCTATGATCGTTCTTCTACATCTGTTTCCACAGGCTCCATTCTTGGTTCTTTGGCTACATCATTAAAATCAAAAAGGTGCTCTAAAGGTGTGAGACCTCTTGGAATAGTATCATTATTGCATTGTAAAACTTCCAAGTCTTCCTGGTCTGCGTTGTCAATTAATTCTACTTCAAAAGGATTCTCACATTTATTCATATCAGAAGAATGCGTTATTTCAAATTCTGGGATTTGTTCAATATACAAACAGTTTTCTTTATGCCTGGTTTCTGATTTTGGTATGGTGAAATCATTTTCTGATTTTAAGAAATCATCTATGTGTTTGTCAGAATCAAACACTTGCCAGTAATCTTCGTTATCAGGCACTGTAGGCCTATGTTTTACCTTTACACTAAGCTGTTACTTTATCTCAGGTATTTGGCAGTTGCTGGCATTGAAAGCAAGTTCATTTGCTAGATGATTTTGTGCTCTGGGAATGAAAACGAGTTCATATTTTTCAAAGGTATTTAGTAAATCAAGTGCAACATTATGATATTCTCTAAGTCTTGGGTTTTTAGTTGAATATTCTCCTTTGATTTGTCTTATGATGAGTTAAGAATCTCCTAATATTGATATCTTTTGGGCTTCTAATTGTTTAAACAATTGTAATCCTAGGAGAAGTGCTTCATATTCAGCAATATTGTTTGTGCATGGGAAATCCAGTTAATATGAAAAACTCTGATTTGTATTATGAATCCACACATCTACTCCTGCACTTGTTTTATTACAAGATCCATCAAATTTTATCGTCCAAAGTATGTTTGCCTCATTTTCATTTTCTTGTTGTTGTTGATTGCCAATGTTTTGAATTTGATTTGAGTGAAGATCTAATTGTTCTGGTAAACTGGTTGGGTCTATGTTTTTCTTATCTTGTTGAGTGATTTCATCTTCATTTTACAATATAAAATAATATAAACTTGATTGAATAGAATATATTGGGGAGTTGTTTGGTTTATCTATGTTGCTCACCATATACTTCATGTGAGATTCTCTGTATAATCTTCTGTTTTGGTTAAAAACAGGTATGGTGGCATACGACATGTCCATTTGAAGGCTTCCCTGAAGTTTGGTTGCCCATGATCTTGATAAGAGCATGCCATACTTAGGGGGAATGTCAGCTACAACTATGTCCATTACTAGACTCTTAGCAGAGATATGTGATAAGTTAACACATAAATCTTTGATTAAACCCAAGCATTTGACTCTGCTTGAGTCAAAGGAATACAAATCCTTGTATGGTTTAGTAATCTCTAAGCCTAAGCTTTCCATTACTACCTTGGGCATTAGATTATGTGAAGCTCCAAAGTCTAACATGGCATTGTGTAAAATTTTCTCATGTATGTTCAAACTAACATAGAAGGGAGGAACAACTCCTTCTTGGTATTTCCCTTTAACTTCTAGACCAAACAACAACTCATGTTTGTCATCTGACAAGTTTAATGTATCAGTATCACTTCCTAAGTCCAAAGCTTTCAAAACTTGGTTTTTGTATACTTCTTGGGTTACTAGTTTAGCTAAGGGGATGGTAATTTTTATCTTTGCAATCTCTCCCTCAAGGTTGAAAGGAAAAATTGATTTGGTCATATTTACATCTGTCTTTTCAATTGAATTCCTTTCAGCAATCTTGATTTACTAAACTTTCTTTGGACTGGTAATTGGGATAGTTCTATTAGGTTCACTAGATAAAGTGCTAGGGATTATTTGCTCAACGTTAGGCTGGGTACTCTTCTCTTTATTTGAATCTAGTTTCTTAGCCAAAATGTTGGTTTTCTCTGCTGTCTTTTTGGGCTGAGTTTATGTGTTTTTCTTGACAATAGTATTAGTGTTTTTATCCTTTGAATTATCTACATTCCCTTTGCTTCTAATATCATATTGTTTTTTCACCTCCATGATTGCATTTTCAAACCCTAATCTATAATCATCAAAATCTTCATAAGTTTTTGAATTTTGATCAGAGGAGAAGGAACCTTGTTCTTCTTCAGTGAGGAAAACATCATCCCCACTATTTGATCCAATCAAGTTCACATGGCCTTCTCCCAACCTTTCAATCTCCCTATCTTCCTCATATTGATCTACATAGTTTTGTTGGAAGGGAGATCTAATCTGTTGGTCATTTTCCTTCTTCTTGTCTTGATTGTTTTCTCTTATATAATTCTGATTTCTATTCCCATTTTGGTTGTTTTGAGGATCTCTTGGTGGCACTCTGTCATTCAAATTGATCTTTTCAAGCATCCTCTCTATTACCTTCACTAGGTTATCAATTTTGGTGTCAGAAGTTGAGGTTGAGGGTGCAATGTCATCTTTATAAGTTACCCTCTTCTCTGCTCTTAACCTATTTCTTTTCTCAATTATGTTTGCTTCAACGCTCACATATCCTTTCTGCATGTCTTCTAATGTTAAGTAATCTCTCTCCCTTAGCTGATAGGCCATTTCAGCATCAACGGCTTCAGGATATCTTACTAAGGCCATGCCTTGGGGAGGTTTCATGTGAGGTGGAAGAGCATTGTAAATGCTATTGAACCTCGTGGAGTAGTCATGAACACTCTCCCCTTGATTTCTTTTAAGGCTGCTATACTCTGCTAGTATTTGGAGAGGGTTATTTTTGGTTTCCCATTTGTTTATGAATGTTTGATGCAAAGCAGGGAGATCATTTATGTTGTTAGGAGGTAATTTTTTAAACCATTTCTTTACATCTCTTCCTAAACTTTGGGCAAAAATCCTCATCTTAATGGTTTCTTCTTCTATCTCCATGTAATCAAATGCATCCTCCATCCTATCTACATGATGCTGAGCTGTTGTAGACTCTTTTACAGTAAAATGAGGAATTTTTTATTGATATTCATTTGGTAAAGGAATCAGAGGTTGTGGTAACACTAATGGGGCATACCATGTTGCCATGGCTGGAAAGAAAGGTGGATTTACAAGAGGTAAAGTGGGCTGAAAAGGAGTGTATTGAGCAGTGGTAGTATGGATTGGAGTGGAGGAAACACTTGGACCAGCAAACTGGTTTTGAGCAGATTTGTTATGGAAAAGGCTAAAGTGGTGAAGAAGCTGGGAATCAGGAGGTGTAGAAGGTGAGGCTTCTCTACTAAAACTCTGTTGAAAATTTGGAAGGTCAAGATCAGTTTGGTTTAAATCACCTTGAAATCTAGTTCTAAAGATGTTCTTTGTATGATGTAAATCAAAGTATGAATCCTCTAAGACAACAAGGTTTTGAGGGACAGATTTTGTTCTCAAGAGGCTCCTCTTGGCAGCTGATTTTCCAGAATTAGAAGTCTGCCATAGAATTGTCTCTGGATTGTCAACTATTAAAGGAGGATTTTGGTCTGGATGGGATCTAGTGTCGATCCTATGTGAAGCCAGACTGCTTTTCAAAAATGAGAGAGGTTAGAGTTTTAGGCACTGTTTTTTGGAAGTTTTACCTCTCATGATGTTTTAAGTAGTATGGGACTAGGCTTATAAACTTCTTCAAGGATGGTTAACATAGTCCTAAAGAGATCTGGGGACCTAGATGAGTATTAAACTTACTGGGCTAGTGGAGTCTCCAGGTGGAAATTTTTTAGCTTCCATGAAGGTAAAATATTGGATGGTTCCACCACCATGTTTATTTTGAAGCCAAAATGAAATGTTTTCTGGTTTTACTGAGTTTTTTCGGTCTTATAGGTTATGAGAGTGTCCTAAATCTGATTCAACACTTAGCTAAGGTGTTTAAAACAAAGATATTTTACTCTGATGTCTTGGTAACTGATTTCTCCAAGGTTTGATAAGGTTGTATGAGAATCCTAAGGGTTACTTAGTTTTTCACTGATTCAAATAAGTCCTATTATGATTACTAATTTTTTAGGTAGTGCTTGAAGAAGGCTACTTATGTTGTACTAGACAGTGAGTGTTTTGTTTTAAGAATTTTACTCAGGGTCCCACCGTGATCGCCATTATATTGGTCTCTCGTGTTTTGATAGTTTGGAAAATCAAAAGACAAGGCAACATCAGAACCAATCTTTAGAGTTCCAGGATCTAGTCCTCCTATTCTTAGAGAGGGATCTCTCAAATGTTTATTTGCAAAGGTTTATCTTGTGTGCTTTGGGTATTGGTTTTAGACTAGTTATTAAGTGCAAGTGTTTGTTTGTTTGTTTGATTGGTTGAAAGAGACAACAACATATGAAAGGTCTAGGAAAGATAGGTAGAAAGGAGAAACATCAGATTGATTGGGCAATGGAGTCAAAAAGAGGTCATGAAAAACTCATTAATGGATATGGGATATCAAAGGGAAAATCTAACTTGGCCACATGATCCTTTGGTTTTGTGAATGAGATGGACATCAATGATTTGGAAAGAGAGTTTGAATTCTCAACAAAGGGAATTTGAAAGCATAACTTGAAAAATAAAGAGGTATTTGATAGACAGGGCTAACGATAAATTCTACAAACCATACTTTAAGAAAATAATGACTTCAAAACAACTTTTAAAATGAAATCCAAGATTCGGGGAACACACTATTTCCTCAAAGATTTTATTTCAAATGACTTAGAAAACATAAAATATTCACTGATAATTACGGTCATAGAAGAGGGAACACCTAAAAACATCTATGATCACTAATATAAATACCTTCAAAACAACAGTTCAAGCAAGGACAAAGGGCATGATCAAAACAGACCTCCTTGGCTAACCTAAAACAATGATACTTCAAAGGGAGACTTCAATAACGGCTTTCAAGTGGCAGCAGACAAGCAGGGAAAACCATAAATCATGCTGAAACCATATATTTGAACTATTAGAAAAATAAACAAGCATGAGGACTAAAGAGAGAGATTGAAGACCCTAAAATACCTCAGCAGAAGAAAACATTAAACAGTGAAGGATGAACAGGTCTAAGGTGCTTCTAGGAGTCATTTCTTAGCCTAAAACTTTCATCCTACTATAGTAAGCATTTATGGAACAAAATGAAAACAGGGGAAAACGTTAAACAGTTCAGAATACTTCACCAACAACCAAGCTCATGGATCCAATGATAGAGCCTTCTCAACAACAAGCATGGAACAACATCATCAAGCTTCCAAGACTTCAATTTCTTCCTCAACTTCAGATAGACTATGTATTATTTCAGAGAGTTTCAGTATTACAACTAGTGAGCAATAAATCAATGAATCCTCATTTTCTTAAGAAGTATTTATAGAAGATATGAGGAGGTGGAAGAGTTTAGGATTGAAATGTAATAAATTCTACACTAGATGCAACTCCTAGCCTTGAAAACCATGCAAGGCCTAAGGCAGGAGAGCATTGAATTATGATTCTGCTTCATGTAATCTATTTTTGTTGTTTTCAGGCTAAAATGGGCAAAAATATTGACTTCGAGGCTTACTTATCCTTTAAAATAACTCCACTGATAGTTTTAAAATATGTTCTTTCTTTGGTAATAACTGTTCAAGCGTCTTTATGTAGATGTCTTCGAATTGGGGAATAAGTGGGCCTTCTTTTGATTGCTTTTAAGGCTATAGGTGGCTCTGTAGTAGCTGGGGATTCAATTAGCCCCTGATGTGGCAGTGGAGGATTCTCGGACTAATAGATATTATTGTTTTAACCCAAAACACCTTTAATTTACTTGAGTTCTATGCTTTAGGCTTAATTTGGCCTAATTTTTGTCTTCTAGTCTTCAAATTGTCTTTAATTGTGGATCAAGTCTTTGATTAACCTAATTAATGCCTTAATCCTTGCAAAACTGTGTTTAAAAGTCTTAAATTTCTTCACTTTTGTTTTGATTTAATACCGTCAAACTGATACTCTTCGACTGTGGTGTTTGTTGTGTTTCCCTTGTTTGTTGGAGGCACGCAGAGGTTGTATAAAAGCATCAGTGCTCATGAGGCACTGATAAAATGTAATTTGGAACCCTACGGAATGATTTCCTTTATGAAATAAAGGCCTGGGGGATCGTCATCTCTGACCTTCAATTCCCCTTAAAACGAATGAAAAAATCATTAAAACCTGCAAAATACACAAAAAGTTACAAAAATCCTACGTGGCTGGGTAAAAAATACTTTGGGGGCTTAGGTTAGAGCGTGACCGTAAGATGAACAGAACCAGCGGTCAGGATTGCTTATTGGGTCAGATGGGGAGGTGGTTGAATAAACGGTGGGGGGATTAAGTCAGAACCGTTGATCTGCAAAGATCAATGGTTGAGATCGATCGTGGGAATATAATATAGAGGGGGTCATATATTTGCGAAATGGAAGGGAAAGAAAAGAAAATAGGCGAAAAACCTTTGGCAGAGGATAAAAGGGTTAAAATTGAAGTTGGGGTTCCGAAATAATTCTGGGCCATCAGATGAGATCGGCCACAGAGATCAACGACGGAGATTTTCTTTTAAAAGCCCCTTGGAGGATGGGTGGAGGGCGATGATTAAACTGGGTATGTTGATCTACAGAGATCAACGACGGAGATCAAAAGCAATGGAATGCAATACAAATGGGTAAAAGTGGTCTCTACTATAGAAACCATTGTTTTCATGTGACAAAAAGGGAGGAAGATGGTTTTAACTTTTTGAACGTGATATGCATTACTGGCCGACATGTGGCCTTTTGAAACCACCCTCATCGCGTAATTTTGAAAAATTAATCTTAGGGCTTTAAAATTATGCGAAACAGCGCGCTGACCATCAAATCTGGGGTCTTAGATCGGACGGTCGAGAAGAGAGCGCGATGGCGATGAGATGCACGGGCAATAAGATGTGGGGCAGGGCCTAGCCAGTTTTAATCTAGACCGTCTGATCATAGGAATGAATGGTGGAGATTTGGTCTGGGAAGGGTAGGACCCAAAGGCGTTGGGCCTATCGAGATGATTCTGGACCATCGGATGAATGGAATGAACGGCCCAGATCGAATCTTGGGATCAAAGGAATAAAATATGAGGCAGAGGCTGGGCAGAGAATGGATCAATGTGAGTTGTTGATCTAGAGAGATCAACGGCAGAGATCTATTTATAACTTCATATAGCAGGCTCATGAAAAATAACAAAGGGAATGGAGAAAATATCTGGACCATCGGATCTCATTGCATGGACAGCCCAAATGCAATCGGAAGGTTTGCGATTGGAGGAGTGAGGAAAAGGCACCGATGCGATTATATGTGGACCATCGATCTTAGGGCCAGATCGATGGTTAGAATGAATCGGAGGTCCAAAGGTGGAGGGATGGGCTTATGAAAAAGAGTGATGTGGGCCGTTGGATCTGGATCTGGTGAGGGGAGATCAACGACTGAGAAGCGAGATTCCAAAGACCATTGATCAGAGTTAGATCAACTGTTGGGAATGCTTCAAACAATGAACCGGTGGGTTCTCCTTTTAGCATAGGAAAAATTGGTTTTTCATGAAACATAAAGGAAAATTGGCTTCAAGGAGGGTTTATTTATGGTTTTTAGCACCCGATTGTGGGGCTCTTGGTTTTATAAAGGAGGCAAAGGATCAGGGTTTATATACGAAAGGAGCCAATCGCATTGGAAGTTTCATGTAACAAAAATACATGCGCCCATTGCAAATCCCCGATTGCGATTAGCGCTTCGAGACTTAGCACTTGGTTCCAGCACTTGGTTGCATGGTGGGGAAGTGGTTTGAGAGCTTAGCCCAAAGGGGCTTAAGCCTATAGTTAAAAAACACTGTTTGTTATGATTTTTCACGGATTTTTAAATGGTTTTGGGGGTTCTGATAAGGTTAAAAAGGAGTTTTAAACCTTACCAAAGGGGTTTTTATGAATGGAAAACAGGAAATAAGGAAAATGGATGAATTTTATGAGGAAAAAGGGGATAAAAATGGAGGTTAATTATGATTGAATGGAGGAGAAAAATGAAGGGAAAAGTGGGTTTTTCAGCAGTCTTTTTCTTCAGGAAAACAACAGAATTTTCAGGTTTAAAATGGAAACAGCAGTGAATATTAACTAAAGTATTAGTTATATTCATAAAAATTCAAGGATGATAGGTTCTCAAAGCGGAATTGTCTCTTGGAATTTTGAAGAACAAATTTAGCCACCTTTCAGTATAACAGAATTTATTAGTGGCTAACAGTTCCCACAGAAATGGTCACTGGATTTCCATTTATAATACAGGCAGAATTTTTACTGGTTTCACGCACAAGACCACAACTAAGACAAGTTAGAGATGCCATTCAGGTTTAATTGAATGTCGAAGATGTGATTTTATGTGATGTCAGATTTGTCAGCAAAAGTTCATATAAGCCAACCGAAGCTCGAACAATACTCCCAGATGATTTTAAATGTATTTTGGAGAATATTTCCCTTCATGGGACCTACCAACCCAATTAAAAATGTCAATTGATCTTTCTTTGTTGTCCTTAAGGGAATGAGAATCCTTCCCTTCATGGTGCCTCTTGGCTTTATCAACTTCCTCAATTGATCTTTCTCTACTATCCAATATTTCCCTACCATCCTTGTAAGAATTAGAATCATAACCTTCATGTTATCTCTTAGCCTGTTCAAGAGACTAAATTGATATCTCTCTTACATCCCTTAGCGAATAGGACTCCTTGCTTTTGAAGGACTGTTTCACCTTGCTAGTCGCCAGAGCTTCGACAGGTATTTCTCTGCCATCAACTCTGCTCTCCCTTTCTCCATCATGGGACATTTTAACCATGTCGCCGGCCTCAATCGAATGCTCTCTGCTAGTCTCAATTACCTATACTCCTTTTCTCTTTTTGTACTTTGTCGAGCTCTGTAGCCATCTGCATCCCTGTAACCATCTGTGTCCGTATTTTTGTTTGAATCACTCATTTTCTATGATATAAACTTCTCAGCTGAAATTTGAACTCTCATATTTTCAAACCCTCATCTCCTCAAAAACATTATTTCCTGTGATTCAAACCCTCCACTGCTCCAATACTACACTTTACAGAATAACCCTATTTCGGTGCACGAGGTTTTATAGGCACACCGGTGTGGTTTCGTAAGATTGAGGTTTATGTTTTGGTGCGGTGTTTTATGACACACCGGTGAGTCTTAGTACTAAGAGGCACCAATGTGTATTAGGATGATAAGCGCACCCGACGAAAAACCAGGAATCTTCACTAGAAATGGCGTACTCTATAAAGTTCTTTTTTTTGGGTATGTAAGATCATAATAAAATAATGATAATTCTAAAGTACATGAATTTATTTGCATTATTTTCTAAACTTTATTATGTTACAAAAATTCATATTATTCTAGATTTATTATTTTACAATTATTTACAAATTTACAAATTTAAATATTTTAATAAAATAATTTCACATTAATACAATTAAAATTTTAAAAATATTATACATACAATTAGAATTAGAATTAGAATTAGAATTAGAATTAGAATTAGAATTAGAATTTTACAATTTCACATACAATTACAATTACAATTTTAATGTTACATACAATTACATTTACAATTAAAATTTTACAATTACAATCATTTCACAGTGATACAATTATAATTTTACAAATATTTTACATACAATTAGAATTACATTTACAATTACAATTACAATTACAGTTTTACAAATATTTTACATACAATTACAATTAAAATAACAATTACAAATACAATTACAATTTTAGAATTTTACATACAATTAGAATTAGAATTACAAGTTTACAATTTGTCATATATACAATTACAATTACAATCATTTCACAATAAATTAAATATTACAATTACAATTAAAATTTTACATTAAATATTTTACATACAATTACAGTTAAAATGACAATTACAAATACAAATACAATTTTACAATTTTACATACAATTAAAATTTAAATTTCAATTACAATCATGACACAATATTTAATAAATATCATGTTTATTTAATATTAAATTAATTAATAAACATCACGATCATGATAACCATTGTACAAAAATCATATTCGACTAAAAAACACATTCAAATTCACTAACATCATCGTGATCATGATCATCTAACAAAACACAATTGGCATTGTATAACATCATCACAACACAAACATCAAATATACATCTCATGTCAAATAACTCATGCTATTACATACACATCTATCTGCAAGCCACACATTAAATGAACATATCTAACATGACCTAACAACGTACACATCATGATGATCACCAACATGTAAATTAAGTACAACTGCAACATGAACATAAATACATGGACCCCATATATATATATATATATATATATATATATATATATATATATATATATATATATATATATATATATAATTGAATAATCTTAAAGCCTTTGTTCTAATATAAATATCGCTTGGATACATTAGTGTTTGTCAATATAGGTACTATTTGAGGCATAACACTGGGTCAGTGGTGTATTGTGGTAGTCGATGGTCTAGCCTACTCATGAACATGGTATTTGATGGATCTTCTTGTTCTTGTTGGGCACCAATGGTCCAACCTCATCTCCATGATGACTGCCGCTAGATGCTAGTGGAGGCTCATGCTCATCTGGCATGGTGTGAGGTGAATGATCATGAAATGATGAGTCACTACTCGTGGATTGTCCATCACGTGCTGCATCTCGACCATGCCTATAACATGCAACAATCCTCCTAAGTCACGTAACTAGGGTCGTAGCTCCTACAACATGCCACATCAGGCTATACATGTCACGCGACATGCCTCTCCACATCTGTAATAGCCTATCATTGACATGTATGTCTCTGTAATCTGCGGGCCTATTGCCGGCCTCAACATTCAATGCACTGAGTTGGTCACCCAACTCTATCCTATATCTAGTATCAAGTCGATCGCACCTAGCAAAAGGCGGTGCCAGCACACTAGCAGGAGCATGTCTCTCTACACTGGATTCCTGATGACCCTCGGCATCAGGCATGCCTTGATCATCATTAGGATCCACACCTAGATCATGTGGTGGTGTCGACATCTCCTCGCCATCGAAAGAGCCAATGTCTGCAAAATATATACAAGTAAACAAAAATAATTAGACAATTTCATTACATAATTTAATAAAAACAAGTTAAAGAACATGTTAGAATAAATTTAAATAAAATAGTAATATTACTTCTATCATCTGGTGACTCATCATCTGTGAAGAGGAAGTTGGCACACCCTCGCCAATCCAATCTAGGATAATGACATGGGACCATAATGAAGGGATGCAACTCGTCAACACTGGCTAGCAACTCCAGTGCATCATGCAATATCCTGGTTGGAAACATAGTCTCACCCCTCTTGGGTATCATCTACCCCCACATGTGCATTTGTGCCTCGATCATCAGCCTATGAGGTTGCCGAACAAAATTAGGCCTCATCTCTGGAAACCTCTCAAAAAATAAACAAAAAATCTTTGAGGGAAAAGGGAAGTTGACCCTCTGTTGTGCATGAGCACGACATCTATCTAAGGTTGTACAAAACTGCCGCAAAAAAATGGAGACCACCTGACAAGTCATGGCTCCTGTACTAAAGAATCAACATAATATAGAAGTGAGCAACTAATGCATTTCCCATCACTAGTGTTGTTTGAAATGGTTGAAATGAGAATTGAGAGGCACTGCACCTCCTCACAACTAAATGCACCAATACATAACTGACCTCCAACGACCTGAAAATCTGCAGAGACAGTACTAATGCTCCAATGTATCTCTGGGAGTAAACTAACTGACTCCCTGCTACACAACCAGCTGGAACCTCTGGGAACGAAGGAAAATACACCCCTCTCCTCGATATCCCTGTAATGAAATATATATCCTCCTCAGTGGGTGTGTACCACTGGTTAGGACCAACCTGGAAATCCTATCGGTGGGCATTCCACCTACGCATAAGATGTCTCAAAAACACACCATGGGCCTTTAGGGAAGTAGCCTCCTCATAGAACTTGAGGAGGCCTACCTTCCTTAGGAGCCCCTAGGTAGCTGCTGTAATAGGGAGAGGGTATGCATCTCTCTCCCTCTCTCGTGCCTCCCATAGGTGAACCATGTCATACTACTCTTCCAGTTGTTGTTGTTGTTCCCCCTCTTCTCTCTGAATCATTGAAATATTAAATAATTTTTTTTTTATTAAATGAGACATGTATCTAGGAATATACATATATAATTTTTTTTGGAAAAACAAACAAACTAGTCGGTGCACCACAAAAAACAGTCATGCACCGGTTCCGGTGCGTTGTTTGTTTTTCGCACACCGGGGGCGGTGCCCCAGATAACATTCAACGCACCGTATGCAGTGCACCTGAAAATTTTTAAAGCACTGTTGACTATGTATGGTGTTAGAAGAGTGGTGCACTGACTAAAATATATGCCCCGACACGTATAAATGTGTCAGTGCACTGACTTTGTGACTAATTACATAGTCAACGGTGTGGTCTTTTACCAGTCTACACCATTGACCCTGTCGGAATGCCAAATTTGGTGCGCTGACAGACACTGGGAAGATAATTCTGTCAATGCACCGCGTTGCTATTCCACATGGTCAACAGTGCATCCGACTAAATTAACGCACCCCACCTTTTTTAAAATTTTAAATAACGTGGTGTGCCTTTTGGTACTGCCCCATAAACACTGCAGATATCATTAGCCCCTGTTGCAGTGTGGCCTGTAGATTTTATAGGCAGCACCGCTTACCGGTGCGAGCCGAATGGCTCGTACGCACCGTGTGACAAAAAAAATATTTTAAATGGTTAATTTTAAGGTTATTTGAAATTATAATCCACTAAAAAGCTTAATTATGTAAAAACAAGAAAAAAATTTGTACATTTCACCGTCGAGGAGGCATATTGGCTGCATAATTTGCAAAAGAAAATTTTCCCACCATTTTGAAAAATGCAAGCTAGAGATTGGTGGGCAATGCGCAGCAGTAGTGCGTGCAGTGGGTGCACTGGGAGCACAGATGTCAGGGCGGCTTAGACAAGGATAAATTGCACTGGTGCTTTAGAGCTCTAGAGCATTGAGAAAAGTGAAAAATGTGGTTTTTTGGCCACAATTTTTTTTTTATTTAACCCTGTTCCAGTGCGCAGGGTTTTATAGGCGCACCGGTGTTGTTTCTTATGAACACACCGGTCGGTTTCTGTTTTTGCGCAATGTTTTATAGTGCACCGGTGTGGTTTCTTAATACCGCACCGGGTGGTTTCTATTTTGGTGTGGTGTTTTATGATGCACCAACACGGATGAGTTCTGAAGCATCGGTGATCTACAGTAATACGATGCACCGGACAGGTGTGTACAGAGCACACGATGTTCTGTGTTCCAATGTTTTGTGCACACGGTGCTCTCTCTTGTCGAGCGCACTAGTGTGATTTCGGATGATAAGCACATGAAGCGGAAAACATCTGCAAAACCCTCCGCCCGCCAACCTCCTCTAGTAACCTCCGCTAGAAACAGATGTATGCGGTATTTTCGTAAGGGGTTCCTCAAAAACATCCGCTAGAGTGTCTTTTCCTTGTAGTGACTATCTCACCTCTGATCTCCTTGACTCTTGACTTCAGCCTTATCTTGACCTTGATTTAAGTTAGAGTTGGATTCAATAAAGTCACATGGTATTATGAAATATCTACCGACCCCCCAAATTATGAATTTTTTTATTACGAATAAAATAATATTTTTCCCGATTAAAGCGTCCTTTCTTTTTTTATATATATTTTGATGAATCAACTCATAATTCATAAGTGATCTTTCCAATTTGGTCTTCAAAGTTGTATTAATAATGATATGTGATGACCAAAATATCTCCTTGTCTGAAAATTTTGTTGTCATTTTACCAGTACTCCCTTGTGGCTTTAT
Source organism: Pinus albicaulis (assembly GCA_034641835.2). Taxonomy (NCBI): domain Eukaryota; kingdom Viridiplantae; phylum Streptophyta; class Pinopsida; order Pinales; family Pinaceae; genus Pinus; species Pinus albicaulis. Next base: position 581,502,634 of record CM076571.1, on the reverse strand, counting down.
TACCTGTAACTTGTTCACCATCCTCTTCTCGTTCTACTTGTTATTTGGATTGTTTTTTCCTTATTTTTTAGTGTTCTTTCCTTGTGGTTTTTCTTGGAAAAACCCATAATTTGGATAGGTATTAAGGATGGTGGATAATTTGTTACATCCCACTTATCTGTATGAAATATAACACCCTAGAACTATTTGGTTTCTTTACATCTTCCTTCTGCACAATTAGGATTTCTAATTTTGTCTTTCAAAGAATCTCAAAATTAGATGGTGACTAAGGTATCTCCTTGTTTTTCAATTTTGTTGTCACGATTCTATTTCCTTTTCCCCCCCTCTTCTTACTCATGATGTGATTTAGCTTATGTTTCATGTATTGTTTGTTCTTCTTCTATATTATCATGGAAACCATATCTTTTTGGTAGATATGAGGATGGTAGCTCATATATTTCATGCCTTATCAAGAAAAATTAAAGCTCCAACTCCCCTCCGCCCCGCCCCCCCCTCCTCACTTGTTGGGTATGTGTTTGTATCCTTGAAAATTCATTGTTTCAATTCATTTAAAAATGTGACATGGTAATGAAGATCTCTCTTTATTTGACTATTATTTTTTTACAAAGTGATCCCTTAGGGTTTAGTTATATCAACCTTGTTTTTCACCTTCATATTCATCTTCTCATTCCTCATGGTCTCTTGCTTATGCTTTTCTTAGTTTTTGGTCTTCTTTCCTTCTATATCATCTTGGAAACCACATACTTTTGGTAGGCGTGAGGATGGAAACTCATTTCCTCCATGCAAATGATCATCTCAAGGAGGAGGGAAACATATATTTGTTGTGTCTTCTCACTTCTTTCTTGTTCAAATTTTGACTTGTGAATTTCGTCTTGCATGTTATCACGAAAAAGTTAAGTGGTGGCTAAGAGATCCCCTTTTTTAAATATCTTTTTTTCTTTTTACAAAACTCTCCATTGTGATTTGGTTATACAAATTTGTTTTATCTCCTCACTTGTTTATTGTGCATTTTTGGTTGTCAATTCGGGATTCTAAGTCATTTTATAAAATTTAGGTGGTTACTTAGAATTTACATAATTATAAATAAATAAAAATCATCTCCTTGCCAAGATCTCCCTTGTGTTGTCATTACCTCTGCCTTATTGGTCACTACAGTATTCCCCTTTCCATTTCACTTAACCTTTTCCTCACATGTCATTTATAAATCTATATTATTTTATTTCAATCATTCTTCACCTTATGTTTTCTTATCGTGTGATCTTCTTTCCTTGTCATTCATCTTGGAATCCCTAAATTTTTGGTATGGTGAAGGATTGGGGCTCATTATATTAAAAACTCTCATGTCAAGGAAATGTGGTGTTTGAAAAGGTATTATGTACATGTATTTTAATAATTATTAATACCTTGTCTTTATGGAAGTGTCTTTAGGGGTAAATTAATTTTTTGTCATTTTTTTGTGAGCATAATCTATGGGTCATTTATTGGGTGGTCACTTTCTACTTGTTACCATCTCTAGTTTGTAGAACATGAATTGTAACATTGGTTGATGGATATGTTTGTTTTGAAGCCAATGGAAATGTAATTTCAGGTGATACATAATGGTAAATGGTTTGTCTAAATATTCTATTTGAGCATGTGTCAAGATTAATCCATAAATAGGTTTTTGTTCCATTAACTACCCTATCTAGTTAGTATTCAAGGAGGGGAGAGATATTAATGAGTCAATAGTTGATAATTTCATTCTGTAAGTTTAATAACTAAAATGCGCTATATCATCCACGTATTTATCAATGAAAATGTAATTTTACATAACCAATTGTGTGGTAAATGACTTATTTCTAGGATTTTCCTAATGGTCATGGTTAATTTGTAGGGTGTTAAATTTTTAGTTTCTACCATTTCCACCTGATAACACATAACTAGTAATTTTTTTCATACTTATTATTAGAGGCACTCATATAAAAACCATTCCCCATTTCATTTGGAGTTTCATGCATTAATGTGGTGTTGATAGGGGGAAGAATTCCTAGTTGCAACGAGCTGAGTATTGGCCCGATTAGGGTCCGAATTGGAACCCTTTTCATTTAAGTCATTGTATACTCTTCAAAACGAAGGCTCGATTGCCTATTTTAACTTAAAATATAGATATAATTATAACTAATTTAATGATAAAATTAAACTAAAATTAGAGGAAATATATGAGGTAAATTAATATTTATAATTATCTACAAAAAATATATAGACCGTTGTGTGTACAACTTAGATTTGACCTGAGGGATTAAACAATAGTGAGGGTGGGAGGGTGGGGAATTTATATAAACATAATATCTAAAAGAAATATTATGTGTGTTTGAATATGGCTAGAAAATGGGTCCAACTAGTCATCCAAAATGATTTGAGAAGACTCTTAAATCAAAATCTCAATGTATATTTTTTTAAGTATTTTCTTTTTATTTGCATGCAATAAATGTAATAAATGAATTTGCAAGTAAATATATCTCGAAAGAGAGAGCATACTAATGTTCTATTTTTCAGATATCCGACTTCACCATCAAATAAAAATATATAGAGAGAATAGATCATATTGTTTCTTTAACAATGATAATAAATCGTAACACGTCGTAAGAGATGTTAAAAAATGTATACTAAAATTCAAAAAAGTTAAATATGAAGAAAGTCAGGGAACAAGTACTAGATACATCAATCAAGTAATTAAATTGATGGCATGATAACAACAAATAACTTATAGCCCCAAGGGATAGCTTAGTTGGTCGACTTCCCATTGCTAAGTACCTTACTTTTTGGGAGGTCACGGGGTTAAATATCCTTGACTCCCTTGGGGTTAGCCCCTGCTTGTTGCACTGACGAATTGATCCCTTCGGGTGGATCTGGCTATATTTTTTCTTGGATGCAAAATAAGCACATAAATTATGAACACATTTAACTCTGAGTTTGGTCTTCAAAAATCTTCAATTCAAAATCTGATTATAAAATCCAAGTCTTGAGTTTCTACAATTTCCGACCCATACACCAACATAATGAGTAATATAAATACTAAAAAGATAATAAGAGAAAATCTGTTTTTTCACCTAAAGATATAAAATCTTCAATATTTTCTCCGATAACAAATAATGATAAAAATAAAATATTATCCTTATCCAATGATCCTTTTCTTGAAAAGTAGTGAGTTGTTTCAATCTTCTTCCCTATCTTCAAATTATTTATCTTTAGTATGGAGAATATCTGGAGAATTTCTTTGGATGAAGCTTACCCAATTTGTATACACCTAAGTAACTATAGAGAAATGAACTCAATGAAAGTGATCAATGTTGACATGACACATGGATACCAAATTCTGAATAAATCTTTTCTTATTCCTATATTTAATAGAAAATTATGAAATTAACTCAATTTTATCAAATGGAAACTGAAGAAATTTCTAAAATTCTTGTTGAGTCTAGAAGTTGATTCCTTTTATTTCCTTTTCATCCTCTGTCTTGCTATAATTTGTTTGTTGTTTAATTATAAGTTCAGGTACATATTCTCTCAATGGCTTAGAACCTGGAAAATCAAGCTCTTCTATGAAATTAGTTCCAACTTCACATACTAAGATACAATCTTTAGTGGCCTTTTTAGCCAATTCTTAGATTTATTTTGCCTCTGATTCTCTCAGGTTTAAATATTCATACATCAATCCTTTAGCCTTCCTAGAAGTCTTGAGAATATTCTTAGGCTATAATTGTTTCTCCCTTTGTAATATTTATGTGGATCTCTCTTTAATATTTCTATCTTATCCAACAACGAATTCCATTCTTTCATTAAGATTCAAAATTTCTTGATAAAATATACACAATTCATCCATCTATTTTTATAATTTAGTTGAGTTGGCAAGAGAGCTTTGCTTCATTATCGGTTTTACTTGTTCTATTTTTTAATCTTTAATATTAGTAATTATCAAGCTATCTTGAACCATATAACTCTCTTGTTCCTTTTCTTTAGCACTATCATATTTGCTAGCATCTAGATTGATTGATTCCTAAATTGCATCCTATGTTTGGAAGGTAGTGTCAAAGATGAGAGGTGGGTTAAGATTATAATCTTTACATTATTGATTTTCCACTCCCTTTACCAAGTCCTTAATCTGTTGTATGACTTGCCTTGAAGCGACAATCTTACTTTTCTTCCCCATTTTATGACCCACATGAAAAAAGGCCACAAAATTGTAGATTTTTTCAAGATAAAAACCATTAATTTAATAGTTCTAAACTTTCCTACCATAAATAATTTCCGAAACTTACAAGCTATGAAACAAGGTTTTACTAATTTCTTCTTGAATGTGATAGTTTCAGCTTTCAGTTTGAATGAAAAATCAGGATAGAGGTAAATGAAACTTCCAAATTTTGAAAGCTCAAAAGGGGGAAATATTTTATAATATTTGGTTAGATCTTAGGATATTCGATTAGATTTAGTTTACATGATAAGTATTGAATTTTGTATAAATGTGATATTTTTAACTATTTCTCGAAAAACAAGGCAAGGTCAAAGATATTGAAGTTAGGGAGGAAATTTATACAAATGTGAAGAATTTAAAAGAAAACATGAGGGTGAAAATGTTAAGTTGGGTTACACTTTTTTTCCTTTTTTGAAAAAAAAAATTCGTTTTTTTTTTTTTTTTTTTTTTTTTTTTCTAGCTTCTTTCAGTCTTTTTTGTACAAATGGTTTTTCATTTCTAATTTCATTTTTACATAAATAAAAATTTTAGTCGTCGTAATTAATGTATTAGCTTTCTATTACTTATTTTTTTGAATTTTTTTATACACATTTGATATGTCAACTTAGCGTTTCTTTGAGTGTGTGTTTTTTAACAATCAAAGGATTCATAAGAAGTCATGTTAATACACACTACTGTATTCTTGGAAAATTCGTGTTTTTGAGAAACAAAATGTGTTACAACAATCCAGACAGAGTCTACTTCGGTTTCATTATATTTACAAAGCCAACTGATGCATATCATAATTACTAGAATCTGTTGAACTGGTCCTATATGAAAAAATTGTATATTTTGAATATGTTTCGCGACGCACGAAATTTCTTAACATATAAGTTATAAACTAAAAATCTAAAAACTACCCATTACAAATGACAGACCAATGTAATGCACCATAATTTTTTCAATTTTTTTTTACAGTGTATTTTGGAAGATACAGAATTATGATTTCACTGAATCATAATGACCTTTATAAATTGTTTGCACATGTTTTATTACAAAATTAATTAAAATTATTAAATATTTATGAAATTCAATAAAAGTTATATTTCCTGAAACTAGATTGCATTATGAAAATGCTTGTCTTGGTTCTGACAAATAATTCAGAATGTTTCATGGAGATTAATCATTCCAAAGTTGAAGATATGTATTCATAGCTTGGCTTTGCGTAATTGCAGACGTGTTAGTTTGACCAAACTCTTAAAAAATGTTCGGGTGAATTGTTTTTTGCGCCGACGGCCCAACAAGTCTAAAGACATAAAATTTTGGCCAAACTTTTACCCGACTTTCCATTGGTCGAAAAATACCATGAAGGCCCTCCAAAAAAACATTTCACGGCAATATAAATTGCCGTGAAAGCATTCATTATTTTCGCATATTTTCACACATTTGGTCTGATTTTACAAAGGTCTTCGTCTGATTTTACAAAGAACTGTTTTGGGTTTAAGGATTTTTCTTGGAGGTACATTCAAAGAACATTTTTGCAAATGATTGTTTTGTGTTTAAGGAATTTTCTTGGAGGTACATTCAAATGAAATTTTTGCAAAGGATTGTTTTGGGTTTAAGGACTTTTCCCGGAGGGTACATTCAGAGGACATTACATTCAAAGGACATTTCTTGGAGGTATGTGATACATTTTTTGGATGTTTTTTGGGCTTAATTTTTTTTGAAGGTATGGATTTGGGCTTAATTTTCATTGTTTTTAGAGGTTTTGGGCTCAATTTTCAAAGGAATCTTTTTAGGCTTAATTTCGAAAGGACTCTTTTTAGGCTTAATATTCAAAGGACATTTTTTTGGAGGTATTTTTTAAAGTGGTATTTTTTTAAGAAGTTGGAATTAATTTTCAATGGACATTTTTTGGAGGTATTTTTTGAAGTGACATTTTTTAAGAGTACGTGTTTTGGGTTGAAGTAAATCTTTTATAACGATTTTTTAAAATGAGTTTTTGTCTAACTTTTTAAACGAAATTTTTTTGCAGGACTTGGAAGGAAATATTTTGAGCTTCGTTTCATTTTTATAAGACATTTTTTTCTTAGATTTTTTAAAGTAAGTGTTTTGGATTGAAGTATGTATTTTTTGCAAAATTTTTAAAATGAGTTTTTTTAAAATTAAATCTTTTGTGATGTTTTTTTTTTAATTGAATTTTTGTCTAAATTTTTAAAGGAATTTTTTTGAACTTCATACTCTATTATCATGGGAAATCGAAGGAATTGGGCAAGAAAATATGATAAAAAAAGAGACCCTGAGGAATGTAGAGAAGAGACGAGATAATATTGCAAAAGAAAGAGAGAAACACTCTCAAATATTGAAAGGGAAAATCAACTTCAACTAGAAGTTGAAGCTAGTATGTAAATTTAAATATTATGAATTTGATATTTAAAATTTTCCTAGTTTAAAATGTGAAGCTTAATTTTTATTTGATGAACTAATTTGAAAAATATTTTGCAATGTAAACCGAGAGAGATATTCCGTAAAACACTGATGATGAGATACAAAATTTTGAAAGAGAAAGTGAAAGAGATATTGAACCAATGATTGAAGATGGTGAAAATGTTGAAAGAAATTCAAGTGACGAAATTGAATCACAAGGTATATATATGTGCTGAACACATGTATGTATTATTGAAATTATACATATTTATTAATTAATTTATTTATTGAATATGTAAAATTATTATGTACTATTCATTCGAATATGTACAGATGAAATCAATGTCGATGATGAGATGTTAGAAAATGTTGACACTCACACATATAGAGATAAAAGAGCTGACCATGTTATTAGATATCATGTTAAATGCATTTTTGAAACGTACTTCATAAAGGAAAATGACATTTCAAGCCCAAATGTTGAAAGGTCTCCTATCATTAAGGAAATTAAAAGAAAGCTCTACGACTTTATTGGGTATTCAAAAATCAACAAAAGATAAAAAAATGAAGGAAAATGTGATACAAAATATAAATAGTGCTATAAATTCAATTAGAAGATCTAGACAGAAAAATGTTTCAGTTGTACGTAGAGAAATACATATGGTAGTGGTTTCATCAAGTACTAAAGAGAACCGCTTGGTAAAATCAATGGCACGAGCATTAGGAACCTCATGAAAAACTTTGCACAAACATCAGAAATTTCGGTTGCAAATAGATGTAAATGATGAAACTGCTTGTTGGAGAGCTATTTGTAGGCAACCATACAAAGTTAGACTTGGAGAAAATATTAAAAAAATAACATATGAATATTGGAAGAAAAATTCACGTGTTTCGCCAAATGCAAGGGATGTGATGCGAAGAAGAATACCATGAAATCAGTACGAACAACATGAAAACAATTTCTTGGAAACCCCTCAGATAGAGTTGTTTAACAAGTTCAAAGAAGAGAATCGTGAAATTCATGTCTCAATTAGTGCTTTTGTTCAACAAAAACCATGGTATGTAAAACCTATCACCGTACACGACACTTGTTGTCGTTATCATGTGGAATTTGAGTTATATTATGACACATTCCTTAATTTTGGTAGAACATTTTGGAAAGATTCACCTCCTCCTTCCACTATCCGTGATTTCATATCTCAAATTCGATGTGAAAGAGAAAGTGATGAATTATTTTGAGAAAAGAAATGTGTTGGTCGTAAAAAATGCGATGATTGTGGAAATTTGACTAAATTTCAAAACAAATATCGTATTGATATAAATAATCAATCATTGTCCAACATGAAAGTGAAATGGAAGAGATATGAATATATCCATACATCGATTCAAGGTTCAAATAGTGATAAAAGAATTGAATTACAAGAAGAAGAAATTTGTGTGATAGATTTTTTGAGAAAGTTTGAGGCAGAAATTTATAAATACACCAAGCATTCCCATAGAGCTCGATGGCAATACTTTCAATTCAAAATATCCTGTGAATTTTTTCCGCTAGGGACCATTTTGTCAGTAATTGATTTTGTAGAAAACTACACATTTTTTCCACAAAAATAAATTCAGAGTGAATACTATCATTCTGACCAAGTCTCCATGCTCATTCATATTCTATATATACATGCTGAACAAAACATTTTTTGTATAGAAAGCACCAGTAAAAATCAACATGTTATTAAAGAATATCACTTTTATATCAGTGACGATCGTACACATGATACATATTTTGTACAACATTGTTTTGGAAATATTTATGACTCCATGAAAAGTCGTGGAATAAAATTCAATAAACATCGAATATGGTCAGATGGATGTGTAGGTCAATTCAAATCTTCACGATCATTCTTTTGGTTGTGTTGTCTTCATTAGAAAACCTGCATTAAACATTGTTGTAATTTCTTTGAGATTGGCCATGGAAAAGGAGAACATGACGGTGAAGGGGCATGCATAAAATGAGCACTTCGAAGATATCAAATGAACCCCTCTGCAAACCAACTTTTGGATGCTAAATAAGTTGTTCAATGGTGCATCGCAGCTCTAAGCCATGAGACTAACCGATCAAGGGAAATGCGAAGGTACATTCAATTTAATTTTTATTGGATATCTAATTTTAAACAATGTACATGTGTCACAATGATTATCTTTGATGGTATTTTGATATCATATTTACATTCTTCATTGAATTTTCCATATACAGGTTTATTTGGCATATTGGGAACGAATATGTAGATAGATAAATTGGAAATGACGTTGAAACAATAAAAAGGACTTGAAAATTGCATTCAATTAAAAAAAAGTTGTCCAAAAATGTGTTTGCATTCGATAAAAGAAAATATTCTTGTTTTTGTCATGTTTGCATAGACAACACATAATCCAATGATGTTTGTGAAAACAAAATCTATGTAAAAGATTGGAAACATACAGAGCTAAATACAAAGGGGAAAATGTGCATTGTAATGTTTGAAGAAATGAAATCAAAAGAGACTACAATATCATCTGATGGTGATCGAGTTTCTGATCTTGTTACAGAAGGTAACATTTGAATTGCTTTCAAATGATATATATCTAGAAATAAATTTAAATACATAAGTTTGTTAAGTTTTTATTATTATGCAGGAGATGTTTTTGTTGTAATTGCACCAACTGACAACAATGAAAATGTGAAGTATTATTTGATGTGTTGCACTGTATGAAAAATGAAATTATTAGAGAACTATAATGATCACGGGTTTCCATATGAAACAGGATCTATTATACTGAAAGGTTATTTTTTCAGACAAACTAATCAAAGTGGGGATTTTGTTTATTTTGAAGACTGTGAACCTGATGTCATAAGTTGTCAATATAGTCACCTGGTGTGTGCAACACGCATAAACTTGATAGAGGTTCAATCAAAGAAAAAAACGAAAATTAAGAAATGGAAAATGTCAAAATACGATCATGAATGGATCATTGAAGATGGCATTCCATTGGATTTTTTTTTATTGAACTGCCCAACAATTTCTTCTCTTTTGATTCATGTTTTAGAACTTCCAAAACTCAACTAAAAATTGAGTTGCCTTGTTATGTTATCTGTGAAAGTGTTTTCACATGTACATTGTTTTGGTACATGCACACTAGTATCAACTGAAAGTAGCTTTTATATACATGCATTATTTAAAAAATTTGCATGTATTGGATATAAATATATGTGTGTGTGTGTGTGTGTGTGTTCTAGAATGAAAATCACTGAAAGTAGCTTTTCTATGTGCATTGATGAAAAATGTTGCAAGTACTAGATATATATGTTCTAGAAGTATTGGATATATATATATATATATGTTCTAGATTGCAATTAAAACTAAAAGTAGCTTTTCTATCTGCATTAATAAAAAATGTTACAAGTACTGGATATATATGTTCTAGAATGCAATTAACTGAAAGTATTTTTTCTATGTGCGTTGATGAAAAATGTTGCACGTGATGGATATATACATGTTCTAGGAAATTTACTAAAAGTAGATTTTCTATGTGCATCAATGAAAAATGTTGCACATATTGGATATATATATATGTTCTATAATGCAATTAACTGTTCAAGTAGTTTTACTATGTGCATTCATGAAAAATGTTTCACATACTGAATATATATGTTTTAGAATGAAATTAACTGAAAGTAGCTAAATTCTATTGGCATTGATGAAAATTGTTGAAGTACTAGATATATATGTTCTAGAAAGAAATTAACTATTCAAGTAGCTTTTCTATGTGCATTGATGAAAAATGTTGCACGTACTGGATATATATACATTATAGAAAATTTTATGATTGTTTGACACATCTAACAAGACCTAGAATCTTACATATATATATATATATATATATATATATATATATATATATATGTGTGTGTGTGTGTGTGTGTATTTTACTTTAATCTTTTTAACATATATATTCAAACATGTGTAAAATCATTTCTACATGTACATATATTCATGCGATTTTTTTTTGTTTGGAAAATGATAACTTGAATTTTAAAAACAAAACATAATATCATAATCACATGCCAAATGTAGTTCAACCATCCAAAACTTGAGTTCTAAAAACTTTTTGACTATATCACAACATTACTTCACATGGCATGCCAATTGTAGTTCAACTATCCAATAAAAACATTTAAGATTATATCACATGCCAAATGTAGATCAACCATCCAAAACTTAAGTTTTAATTTAACAAAACATTATAGATCACAACATTACTTCACATGCCAAATGTAGTTCAACCATCCAAAACTTGAGTTTTAAAAACGTTTTGATTATATCACAACATTACTTCACATGCCATGCCAATTGTAGTTCAACTATCCAATAAAAACATTTAACATTATATCACATTCCAAATGTAGATCAACCATCCAAAACTTAAGTTTTAATTTAACAAAACATTATAGATCACAACATTGCTTCACATGCCAAATGTAGTTCAGCCATCCAAAACTTAAGTTTAAAAAAAAAAAACAAATTATAACACAACATTACTTCACATGCCAAATGTATTTCAAAACCAAAATATTAATATAGATCACAACATTACTTCACATGCAAAATGTAGTTCAACCATCCAAAACTTAAGTTTTAAAAACAAAACAAATTATAACACAACATTACTTCACATGCCAAATGTAGTTCAACCATCCAAAACTTAAGTTTTAAAAACAAAACAAATTATAACACAACATTACTTCACATGCCAAATGTAGTTCAACCATCCAAAACTTGAGTTTTTCAAAAGAAAAACATTAATATAGATCACAATATTACTTCACATGCCAAATGTAGTTCTTGACCATCCAAAACTTAAGTTTTAAAAGCAAAACAAATTATAACACAACATTACTTCACATGCCAAATGTAGTTCAACCATCAAAGACTTGAGTTATAAAAACAAAACATTATAGATCACAAGTATCAAAATTTTTTAAAAACAAAACATTATAGATCACAAGTATCAAGTATCAAGTAACATTACTTCACATGACAAATGTAGTTCAACCATCAAAAACTTGAGTTTTAAAAACAAAACAAATTATATATAACATTGTAACATTACTTCACATGCCAAATTTAGTTCAACCATCCAAAACTTATGTTTTAAAATCATTATATATCACATTTACATCTACCAAATGTAGTTCACATAAAATATGTCCAAAATTTGTAGATCTCACAAGTATCAAGTATCAAGTTATATATAACTGCATCTAGATAAGACTATATATAAAAAATTAAATTTAAGACTAAATCTATTGAAAATATAATGTTGCACATGTTCACATGCATCATTCATCAAATAGTGCATGTGCATCATCCATCAAATACAGATGGATGTAGTGTCTTTCACAGCAAAGTCTCAATCCTCGAGCTATCCTGCGAACAATGAGGACCTTGTACACAATGTGTATAAACATTAAAATTTGATGTTTTAAAATTGAGTGAGAATATATAGAACTTCATGTAAAAAACAAAATATAAAAAAAAAAAGTCATGCAATACCTCATGAGGTTCCCTCTCCGTTTGTTGCTCGTCTGCTACAACTTCCTCCATGGGAACATCTCCAATAGTAAACTGTACAATATACATGTACAGTTATATATATATATATATATATATATATATATATATATATATATTAAAAATTTTCAGATGAAAATGCATATATATAAAATTATTTTCAATAATATTAAAAAAAAAGTTAGACAACTTGTTCAAATGGTTGAAATGGTGTGGATGTTCCTATCTCCATTTGCTAGAGTCCGTGGAGAAAAGAAATCCTCTATAGAAACCTAAAATTCAAAAAATTTAAAATAACTCAAAATCTCTAGATCTCAATTTATAATAAAACTTTAAAGCTTAAATTTATAACTTATAAATTAAAAACATATATATATATTTAAGTTAAAAATTGAATACTTGTGATGTCAGCTTTGGCACATCTCCTAAGAGTGGTTTAGAAAGAAAATATCCAAAAACCTAAAATTCAAAAAATTTAAAATAACTCAAGATATAGATATATCTCATTTTTTAATGGAACTTTTTGAGGTGGAATATATAACTTAAAAAAATAAATTGAAAAACTGAAAAATTGTCCATACTTGTGGTTGTGGATTTGGCACATCTCCTAAGGAAGTAGAAGGTACATCTCCCAAGGAAGAAGAAGGTACCACCATCTCAAAAACATCAGACGGAATCAAAATCTGCTAAAACATTTTATTATATATGTGTACATGTACATGTGTGCACAATTATTTATTTTAAAAATATCACTTAAAAAGCACTAACATTTGCCAACATATCTTTATGGTGAGAACCAACTTGATTGTTTGAACCGGAGGCTCCAAATGTGATATTAACATTTTCCTCATTCATCAAGCGTGACAACTGCAAATGGTGTTAACATATAATATACATTTTTTTTAGATTAACGTATACAAATAAATGTATGTATATATTTATTTATTACAAATTGTACATGTATTAAAATAATTTAACCCTAACCATTAACACGTATCGTTCCCATGCCTTCTTCCTCATGAACAATTAGGTAATGCCAACCATTGCGACAATTCCTTGCATGTGTTTTGAGATCTTCAACACTCATTTTGTCAATCTCTTCATCTGTATAATACATAAAATTAGTGCATGCATTATCACATTCTCTTTTTCGATTCAGACAAACATCGACTCCACCCAATCCATTGTGAACATTATCGATGATGGCATCCTTTGCTTCTCGACTAATTTGAGAAGTGGCTTCCATCTCTGACTGCAAAGTTTCGATACGAAAAGGTCAACTAACCAATGGTGGCTCAGGGTGAGGCAACTCAACATCACGCCTAGTGCCCCTACAGTCACACAATCAACCTTTCCCAGGACCAAAAAATTTAGAGGGAAGGTCATTGTAATTGGGTTTCATTTGTAAAAAGAATTCTGCATAAAATAATTTTCCAAAATAAAGTGGAACCTCATCGTTCCATGAGAGTCTTCCATAGGCCACAAGGTGTCTATCATACAGATAGTGAGCTATATTAGGGTGCTTGAAATATTGCACCTTCAGCATCTTTATTTTCAACCCTTCTTTGAAATTAAACATAGACTTGGCCATAGCTGTTGTAACTCTTTGTTTAAAAACCTCCCATTTAACAGGACCCATCATTGTTTCCTTTATTTTTCTCATGAATTCTACAAAATTATCATTGGTTGGCCCAAGCTTTCGGTACACATCTACTAGTTCGCCAAAATAGTGTGTAACTATTTCCAAGTTTTGTCGACTCTCAACAGGTAGAGTCAAAGCCACGAGATCTCTCTGCAATTTTGCATGAAGATGTTGACACCTTTCTAAGGTGCATTGCTTCATGTTTATTTCCCGAGGTATATCAGAAATGTCAACCGGATAAGTTGTGGTGGGTGGACAACCTTCTTCTTGAATGACACATTCTACTCTACATCCCTTTTTACCAACATTTGGAGAATTTTCAGCCTCTGCATCAATATATAAAAATTTTTATATTAGAAAAAACACATGTAAACAAATTTGTACAAATTTAATGAAAAAAATATTCAAATTTATGGCCACCTCGATGTGGTTGGCTAGCATGTTGAACAGCTTGAGACTGTTGAGAACCAACAAGACCATCTATTGATTGGCCTCTGTGGGAATAAATATCACCACCTTCACGCAACCTACTAACACTTATTGATAGCCCTCTAAGGGGACTTGAACCACCACCAACCTCTCGAGACGAGAGAAGGGCTTCATAGAAAAATATGAAGCCTTTAGTTTGTGGGAGAAATGACATTTACATAGTTTGCAAAATTATTTTATGCACTTACTAAAACAACGTTAAGTTTTTAGGCGTTAAAGTTTGCCTTGAATTAATGGGGGAAAGCCTTGAGTTTGGGGGATACTATCCTATGAGAGTTCAACCACTTTAGGCTCAGTTTTTATGCCTTAAATTTTGCCTTGAATTAATGGGAGGAAGCCTTTATTTTGTGGGAGAAATGACATTTACATGGTTTGCAAAATTATTTTATGCACTTACTAAAACAACTAGTTATGTCAAAAGTCACACCTTTATGAGTTTGTGGGAGAAATGAAATAGAAATAACACATGCCTTAAAGTTTGCCTAAAATTTTATGGGATAAGGGAGAAATGACACATGTACAAGGTTTGCCTTAGAGTGGTAGTGGTTTATAGATATTAAAATGAAGAACTTATATTTAGATCTGTTCTAGAGATTGACTGTAGGGCATTTATTGGATATGTCACCTTTGAGAAAAGATAAGATCCAGAGGCTACTTGGTCCTTTACAGACTCTGCCTTTAGAACTTGTAGAAGTTAACACTCAACATACAGACTAAAATCCTATGGAAGTTCAAAATCCTATGAGAATTCAACCACTTTAGGTTCAATTTTTAGGCTTTAAAGTTTGCCTTGAATTAATGAGATAAAACCTTTAGTTTGTGGGAGAAATGAAATTTACATGGTTTGCAAAATTATTTTATACACTTAAAAAAAACATGCTTTAAATTTAATGGGAGAAAGCCAAAATGACATGTATGCTTTAAAAAATTTGCCTAAGAATTTATGGGAGAAATGACACATGTACACAGTTTGCCTTAAAGTGGTTGTGGTTTATGGATATTAAAATGAAGAACTTCTATTTATATCTATTCTAGAGATTGACTGTAGGGGCATTTACTGGATATGTCACCTTTCATAAAAGATGAGATCCAAAGGCTACCTAGCCCTTTATAGACTCTTCCTATAGAACTTGTAGAATTTAACACTACCTGTCCCAATTATACCCTATGAAGTGTGTAGAGGACTCATGGAATCACTCACACTACTTTACGTAGACATAAGGGTGTATAAGAGTGTACTAAGTTCAAAAATATGGTCATATTATTGGATATATTTCCCAAGAGCCCAAATGTACTCCTTAAGTATATGTGGTGTCTATCTAACCATTTACAAAAACAAGTGATTCTTTCCAAGCTAAGGATAATGTATGATCCATGTGTATACGCACATTATCTAGAAACCATAGGCCAAAATAAATGGTACTTAAGTGGTTTGAAGAAAGAATAACACCAAGAAGATTTGAAGGAGGGGAATAAGAACTAGAAATAGGAGGATAAGAATAAATAACCACTACACATCCATGCAAGGGTAGTAGAAATAATTCTAACCATTACAACATTGATGGTCACATTAAGGAGAATTATTGGATGTTTGGTATGTGTTATATTCTTTATGTGAATACCCCCATGCACTATATATTTTTCTAAGCATAGTGGTGGGAATAAAATGGGTGGAAAGGACCCCCAGTTTAGGGTTTCATATAGACGAAAAATTCCCCACACACAGGTGTTCAGGGGTAGTGCCCCAAAAAAACTTTTTTGGGAAAAAATATTCTCACTTTATGATGGTTTTCATCACATGGTTTTTTCTTTTAGCATTTTTCTATTGCATGGTAGTTTACCCCATGGTTCTACAGTTTCAGTTAAAGAACTAAAGTTTTATCTTATCCAAGGTAATGTATTGGTAGTTTATAATTGTCGTGGGATATATACATATATACATACATACATATGTGTGTGTGTGTGTCTAATGATCTAAAAATTAATATACTAATAAAAAAAATGATCTTCTCGTTTTGGGTTTCTCGAGTAAATTATATGTTAATGCATGTGTTTTACATTTAATTTTTTTCATTTTATTAAGAATCTATTTGAAGCAATTAACTATATAAGGTAGAAACCTATGTTTTGTATCAAATTACTTTTGGTTTCAATGGGAAACTTTTATGGCTAATGTGTTTTTCAATGTGATAGACCCCATTAAAATGGGAAACGTGATAGACCCCATTAAAATGGGAGATATATCGAAATGATTCTTATGGTGCAATAAAATAGTTGAGTAGTTTAAAGATATAGATGCATAAATTCAATGAGCATAGTTTTGAGATATATAAGTCCAAAATAGAATAGTTGTTGGTGAGAAAATATCAATGGATCACTATGGATATATCTGCTTCATTAAAAGGGATTTTTCTAGAAGGATGGACTAAGTTAGAAAGAAGGGAAAATATCACAATTATATGTTAATGTGCATGTGTTTTACATTGAATATTTTTCATTTTATTGAGAATCTATTTGAAACAATTAACTATATAAGGTTAAAACCTATGTTTCATATCAAATTACTTTTGGTTTCAATGAGAAAATTTTATGGCTAATGTGTTTTTCTCGAAATGTGACAGACCCCATTAAAATGGGAGATATATTGAAATGATTCCTATGGTGTAATAAAATAGTTTCAAGTAGTTTAAAGATATAGATGCATAAATTCAATGAGCATAGTTTTGAGATATATAAGTCCAAAATGGAATAGTTGTTAGTGAAAAATTATCAGTGGATCACTATGGATATATCTACTTCATTAAAAGGGATTTTTCTAGAAGGATGGACTAAGTTGTAAAGAAGGGAAAATATCACAACTATATGTTAATGCATGTGTTTTACATTGAATATTTTTATTTTATTAACAATCTATTTGAAACAATTAACTATAAAAGGTTAAAACCTACGTTTTGTATCAAATTACTTTTGGTTTCAATGGGAAACTTTTATGGCTAATGTGTTTTTCTTGAAATGTGATAGACCCCATTAAAATGGGAGATATATCAAAATGATTCCTATGGTGAAATAAAATAGTTGAGTAGTTTAAAGATATAGATGCATAAACTCAATAAGCATTGTTTTGAGATATATAAGTCCAAAATGGAATAGTTGTTGGTGAAAAAATATCAGTGGATCACTATGGATATATCTGCTTCATTAAAAGGGATTTTTCTAGAAGGATGTCCACTAAGTTGGAAAGAATGGAAAATATCACAATTATATGTTAATGTGCATGTGTTTTACATTGAATATTTTTCATTTTATTAAGAATCTATTCGAAACAATTAACTATATACGTGGTTAAAACCTATGTTTTGTATCAAATCACTCTTGGTTTAAATTGGAAACTTTTATGGCTAATGTTTTTTTCTCGAAATGTGATTAAGCCCATTAAAATGGGAGATATATCAAAATGATTCCTATGGTGTAATAAAAAGGTTGAGTAGTTTAAATATATAGATGCATAAATTCAATGAGCATAGTTTTGAGATATATAAGTCCACAATGGAATAGTTGTTGGTGAAAAAATATCAGTGGATCACTATGGATATATATTCTTCAATAAAAGGGATTTTTCTAGAAGGATGTCCACTAAGTTGGAAAGAAGGAAAAATATCACAACTATATGTTAATGCATGTGTTTTATATTGAATATTTTTCATTTTATTAAGAATCTATTTGAAGCAATTAACTATATATGGTTAAAACCTATGTTTTGTATCAAATCACTTTTGGTTTCAATGGGAAACTTTCATGGCTAATGTGTTTTTCTCAAAATGTGATAGACCCCATTAAAATGGGACATATATCGAAATGATTCCTATGGTGTAATAAAATAGTTGAGTAGTTTAAAAATATAGATGCATAAATTCAATGAGCATATTTTTGAGATATATAAGTCCAAAATGGAATAGCTTTTGGTGAGAAAATATCAGTGGATCACTATGGATATATCTACTTCATTAAAAGGGATTTTTCTAGAAGGATGAACTAAGTAGGAAAGAAGGGAAAATATCACAATTATATGTTAATGCATGTGTTTTACATTGAATATAAAAGGGTTTTTTCTCTCTTTCATTGTTTAAGTCCTGATCTTATAAAAGGTTTCCACTAAATCCATTCCCTATTACTTTTCATGTGAACCACATTCCGAAACCCACCCATCTATGTACCTAAGAGCCAAGCCAAGTGTAAAAAGGGCTTATTTCATATTCTACTTTAACACATATGTCATTAATTATCATTAGAATTTCTATGGTAGAAATACGTATAAAGATTAATCCTTAGTATAGATCTATTTTAACTTTAAGGAATAAAGGGAAGTTATTTAGAAAGTTTATCTTAGGAGGTAGAGCTAAAATGTCTATAACCCACAAAAGAAACCATGGCCAGTGAGCATCACATGCAAACACAAGTTACTCCCATGTCTGAAACACCACCTCACATCATCATAAGGGCTTGAAACCACTAAGAAAACCATACCATGTTCCCTAGAAGGGATGACTATCATATTTAATGATTAGGTTTATCTCTAAGGTCAAAAGGAAAATCAAACTTAGGAAAGGGAATCAGAATAGAAATTAAGGTAAGATCGTGACCTTTTACCAAATATTGAATGAAGGTGAGAAAAAATAGATATCATGAAGGAAGTTCAAGAATCCAAACTATCTGATATGATAGGTAAGAGTGTAACATACCTCAAATACATATAAAGAAAAAATTGTTCCCTTTAACACTACTATAATTGTGCATGCATAAGAAATATTATATTTTTTGCAAAGGCTTAAATTCATGAAAAAATCATGAAAAGGTGGAATATTTATTGTGTGCAAAACAATCGAAGATCATGACGACCACTCTATCTTTTCTAGGGATGATCAACTCATGAATATCACATGATCTTGTTGATGAATCATGAGAATAGCTGGGATTCAGATGATTTTTATTATTATTTTCCTTCCCAAATAGTATGCATGATTTATGGGTTTCATCTGAAAAATGTACGATTTATCGATAATCAGACACAAAAATTAGCTGTTATAGAGGATGTTGTTGAGATAACCCATGATAATGAGATAGAAGGTGTTCAAGAAAAATCAGTGGAACATGAGACAAACAATGATGACGATGATGAAAATACATACAATTATATTGATGATGACTCTATGGAATGGAGAAATGAAACTAGAAGTGTGAATGATGAGGTAGTAGAAATACTAGCTACTGATTTACCACATATGATTGTGGAACAATCACCCGAACAATAATCTACAGAAGAATAATTATGTCATCATGTTGAGAGAACAAGAGAGCTACATGTTGCTTCTGAAGCCAACAGGCAAATCACTAATCGTCATGTTTAATATTTTTTTTTAATGTAGGATTAAACCTTACTTTCAATTTCAACAAAATAATTTCTTGCATTACAAGTCTTGGTGTATGGCGTACAGGAATCTGTTTTCAACAAATTCCTGTTAATATATTCCGTGCAGATCTACTGTAAATTTCTTAAAGATTTTGTTAGAGTTGATTGAAAACAAAATGATGCAGGAGCCTTCTTCCAAACATATAAGACCCATGAGTCTTATTCCACATTTACTAAAGGGAGTGGGTTCCCTTAATCATTTTGTTTATTTTCCTAAGTTGAGTTGAGGTTTGAAGAAAATTAAAATGTAAATAGATTTATGGAGAATATGTCATGAGTTGTAGAGATCTTAGGGAACAGTGAGGATTTGAGGGATTCAAAATCTAAATTAGGATTTGGTTGAGAAAAGAATGGATCTGAACTGAATTGGTTCATCAATCCTTTTCTGTATAAATGGTAGCTTTTATAAAGCATTAAGGAGAAGAGAGACATAAGTAAGTGAGGACAAGAGTGATTAAGGTAGACGTAGGGGTTGGAGAGTGACAGAAACAGAGGTTATAAAACTAATGTAATCAGAACAGAAAGCGCTGATACTCTGTAATTTCATTTTTTGAATAAATAGTTGATTTAAGTGTGGTGTGAAATCATCGATCGTGAAATTGATGCTGCGTTTTAGTTCCTGTAATAGAATACAAATGCTTTAGTCAGTGTGGCCTTTTTTGGCTATTGTCTGATGGGAAAAATAGTTAGGGTTTGAATTATATATGTGTCATTACTTTAGTGCACTCTATATTCCTTAATTTCATTGTCAAGCCTCAACATAATATTGGAGCATTTGAACTATCTAGGGTTTAAGTTATGTCTGGCTTTATTTCTTTAAAGCCTTATATTTTCCTTATTTTTACCATCATGCTTCAAAATAATATTTCTAATCATAAAAAAGCCTAGGCGTTTGATCAGTTAACGGGGATGCGGTTGCTTAATTATGGGAGAGGTCGTTCATATAGGCTGAGTGTTCAATCTTTTGAAAACTTTCGCAACTAGTCCATTTCCAAATTTAGTTTCTTGTCGAGAGTGAGTTCTCGTGAGATGACGACAAGTTCTTTTCAGTTTCCTTCATTCGATAATCTCCTTCCTGATTTTTCGGATCTGTTGGTAACTCAATTAGGATACTGAGCTGGACTCTAAGCAGAGGCTTCAGAACTAATTTTGGCTTGAAACAATATATTCAAATTGATGAAATAAACAATCTAAGATCTTTGTTGCAGTTTTGTGGCTAATGGTTATTGGAACCTGGACATGACAAGTATCATGGCAGCACTCTAAAATGGTTTTCTTCACTGGGTAAGTGGTTATCGCGTAGATTTGAAGCTGTAAGTGGTCAATTTATTTTCAACGCGATGGAATGAGGTGTTGACATGTCGCGTTTAGCGGTAATGGGAAACTACCCATATCACATACTTTCCATTCGTTATCCCTCACGCTAATTGGCATGCGATAAAGTGATAGTCATTGGATCGGTTACTAAACTAATGATGGAGATCTCAGTGCTATTTTGCATTTCGAAACGAATAAGTTGTGATATTGTGATATGGGTTAAGTGCTAAAGAGGAAGCATTAAAAGTGGAAGATGCTAATTGTATAACTTAAAGGTTTGGTTGGGATTTAAGCTGAGGATTATAAAACACATCTAAAGTTATTTGTGGAATAAATGTTTTTATTATATGGTTCGGTCGATGAAATTCGGCTTATAAAGTTTAAACAAAAGCATTGTCTTGGGTTATATTGCGGGGTTTAGTTTTAACCTTACATGTAAGTTGGGTTAAGTTATTTAACCCTGCATCAATTGGTATCAAAGCGAGACTAATGCTCTGCAGAATTGGTTGAAAGATTGAATTTTATTCTCAGCATGTATATGATTTACATTGTAATGGATCCGATAAAGAGGGAGAACATTACACCAGAGATTTTATGAAAAGAGGATTCTGAGATATTGAAAGTAATGAGGACTTCAGCATTTCATCAAAGGCAGATTTGAGAAAGACATAATCAAGTAGAGGTTTTGTTGGTTTTCAAAACTTCAATGATATATGTATGAGAGTGCAAAGTAACAACAGAAGTTTCAGCCAAGTAGTTGTGACAAAGAATTAAATGAAGAAATTGCAGCATAAATGTTGTAAGGAAATAAAATGAATATGGATGTACTCAACAAGAAAAGAAATTTAGTTAACAGAAGAACTAAAGTGCAGACAACGAAAATTAAAGCAGCATGAGTATTTTCCAAGCCAGTGGAAGCTCAAAGAGATAGATCATTTGAATATCTCTCAGGTATGAGTTATATTTTGATGTTTGGTTCCATTTGAATTTTTATTATAAGAAATAGAATGATAGCAGCAACACACAATAGCAAACTATGTAAAGAGAGAGAGGAGTTGTGTTAGTGGCAGTGAACCTAAAAATTCCAGCAAAAGTTTGGATAGAGAGGACATTTAAAGTGTTCTCAAGAGAAGGTGAGTTAAGGATATAAGCCCAGAGAGAGCAAAAGAGAGCACTCAATAGGTTCCAGAGATAGAGAAACAATGCTTGCCAAAAGACAGAGTCCAGAGAGGGGATTGGTGAGGTAAGTGGTAGTAGGGAGGACTTGTTGTTGCAGAGGCTTAGTGTAGCTCATAGTGAGTGAGGAGCTCATAGAGATGAAGGAGAAAGTGACTATTGATAGTCATAACAGGGGTTCAGAGAGAAGCCACAATGGAAGAAAGAAAGACGCCAAGGAAAATGGCAAAGGAACGGAAATGAGTCAAGAGGTATTTGACAGAGAAATTTCAGAATTAAAAGAAAGTATTGATGCAATAATAATGTTGCTGGAAAAGTGTGAGAAGATTCAAAGTTATGGTTGGACTATGAAAAGAAAGAAGATAAAGTGGAAGTTGTTGCAAAAGCAGATAAAGAGGAGAATGTATATCAGATTAAGAGAGGAACTCAGAGCAGCTGAGTTAGAGATGGAAGATGACTATTATAGACCTGAGCAAGAATATTACATTGCTGAGGAAGGAATCATTGATTAATTTATGAATTTTTGGACAAGTTCGGATCAGCAGAGAGATGTGATGATTGAGACATCAAAGAAAGAGGAGCCTAATATTTTTGAAACTGATGATTTGTGTATGTATGGAGGTGATGAACAATCTTTACAATATATGTCTATGCAGGTTGGTGAATAAATGAAGATGTTAGAAGAGATGGTTGTAATGGAATAGTTCTTGAATGAACATGTGTTCAAAGATACTAAAGATGGACAATTGTTGAAGATTACTAAAAGAGTTGAAGATGATGAATTTAATAAGACTTGGCAAATAGATGGCAGAGAGTCTGAAGACAAAAGGAAATTGTAGATTGCAAAAAAAGAGATATGAAGATATCCTTGTGATAGGAACAACTAAGAGTATATGTGCAGTGCAAACATTTGAGGTAATGAGATTATCTCTTCAATTTGTACTCAAAGATTTTGAACTTGTATTGTGATCCAAGATCTTTTGTTTGAGATGTATAAAAGAATTAACATGTGAAAATTGTAGCTTTTAAAACAAGAAACTTTAAAGGCATAAGCGGAAAAAGAGAGAAGCAATTAACATCATGCACGAAGAGACAAGAGTTGATATCGGAGTTCGTCCAGGAGGGACTACATCTCCGGGCCCTGCTCTAATAGTGGGGAGGCCCTGCTTTCATTAAATGGAAAAATGAAAGTACAAGTACAAAATGAGGAATTACACCCTTATACCTGCCCAATCTGGAAATGGCCGAAAATTGTAGACCTCTGATGATAAAATGGGCAGCACCGTTGGATTTGTGGCGTTGAGTAGTGCTGAATCCATATAAAACTTGCCCCAATCGGACAAAGTGAAAATCTGGCCCCTCTGGAAAAATGGCTCAGATCATGGTTCCGCCCCCCTCCTGCACACTGCTCAAGGTTCCACTGCCTCGTTTTCCGTGCCTGCTCCTATCCGTCCTTGGGTGTACAAATGAATGAAAGTTTATATAATAAAGTGTGGGTAGATTCTCCAAAGCGACCCTTAGTCGAATTGGTTGCAGATCCATATTGTTTGGGCGGAGGTCGGGTGGTCAAATCCCGACCCCGCCATAAAAAGGCCAACTGCTTTGTCTTTGTTTAAACCGCATTACATATTTACTTGGGTGTTGAACTGTTTGATATATTTTTTAAAATCTGTTTGATGTTGATGGGATGTGGGGGGGCCGGACCCATATTGGGCGGCCCGCCCCATATAAAACCGCGCCAAGTGTATATGGGACGGTGGCGGTGGGGTTAACAACCCCCGCCCCGTATCAATTACATACGGCTGTAGAGTGGAGACCACGGGGTGGCGGGGTTGACCACCCGCCCCCCAGCAACATTGGTTTTTTTTTGTTAATATAATATGGTTGTGCGGATTTGCATGGGGTGGCGGGGTTGGTGGCCCACCACCCTTATTATATATATTTTTTGTTTTATTTGTTATTAAAACAAATTGTTGTTTTTTGAACCTTCGAATTTTTGACCGAAGGAGTGCTTTTAACGGTCCCACAAATTCGCCCGAAATCTGGCCAGGTTGGTCGAAATTCGGTGGCCGGGTTTCAGCAAAATTGTTGCCTCCTTAGTTTGCCACATCACCAAGTCAACCTCTGAACTTTGACTGCTCCTAACTCCTTCATACGGACTCGGAATTGAGTGTTGTCTGCGTCGTTGGATTCAGAATTTCGAGATCTACAACTTGAACTTGGTTCG
This sequence comes from Pinus albicaulis, assembly GCA_034641835.2. Lineage (NCBI taxonomy): Eukaryota > Viridiplantae > Streptophyta > Pinopsida > Pinales > Pinaceae > Pinus > Pinus albicaulis. The sequence continues at coordinate 581,478,076 of CM076571.1, read as the reverse complement.
AAATATTTTCGAGCACTTTGATTTTTGAGCCTTGTACTCAAGCCATTTGTACCTATACCTGTTTAATCCACCTGGATCATTCCTCCCCACTAAAGAGCTTTTGGACCCCAAAAGCCTCATCAATCAACAGGCAATTGAGGGAATTGCTCCCTCACCTTCTCCTTTTCAAGCCATTTGGCTTTACTTGGGTGCATCCCTTTGAAACCAACACAGAGATACTCCACATCTCCTCGTCGCGAAGTTCTGGTCCTTCAATCGAGAATGATGTCCTCTGGCAGTTCATCGAGATATTCTGGTGCAAAGTCATCCACTGTAGGAACTGATCCTACCTCCTCAGTGTCCATAATCAATGGGGGTTCATAAAGTTTTAGATTTTCAACATTCACAACTGAGTACATCTGCATGTATACCGGCAAGTCGAGTCGGAAAGCATTATTCCCAATCTTCTCCAATATGGTAAAGGGACCATACCAGATTGGTCGCAATTTCTTACCTTCTCCCTTCATTTGATCCTTGCTGATGTGGAACCACACTTTGTCGCCAACTTGAAATTGATGGTCGACTCGGTGCTTATCATGTCGGGCCTGACTCTTCTCCAACTGCTCTTGCACTACTTGGTGAATCGTCTGAATCCGCTGAATGAACCTCTGTGCTTTATCCCTGTCATCACGCCCACTGGCATCTTCATTCCTTCCATAGATCATGTCGAAAGGGTCCTTTGGTAAGTAACCAAAGCATGTCTCAAAAGGTGAACGCTGCATAGAGGAATGCACTGCTCGGTTGTAAGCGTGCTGCACATATGGAAGGTGTTCATCCCACAACTTGGGATGTTTGCTGAAATAGCCTCGCAACAAGTGTACCACGGTACGATTAACGACCTCTGTCTGTCTGTCGGTTTGTGGATGGAATTCCGTGCTTCTCTTCAACTTGGTATCCATCATGCGCCACAAGCTGCTCCAAAACTCTCCAAGGAAACGAGAGTCTCGATCTGACACAATCGACGTGGGCAACCCAAAGTGGACCCAAACATACTGAAAGAAAAGACAAGCAGTCTGCTCAGCAGTGACCTGCTTTTTACAAGGCATCAATATGCACATTTTGCTAAAGTGGTCGACGACAACATACAAATAGTCGTGACCCTTTCTTGACATAGGCAAACCTCCTACAAAATCCATCGACACACTTTCCCATGGACGACCCGGAATAGGGAGTGGTGTGTAGAGCCCAAGTTTTCTATTAGAGGGCTTTGAAACAGAACACATCACACGTCCCTTTACAAAACGGGTTACAATGTTTTTCATATGGGGCCAAAAACAAAACCTTTGCAAATGACGTAAGTTTTTTTCGACACCAAAGTGACCAGACACAAGAGAGGTATGCACCTCTCGAATTACATGTACTCTTTCTGCTGTGGGTATGCACAATTTACCAAGGTGATACAACAGCTTCCCCTGCAAATGATAGTTGTCCACCTGTGAACCATGAGTTAGTTTTGCATAAACTTCTTTAAAGTCATCATCGTTAGTGTACTGTTCAACATAACTTTCAAAAGACAATGATGCATTATGCAAAATAATAGAAGCAACGATAGGAGGGCGAGAGAGCATGTCTGCTACTTTGTTACTAGTGCCCTTCTTATACTTTATTACCAGATGAAATTGTTGTAGGAACCCCATCCACCTGAAATGACGAGATTGTTGTAGCTTAGTTTGTGACTGAAGGTATTGCAAGGGCTGATGATCTGTATGGATGATGGTCTCCTTGCCGATCAGGTAGTGTTTCCACTTTTTCACACTTTGGACCAAGGCATACAATTCCTTGTCGTAAGTGGGGTAATTTATTACAGCCTGGGAGAACTTCTCCGAATGGTAACAAATCGGCTTCTTCTGCTGCAAAAGTATAGCTCCCATGGCGTACCCACTGGCATCGGTTTCGATCTCAAAAGGCTGTTGGAGATCGGGTAAAGCCAGGACTGGTGCGGTGCTGATTTTCTCTTTTAGTGCTTCGAAGGCCTTCTGCTGTTTTCCTCTCCACTGAAAGGCTTGTTTGATACTTGTCAGAGTGTGTAAGGGTGATGCAATAACGGAGAAGTTGGCAATGAACCTCCTCCAGTACTGTACTACACCTAAAAAACTACGGACCTCTGTTACATTGGTAGGCTTAGGCCAATTTACAATCACCTCGACTTTTGAGGGGTCTATTTTTAATTGACCATTACCGACAATATGACCAAGGTAAACCAAAGAGGTTTTCCCAAACTCACACTTTGACAACTTTACATACAATTGTTCTTTCTTTAAAACATCAAGCACTTTGATTACATGGCATACATGTTCCTCCCAAGTCCTACTAAATACAAGAATATCATCTAAATATACAAGGACAAACTCATCAATGAAAGGCCTAAAAATATCATTCATGACCCTCATGAATGTGGCTGGAGCGTTGCAAAGTCCGAATGGCATCACCATCCATTCGAACAACCCCTGTTTGGTCTTGAAGGCGGTTTTCCACACATCCTGCTCTGCAATTCTGACCTGGTGATAACCACTACGCAAATCCAATTTGGTGAAATAAACAACATTTTTTAATTGATCTAATAAATCATCAATGCAAGGGAGAGGGTATCGATTTTTCACCGTGATTTTGTTTAGTGCCCGATAATCCACGCACATCCTCCATGTGCCATCTTTCTTGGGCACTAACACGATCGGTGAGCCACAAGGAGAAGTACTTGGCCGAATGACCCCTTGGTTCAACAGTTCCTGTACCTGCTTTTTGATTTCCTCCATTTCGATGGATGACATCCCTGTACATACCAATGTTTGGTAATGGAGCATCATGTTGCAAATGGATCTCATGTTGGATCCCTCATTTTGGAGGCAAACCTTTGGGTTCCTGAAACAACTCACCATAGTTAGAAATAACATCACATAATTCATGTTTATGAGCCGGATCTCATCCCCGGAAAGCATCGGTTATTTCTTCATCCTTTGCTCTCACAACCATGAGCAAACACCCCTTGCTGGAATTTACCAGTCTCTTCATCTGTCCTGCACTTACACGGCTGGCACTGACTTTGGTTTGATGAGCTCTTACAATGTATTCTACCCCATCTTTAGTGATTTGGTATTTATTTTCATGGCGAAAGAAAACTGCTTTCCTATCATAAAGATAGGGAATCCCCAACACAATGCCACAGATATCCAATGGTATTACATCCAATTCTACTTCATCTACCAGCTTAGAAGCAATAACAAATTTTACCTTACATTGCTTGGTTACATTTAGTTTTACTTTATCATGTATCCATCCAAGCGGATAAGGTTTTGGATGAGGCTTAACTTCTAAGCCTAACTTTTTAACCAAGGATTCTGAAATAAGGTTTGCTTGAGAGCCTGAATCAAATAGAGTTTCTACTTTTGCATGGTTTATAACAACTATAATATGAAACAACTCAATTCTCTTGCGTTCATTAGAAAGAGGCTCATTTGATGAACTAGTGCTTTCATGTGATTTAGAATCATGAAGAGAATGAGTACCTTTTGTCCCTGCTGCTGTGATCAATGCCTCATCGCCTGAGTCAGATCCAAGGTCCTGCTGTGCGGTTGCTACCGTCTTCTGCTTACCCTTTCCTCCATATCTCTTCGGCTTCTTTTCTGGATAAAGTTTCCAACAATGATCGTCGTCATGGCCTTCCTTTTTGCAGTGAGTGCAATAAGGCTTTTCTCCTTCATCCTTCTTTGTTGACGCTGTCTTCTTTTCCTTTCCCTTTCCTTTCCCTTTGAATTTTCCATTTGAAGGTTTGGAAGGTGGTTTCTTTGAATGATCGTCCTTATCATTTATGTCCCTGTTTTCAAGATGAATAGCCTTCACACTGGCCGAGTCAATGGTAGTAGGTTCAAACATTAACAATGAATGTCTAATGTAACTACGCAATGAACCAATGTACTTAGTTACAACTTCAAGAGAATCTAATGAGATGCCCAAACTTAATGCCTGTTTTCGAAATTCTTCAGTAAAGGTTTGCACATTTTGTCCTTTACCTTGCCTTAGGTACTACCACTCCATTAAGGCTTTCTGCTTGTAACCTAAGGGATAGAATTGATTTTTAATTGCAGTAATAAAATCTGACCAGGAAGAAAGAAGGTTACCCAAGTTACTGCTGCTTCGAAGTTTGCTCTCCCACCAAATGAGAGCTGTGCCACTCAATCGAAGAGAAGCCAATTGGATTTTCGCCTCGTCCTCCATAATCTGCTGGATCCTGCAATAGAGTTCAAGCTGCCTAATCCAATTGTTAAGCTTCTCAGCATTACTTTCACCATTATATACCGGTAGATCAAACTTAATATCTAACTTAAAGAAAGGCTTGTTAGATGCATTTCCAGAATTTTTATTATGATGGTTAGAAGAGGAGGAAGGACTTTCATTTCCTGAAGGGGGTGGATTTCCTCCACCATCTCCATGTGCTGAACCTTGCCCTTCTAAAGAATGATCTCCTTTTTTCTCTAACCTTTCAAGTCTAGAGAATAGTCTCTCTACTCGATCTGCCATGGTATAGAAAGTTTTGCGGAAATTGAGCTCCTCTTCATTCCGATCTTCGTCTCCCATGTTCCTTCTCTGACGTGCACGTCCTGCTTCGGGATCAAAATCCTGTAACGTCCCTTCGCCTCTTCTTAGCCTGCTTCTTGTTAGCATACAAACATGTAATTCACATCTACAAATACCCGCTCCGATACCACTTGATCCAAAATATTTTGTTCGAGATGTATAAAAGAATTAACATGTGAAAATTGTAGCTTTTAAAAACAAGAAACTTTAAAGGCATAAGCAGAAAAAGAGAGAAGCAATTAACATCATGCACGAAGACACAAGAGTTGATATCGAAGTTCGTCCAGGAGGGACTACGTCTCCGGGCCCTGCTCTAATAGTGGGGAGGCCCTGCTTTCATTAAATGGCAAAATGAAAGTACAAGTACAAAATGAGGAATTACACCCTTATACCTGCCCAATCTGGAAATGACCGAAAATTGCAGACCTCTGATGACAAAATGGGCAGCACCGTTGGATTTGTGGCGTCGAGTAGTGCTGAATCCATATAAAACTTGCCCCAATCGGACAAAGTGAAAATATGGCCCCTCTGGAAAAATGGCTCAGATCATGGTTCCGCCCCCCTCCTGCACACTGCTCAAGGTTCCACTGCCTCGTTTTCCGTGCCCGCTCCTGTCCGTCCTTGGGCGCACAAATGAATGAAATTTTATATAATAAAGCGTGGGTGTATTCTCCAAAGCGACCCTTAGCCGAATTGGTTGCAGATCCATATTGTTTGGGCGGAGGTCGGGTGGTCAAATCCCGACCCCGCCATAAAAAGGCCAACTGCTTTGTCTTTGTTTAAACCGCATTACATATTTACTTGGGCGTTGAACTGTTTGATATATTTTTTAAAATTCGTTTGATGTTGATGGGATGTGGGGGGGCCGGACCCATATTGGGCGGCCCGCCCCATATAAAACCACGCCAAGTGTATATGGGACGGTGGCGGTGGGGTTAAAAACCCCCGCCCCGTATCAATTACATACGGCTGTAGAGTGGAGACTGCGAGGTGGCGGGGTTGACCACCCTCCCCCCAACAACATTGGTTTTTTTTTTTTTAATATAATATGGTTGTGCGGATTTGCATGGGGTGGCGGGGTTGGTGGCCTGCCACCCTTATTATATATATTTTTTGTTTTATTTGTTATTAAAACAAATTGTTGTTTTTTGAACCTTCGAATTTTTGACCAAAGGAGTGCTTTTAACGGTCCCACAAATTCGCCCGGAATCTGGCTAGGTTGGTCGGAATCCGGTGGCCGGGTTTTAGCAAAATTGTTGCCTCCTTAGTCTGCCACATCACCAAGTCAACCTCTGAACTTTGACTGCTCCTAACTCCTTCATACGGACTCGGAATTGAGTGTCGTCTGCATCGTTGGATTCAAAATTTCGAGATCTACAACTTGAACTTGGTTCGAAATATTTTTGAGCACTTTGATTTTTGAGCCTTGTACTCAAGCCATTTGTACCTGTACCTGTTTAATCCACCTGGATCATATTGATAGTTAATGGACAAGAAATTGTCTTGGAAGGACATAGTGGAGCATTAATGGAAAGGACTCTTACTAAATACTGTACTATGGAAGATGGTAGAATAGATATTTATAAGGAGAATTTAGTCCAAGGAGGTATATCTAGTCCAGAAAAGGCTATGAAGAGGAGAGGAAAAGAATTCAGCCAAGAACTCAAGAATAGGTTGACAGAGGCTGGTGCACAGTAGAAATTTGAAGACAATGTTACTTATACCACTTGCAAAAAGAGTAAAGGTGAATGTAATCAACAAACTGGAGAGAGACAAGCAAGCTCAGAAGAGGAAAGCAAGGATTCTTTCATAAACTATGCTTTTGCAGTGAGAAATAAAGGGTTTCAATGGAAGGTGATATTCATGGTGTTAACAGTAATTTTTACTGTTGTCAAAGGAAATTTACAGTGGAATGAAAAATCTATGGTATATAGTAATTTTGTTTCCTATACAGAAACAAAGAAAATTAGAGATTGGCAGATTTTTATTGAAAAATAAGAGGTGTGGAAAAGAAAACTTAGTGGCTTACATATTTGTAAGGGAGAAGAAGGAATAATTAAAAGAAGTGTGAAAGGAAGGAAGGCTAAGGAGAAGAGTAGAGAACAAAATTTTGAAATCAGACAACATTCAATGCTAAGTGAAGGCAAAGAAGACTTTTCCAAGACAAGGCAACATGAAGAAGGATATGACAAGTATGATATGTCATATGCACATCAAGATGATGACAAATCAGAGAAATTATGGAACAGAGTTAGTCGAAAATATAATAAATTTTCTTTTGAATTATTAATTGTTGAATGTGTTTTCCAGGATGAAGGACAAACTCCTCATGTTTATTCGTGCAAACATGAAGAAGTATGTAAATTCTGGAAATGCAGAAAGTTAGTTTTCCTTATGGAAACAAGAATATGGGAGAAAGAAACTAGTTGACTCAAAAGTTCGGGATGAAGGAAGGAGAGTTGTATAGATCTTATACAAGTCAGTGCAGAAGAGGAAGAAGGTTGCAGAGGATGTAAAAGTACAGTCCACAGATAGATTTTTTTTTCAATCCAAATAAGGTTTGAATGTCAAGAGTTTTTTTTAAATTTATAACTGAAACTTGGGATGAACATGAATATAAAGACAATTGAACAAGGTTCAATAACAAACAAAATTACAGCTGATGAACAATATGTGGTTGAAAGGTTATATGTTCTTATATCAAACAAGAAACAATCGTATTTTAAGATTGAAAGGATTCTAGTCAAGTTCTTGGATAGGTGGATGATGAAAACTACAAAGGTGACAACCATGAGGAATTATCAAAGTCAGCAAGTCAATGAAAGCTGGAAGGATATACAGGGCAGCATAAATAAATTGGTTTGTAGACATAAGAGAATGCTAGTGATTAGGTCAAAAATCACAATGTATAGTCAGGTACAGAACAGGAAGAAATACATAAAGTTGGAACTCAATTTTATTGAGATGATGGCAAGATAGTAGCAGACAAAGGAGAAGAAATTTATATTGTTTGAGAAGTTTTTTATTCAGGATATTAGCATCAAAACACTATGTAGAGGAGATGATCATGACAACAGAGAAAAAAGGACACCCACAACACAGAGTTTGGCATCCAAGAGAAAGAGAGAATGCAGTAAATACACCTGTAATCGGAAAAAGACAAACAACTAGTTGGAAGATGAAATTTGATGAAGTTTATAGTAGAAGCAGTTGGGCGACTCATGAAAAGGTGTCCATGAATTTTCTCAGCCTGGGGAGTCTGATGTAGGAGCATTCTTCAAAACGTATGAGCCCCATGAGTCTTATTACACATTTACTAAAGGGAGTGGGTTCCCTTAATCATTTTGTTTATTTTCCTAAGTTGAGTTGAGGTTTGAAGAAAATTAAAATGCAAATAGATTTATGGAGAATATGTTGTGAGTTGTAGAGATCTTAGGGAAGAGTGAGGATTTGAGGGATTCAAAGTCTAAATTAGCATTTGGTTGAGAAAATAATGGATCTGAACTGAATTGGTTCATGAATCCTTGTCTGTATAAATTGTAGCTTTTGTAAAGCATTGAGGAGAAGAGAGACCTAAGTAAGTGAGGATAAGAGTGATTAAGGTAGATGTAGGGGTTTGAGAGTGACAGAAACGGAGGTTAGAAAACTGATGTGATCAGACCAGAAAGGTCCAATACTTTGTAATTTCATTTTTTGAATAAATAGTTGATTTAAGTGTGGTGTGAAATCATCGATCGTGAAATTGATGCCGAGTTTTAGTTCCTGTAATAACATATAGATGCTTTAGTCAGTGTGGCCTTTGTCGGTTGTTGTCTGATGGGAAAAATAGTTAGGGTTTGAATTATATATGTGTCATTGCTTTAATGCACTCTATATTCCTTATTTCACTGTCAAGCCTTAGCATAATATTGGAGAATTTGAAATATCCAGGGTTTAATTTATGTCTCGCTTTATTGCTTTAAAGACTTACATTTTCCTTATTTTTACCATCATTATTCAAACTAATATTTCTAATCGTCAAAAGGCCTAGGCGTTTGATCTGTTAATGGGGATGCGGTTGCTTAATAATGGGAGAGGTCTTTCATACAAGCTGAGCATTCAATCTTTTGAAAACCTTCACAGCTAGTCTATTGCCAAATTTAGTTTCTTGCCAAGAGTGAGTTATCTTAAGACGACAACAAGTTCTTTTCAGTTTCCTTCATCCGATAATCTCCTTCCCGATTTTTCGGATCTGTTGGTAACTCAATTAGGATACTGAGTTGGACTCTAAGTAGAGGCTTCAGAACTAATTTTGGCTTGAAACAATATATTAAAATTGATGAAACAAACAAGCTAAGATCTTTGTTGCAGTTTCATGGCTAATGATTATTGGAACGTGGGCATGACAAGTATCATGGCAGCACTCTAAATGGTTTTCTTCACCGGGTAAGTGGTTATCAGGTAGATTTGAAGTAAAGTGGTCAAGTTCTTTTCAACGAGATGGAATAAGGCATTGACACATCACGTTTAGCGGTAATGGGAAACTACCTGTATCCTGCACTTTCAATCATTATCCCTCACGCTAATTGGCATGCGATAACGTGATAGTCGTTGGATTGGTTACTAAACTAACGGAGATCTCAGTGCTATTTTTCATTTTGAAATGTATAAGTTGTGATATTGTGATATGGGTTAAGTGCTAAAGAGGAAGCATTAAAGTGGAAGATGATAATTGTATAACTTAAAGGTTTAGTTGGGATTTAGCTGAGGATTATAAAACACGTCGAAAGGTATTTGTGGAATAATTTTTTTTATTATATGGTTCCATCAATGAAATTTGGCTTATAAATTTTAAACAAAATCTTTTTCCTGGGTTATATTGCAGGGTTTAGTGTTAACCTTACATGTAAGTTAGGTTAAGTTATTTAACCCTGCATCACAAAAAAATGGATTTTTAATTGGTTTTTTTCTTGCTTTTATTAACATACGCTAAAAAAATCAAATAAATTTTAAAATAAAAAGTATCAGTGATATAAATTATAGAGGCTTAAATTCGAGTTTCCTAAGAGATTTAACCATTAATGTTTAACATAGGATTTCAATGATAGAGAATTTCATACCTGGAAATTCACAAAAATTCACAGACGAAACCACAACGAGGATGAAGCTAGGAGATCCCTAAAGACGTCATGGAAGATGCAAACCAAATTCCCTGCTAACAGAAAAAATTAGATTAAAATCAAACCAAAAAAAAAAACAAAAAAATATTACAAAAAAAAGAGCCACTGCAACTACAAAATCAACTGCAAATCAACAAAAATCACCTCATTGTTGTGGCACAACTGCAAATCAACCAAAAACACCTCGTCATCGTGGCGCAACTACAAATCAACAAAAATCACCTTGTCACAGAGCGCAACACCTCAACAGAGCAAAAACAACACCTAGACAGACACGAGACACATGTGAATAAGAAACCTGGAAAAGTTTGTGGGTTGATATATTTATAAATACAAGTTTGGTCGGACTATTTTAAAAGTTCGGCAAAACTTTTGTTGCTGATTTTCCCATCTCTGTCCAAAAATATGTTTTCCCACACCGTCAGTACACCGTCAATGTAAACGACGAAATGAGTTCGTTCGAACTAATTTCGAAAGTTCGGCTGAACTCTCGAATAGTTTGACCAAACTTTTATAAAAGTTTGGCCGAATTATTGAGAAAAAAATTTTTTTGCCCCCGATTCTCACAGAAGTGTAACCCAACCTTGGATTTTTACTCGCAAAGAACATCGTGGCTATCCCTTGAATAGCTTCGCGGACCTGAGGATGTGGAAAGTCACCATCCTGGACCACTTTGCACACTTGGATAAAATCATTCTCACTCAAGCTAGCCAAGTACAACCATGTTGGAGCCACCTTGAAGCTTTAGTGTAGCACACAAAGGAATCAGACCCCCACTCTTGTGTCAACATCCATCTTGTACCAAGAGACAGAGGGAGAATTTTAAATTTTTCTATAAAATCTAGCCATGGGAAGGGAAATGGGAGACACATTGTTATGCTAGAAAAATTTCTCCTCTGTGTTGTCCAGTAGTAAGAGGATTGGAAGGATTCAATTGTTGGCCATCCAACACCTCAATCCAAGAGATAAAAGTTCACCACGTGTCTATCGATCTACCATCCTTTGAGAGGGAAGAGAGGCTTGCTGAAAGCTTGAGGGGAAGAGACACCAGGGACAATTTTAAGGATGAAAGTTTATATTAAATTTTAGTAACCTTGGCGAATCTTACTAGTCCCAAATATCCAAATTTTAAAATGTTTGAAGATAATTTTGTAAAAATAGTTATATTTCTAATTATTTTATATTATAAAATATATAATATTAGTGATCTTTAAGCTAAAATAATTTTATACTATAAATTTGGGCGAAAACAATTTTTAGAAAAATGGAAATTGGCAAATCTTTTTTTGGGGGAAAACATGTAATATTAGCCCACTTGCGAATATTAGCCCCTAAATGTTTCCCTGAGAGACACCCTTGTCAGGATATTGGAGGTCCAAAGCTTGAAGGATCCACTAAAAAAGATTTAACATTCTATCTTCCACTACCACCAATACCTAATAAAGGGAGAGGGATCTCCATTGTCGAGTTATTAGTGTGTTTGCTCTATTGGGCATGTTTCTTGTACATGTTGTTTTGTTTTTATTTTTTTGTTTATGTAGCATGTTATGTTTCAATTTAACTTAGCTTATTACATGTTGAACTTGTTCCACTAATGTTTGACTAAACAATTTGAATATTGACTTTCTTGTAGGAAAGCAGCCTCCCTACTAAGAATAGTGTATTTTGTCTGCCCATGCGCTAAATACACTACAACAGGAATCATGACTCCACTAGATTATTTATTTTGAGCTAATGATTGTTGATGCATGTCCTCTCTCCTACTCAAACTTGCTGCAAAACCACTCCTGATTCCTCTTAGTGCTTTTCAGTCACCCTCGGTGAGAAATTTGGCTCAAAGAAGGTGGATTTTTTCAGTCTCTCCAATTTGCATGCGTTCTTTTTAGATAGATGCTTGGTCTTTGTGCCTGTGTGAAGGTAATCCGTGCGGTATGCAGTGAGCCCAATTTTCACTTGTTTTTCTCAATTTTTTGCAGTTGTAAGGTGTTGGAAAGCCATAAGAAATTTTCCATCATTGTGCTCTCATATTTCATGACTGGTTTGGACAATTTTTGCTAGAGTTTAGCCTAGCAAATAATTTGTTTAATTTTAGTTTTTTATCATTACAAATCACACATAGTTTAAGTAGGGGAAAGTAAGTGGCCGTCAATCCACATATGCTATCTGAAAAAATGATTTTCTGGTAAAATATACCAAACAAATAGAGTAATTAGTGGAAAAGTAAGTGGCCCATACATCCACACATATTTAGCTAATTCTCATTTTTCCATTTTTTTGCATTAGTTTAGTTCAATTTTTGCATTAGAATTCGAGACCAGGACCAACCTATCAAAAAGAAAGAAAGTAATATCTACGACCCTTGCACCTCACAGTGAAATTGGGTATGGATATGAATGATTTCTTAAGATAATTTTCCATCTCCCTATAGTGCAAAACTTAGTGTAACTAGGCAAGATGTAAGTGGCCCATAATCGCACATCGTTTATTTTTTGCAAGGAACAATCACACATAGTGTAATTAGAAAAGGATTGCAAAGAATTACCGCATATCCACATCTCATAACACTTGTTATTGCACATTCAAAAGCACACAAAAAGCATCGGTAATAATTGGACCAAAAGGTACCTAGTGTGTTGGGACCTTTGTCCTCTTCTTACAATTACTTCACCAAGGCACACCTTAAGAAAATTGAGACTCTCTAAAATTAATCACTAATCAAACTCACTAAATTATCCCCACAGGGGCCAAAAAATAAATTATAGTTTAGTTTAGGACCATCAGGGTTAGGCATCCAATAAGCTGGCATGGTCATTCTACATTTTGAAACATAGATGTTGGCTATTTAGAGAGCTTAAAATCCGTCTATCCTCCCATGTAAAAAATACCCTTGTAATATTCCCAAATGGGGAAGCAACAATATATGAACACAATAATGGAAAGAACAGTGAATGAATCAACACATTATGATATGAGACAAATGTACAGCCATCTTATTAAACATATCAGCAAATAAAAGGCACAAGATCTTGAGGATCAAGTCACTCAAGTGATACAGAACAAGCCTCAACAAGAAAAATATGCCATAACATGAGAACAGTTGCCATACAAATGCCCTTGAGCTAAGACAACGCAGTTTTAGGGCATAAACTGTTGCATAAAGATAGATAAATGCACATATTCTGATATGTAGCTCAAATAATGCTAGGAGTGAAAATCTAGACTCTTAGACACCTTTCCTAGATAACTCGGGAAGGGTTTCCTGAAATACACCCAAATACAGATGGTGATCTATAGCCCTAGGACTGAAGAGTCACTACAAACTAAAGCTCATGAAGATATAAGGCTTAAATGATATAGATCTAATGTAGATCTCCTCAAAGGTCTCTTCCAATGAAAGGTTGAACCCTTCAACCACAGGAAAACACTCTAAAAGAGCCATTAGATCCCTCATTGAAGCTGCCCTCCAAAATAACGCAATTCCCAGCTAAAAATGCATTGTAAATGATGGGGATAAGTTGTTCTGATGCCAAATATCTGAAATGTTCTCAAGAACCCCCAAAACTGATCTCCCAAGAGAAGGAATCCTTCCTCCTATGAAAAACTAGCTCAGAAAGTGGGTTTCTCAACCCTCCACTGCAACATCCTGCAACACAACACAATATTCTGCAGAAACTATGGTGTAGCTAAAGACTGAAGCTTGGCCAGAATGCCAGATATGTGGAATGATAGATCAGTACTCTCCAAAGAGGCCTCTCAAGGAAATAGGTGGAATTCCTAAACAGGAATACCTTGTGCTAAACAACACCAGCAATCTTAGCTAAACAGCTGAAGAGAGAAAAAGTCTAAACAGACATATCAAAATAATATTCATTAGCTAACCTCATATGGCTTCCATCCACTTCCTTATAAATAATGTGAGCCTTCTCACCTTGGGTCCCACTCATTAGGGTTTCCACCATCACACAATCAACTCCCTCCAAAACAGTGGTGCCCCATCATTAATGCCACTCCTCCATAACAACGTTGTTTTATTTGGTCAAACTTGACCTCTTCAACCTGCTCCAACCATTTTTGACACCTAAGGGTCTTCAATCCAGCTTTTATATAGCTATCTAAACTAATCCACATTCATACTGGCTGTCTCTATTGATGATTCACTCCCTCCATTCCATCTATGTTGACTTGGTCAAACTTGACCTTATATTCATGCATTAGCCCTTGTTCACACATGAGGGTGTTTTATCCAACTATTAATATGATCCCTTTTCACATTAAGAGGGATTTTATTTCTGCTATAAAGGCTTATGGGACTCCCTACCCATTTATTCATCTAACTATATGTTAAGAGCAAAATTAATATTCCAATTAATTGCATGTTAATTTAGGAATATTACAGTCCTTCCCTCCCAAATTTTGCTTGTCCTCAAGAAACTGCAAGGATAAAACTGAAGAGACTCCTCTCCTCCTCCTATAGCATCTTCATATGATAAAATCCTCCAAGGAACAAGATGTTGTCTCATCAATACATCTCCAAGTTGCCCCTCCCAAGTATGCAAGTTAGATTTTGGTGACCATCCCAAATAGCTATCATCATGTAGAAGTAAAAAACCCATGGAGACAAAAAAGTGTTATCTAGAGGCATTCTTGAGGCATGAGATCTGATGTATGTTGGGAACTATCATCCCCATGTGAATCTCCCATCCCCAAGCTATCATCCATACAAATTGAGCCACCCTCCAACGTGGTAACCCATGAAAAATCCCCTCCACCTTTGGCTCTTGCAATGTAGGTGGGCTACATAACTGAGCATGGTAGACAAAATAGCCTACCCCATGCTATCTCTCTCTCCACTTATGATAAGTTTAGAGTAGCTGCTGATTTTGGGCTACAACAATGTTGCCCTCAAGAGGCAAGAAGAACACTGGATATTCAAAGATCCTCTCCATAGAATCATGAATGATGCTGGCCCAATCCATCCCATACAAAGTGAATGGTACATCATCACCATATGGTATCCAAATTAGAAAAATGTTGAAGTTTATGAGAAATTTTGGATATTCCAAATGGTTTTTCCAGTGGATATAGCGCAGTCTTTCCAACTGTTGTTTTAGAACATCATGTGGCAAGTTGTCCTTCAACAAGTAACTAGCTATTCATGTTTTTTGATATACTATGTGGTAGTAAATGGAGACATATATCAGCTGAGCATAAGCATAATACCATACTTTCCCAAGGTCATGCAAAGGAAATTGATCTCCATCACAAATGTGGGTCCTAGAATGACCATGGAACCCAAAGATAATATTTCCCTCTTGTGGAGCAATGCACTGTACATAGATGGTGAGAAGATGAAAATACTTTATGAAACAATAAATAAGTACAGAAATACATTTCTTACCATGCATAGTGAGTAGGCTGAAATTGAGGTCCATAGATGAACCCTCTCAAGAGAATCTCCTCATAAAGATCTGGAAAATGAAGGGATGCATACTCCTCTTGGAACACTCCATCAATAAATGCATACTCCCAAGTGACATCACTTTTGGCCCTAGTGATAAGGCTCTTTTCACTCCATGACTCCCTTCTTTGACATGCCATATGCCAAATTCATCCACCGTCATGCTGCTATATGTGGAAATCTCCTTCCTATGTGGAAGTACCTCCTTATCCTCCAATGTTGAAGGGCAGCCTTCTTGCACTTTGATTGTGCCATATCTTTCTCCTGAAACATGCTGCAAAGTATGGGAAGAATACAACCCATACTCCCCCAAGAGTAGCCAAAGCAACAATAGCTCTTAATGTCTCCTCACACCTCCATCATACAATTCATGAGATGAAAACATGATGATTGATATGAAGAATTCCATATCAACATAATGCACCCAAACTCCTTGCTGCCATATGATGCAAGTGTCCTGCCAGGTTTCCTCCACCAACATACCCTTTTAAGAAGTATATATCACATGAAGGACAAACTCATTCAAGAGTAGCCAACATAGCCATGCCTCCTACTGCCCTGTGTCATAGATATGTAGGTGACTCACCAGCCTCTTGCTCACCATCCACACCCTTTCATCCAAATGTGAGTGTCTCCTACCATGCTCCATTTTGGTATTCCTACCATGTAGAATACCATCTTCCAATATCAGATTTCTACCCTTGCATTTCATGGGATATTGAAATGAAATCTTTTGGAGATCTCCCGGTCAAGACCCCTCACCAATGACCAAATTGAATCTGTAGGGATCCAGGTATGTTGAAGACAAAGTCTTCCCATACAGATGTACAATGCTCATCAAGAGAGATCCATCATAATGTTGAAAGATAAGAGGACTCTCATCAATCATCTTCCCATCCAATGTCACACAAGTGTAATGGTCATCAGAATTTTCTAGTAATAGTTGGCCCCCCAACTCATCATTGCTACTCAATGACAGTGTTTTTTATCTCGACAATGGTGTATTTGTTATCTCATGCTCAAGCTCAATGCTGAACATATAGTTCTGCATTGGATTTTTTAGGAAAAAGCTCATCCTATCCTCCAAAAATCCGCACCCCAACCCCAGGAGTTGTGTGCATCTCAGTGATGAATAATCAAGATGATTGTTTATCCCCCCCTTGAACAACTCAAGGCTACTAAGCGCAGTGAAAGTCTGCTACTCCAAAACAACAATATGTTTTGACCCTTGGTCATGCAATGGAATTTTTCCACAACACTCCATAAGATGTGCTGAAATAATAGAAAATGGAAACTTATGCATACCTTGGTGAAGCTTTGGAACATCTTGTATTGCTACAAGGGTTCCTCCCTCCAATGTGATGGCTCCCCCAACTACTGATGATGATGGCTGCTCTTCCATAGTTGTATCAGCACTGGTACAAGTCTCCTAAAGTGGTGGTGAAGGCTTCTCTTCCTTTGATTTCTTCTTGTCAAATTTTTTTGATCAACCTTTGAGTAAAATCTGCAAATGTAGTCACTATTGCATGACTCAAATGGTTGAACCACCAAATGTTTGCTTCACCCTCAAGGTGAAACGTTGCAATCTCAACAAATTCTCTTTCTACCACTTGATGTAATAGGAATAATGCATCTAGCTTCATTACCAAAGCCCTTGCTGTACATGTGGATGACCCATCAAAAGTAGACAATATAAATCTATTTCCCTTTATTCTCCTATTGCTGCAAGGTCTTCTTTCTTCCTCAAGCTGAATGAACTGTGGGAGAGTTAGAGTCTCCTTGAAAGCTCTAGGTTGAGATTTATATTCTGCCAAGTATCCACTTAGGATCTCATGTTCCAAGTGCCCTCCATCTCCATGCTTCTTGTCTTCTTCCTCAAAAGGAAAGGGCATAGTGTATTGCTTTGGAGCTCTTTACAACATTAGTTCTTTCTTCTCATAATAGGAAGTACATGGACCTTCCTCTTCTTGAAACCCTGTAGATGTCTAATTGTATCTTTCCTCTTTCATCTTCTTAACCTCCTTGGAGAGGTTCTTCATAAATCTGAAAAGTGATGAGACAAAGCTCATTCCTTCCATCATTTTAGATCTCTTCTCCTTCTCTTTTTCTTCTTATAGCATATTGGCTAAAAACTCACAGGCTGAGCCAAGATTATGCTCTGAAACCACTGTAATATTCCCAAATGGGGAAGTAGCAATATATGAAAACAATAATGGAAAGAACAATGAATAAATCAACACATTATGATATGAGAAAAATGTACAACCATCTTATTAAACATATCAGCAAATAATAGGCACAAGATATTGAGGATCAAGTCACTCAAGCAATACAGAACAAGCCTCTACAAGAAAAATATGCCATAACATGAGAAATAGCTGCCATACAAATGCCCTTGAGCTAAGACAGCGCAATTTTAGGGCATAAACTAGTGTAAAAATATAGATCAATGTAGATCTGCTGATATATATCTAAAATAATGCTAGGAGTGAATATTTAGACTCGTAGACACCTTTCCTAGATAACCCGAGAAGGGTTTCCAGAAATACACCCAAATACAAATGGTGATCTACAGGCCTAGGATTGAAGAGTCACTATAAACTGAAGCTCATGAAGATAGAATGTTGAAATGATATATATTTGATGTAGATCTCCTCAAATTTCTCCTCCAATGAAAGGCTGAACCCTTCAACCACAAGAAAACACTCTAAAAGAGCCACTAGATCCCTCAATCACTAGAAAATTTGGCGGAAATTCCGACAACCAATTCATCGCTATTCCGACACATAGTCGTCGCAAGAGAGACATTTCGAGGGCGGGAAAAATGTGGTTTACCATTCCTTCGCAGTTCCGACGCAATTAAAAAGTGTCGCACTATCGACACTTTTTCCGTCACTTCCAAACAAGCGTCACTCTTCCGATGTTTCCCAATCCATTGCACTTCCGACCTCTATAAACTGTCGCACTTCCGACGAAATGTGGTCCGACATTTTGAACGTCGCTCTTCCGACGTTTGTAAACTGTCACACTTACGACGAAATGTGGTCTGACGTTTTGAACGTCACACTTTCGACGTTTGTAAACTGTCGCAATTCCAACGCAATGTGGTCCGACGTTTTGGATGTCACTCTTCCGACAGTTGTAAACTGTCACAATTCCAACGAAATGTGGTTCGATGTTTTGAATGTCGCTCGTCCAATGTTTTTATACGGTCGCTCTTCCGACGTTTCTGATCTGTCACAATTCTAACGCTTACAAGGCGTCGGTATAGCGACGTAAGGTTCAATTTAAAAAAAAAAAAAAAATTGAAACTTTAAAAGAGGAAAAACGTTGTTTTGAATATATTATATGAAGCAAAACAGTCCATGAAGTCATTACATTTTCACATCTGAAGATTGGAACTCAAATATCCATCCAAAAAAGTGGAAGTCCCACCCCAAAAAGTGATAGAAAAATACCCCATGTCACATACAGGGACTTGATATAAAACCCAGTAACGGTCCACATGGAGATTATTGACAATTATGAGAAAGCATCCAAATATGCCCGAGGCATCTATAAGAAAGTGAAATAGAGTATGTAGAATAGTAAAACAACAGATAGAGTACCAACGTCCATTGTTCCAAATACAAATTAAAGTACCCAAAATCCTTGAACAGAGAAAAACGATAATCATGTGAGGAGTGTGATATGTCCAAAATATAAAAAGACCATCAGACCATATCAATAAACCAGCAACATAGACCCGCATCGCTAGTTTTGAAGGCAGAATGATAAACATTAATCATTTTTTTTTCAGAAGAGAAAAAATGTTATTTTGAATATATTATATGAAGTAAAACAGTCCATGAAGTCATTACATTTTCACATCTGAAGATTGGAACCCAAATATCCATCTATAAAAGTGGAAGTCCCACCCCAGACAATGATAGAAAAATACCCCATGTCACATACAGGGACATGATATAAAACCCAGTAACGGTCCACATGGAGATTATCGACAATCCGAGAAAGCATCCAAATATGCCCGAGGCATCTATAAGAAAGTGAAATAGCAGTATGTAGAATAGTAAAGCAACAGATAGAGTACCGACGTCCATTGTTCCAAATACAAATTAAAGTACCCAAATTCCTGCAACAGAGAAAAACGCTAATCATGTGAGGAGTGTGATATGTCCAAAATATAAAAAGACCATCAGACCATATCAATAAACCAGCAACATAGACCAGCATCACTAGTTTTGAAGGCAGAGTGATAAACATTAATCATTTTTTTTTTCACAAGAGAAAAACCGTTGTTTTGAATATATTATATGAAGTAAAACAGTCCATGAAGTCATTACATTTTCACATCTGAAGATTGGAACCCAAATATCCATCCAGAAAAGTGGAAGTCCCACCCCAGACAATGATAGAAAAATACCTCATGTCACATACAGGGACATGATATAAAACCCAGTAATGGTCCACATGGAGATTATCGAAAATATGAGAAAACATCCAAATATGCCCGAGGCATCTATAAGAAAGTGAAATAGCAGTATGTAGAATAGTAAAGCAACAGATAGAGTACCGACGTCCATTGTTCCAAATACAAATTAAAGTACCCAAAATCCTTGAACAGAGAAAACGCTAATCATGTGAGGAGTGTGATATGTCCAAAATATAAAAATACCATCAGACCATATCAATAAACCAGCAACATAGACCAGCATCGCTAGTTTTGAAGGCAGAGTGATAAACATTAATCATTTTTTTTTTCACAAGAGAGAAAACGTTGTTTTGAATATATTATATGAAGTAAAACAGTCCATGAAGTCATTACATTTTCACATCTGAAGATTGGAACCCAAATATCCATCCAGAAAAGTGGAAGTCCCACCCCAGACAATGATAAAAAAATACCCCATGTCACATACAGGGACATGATATAAAACCCAGTAACGGTCCACATGGAGATTATCGACAAATCTGAGAAAGCATCCAAATATGCCCGAGGCATCTATAAGAAAGTGAAATAGCAGTATGTAGAATAGTAAAGCAATAGATAGAGTACCGACATCCATTGCTCCAAATACAAATTAAAGTACCCAAAATCCTTGAACAGAGAAAAACGCTAATCATGTGAGGAGTGTGATAACCATCTGTAGAAACCCAGGCTCGCTTGTAAGATCAGGCTCGCCTGATTCCAAAATTGGTAACCATCTGTTGCGTCCAAGATGTAAGGTTTAGGTTCGCTTGTTTCCATTAGTAGCTTGCTACAACATCCACCCTGTTCATAGCAAAAAGGTTCCCGTAGATATACAGAGAAAGTGTATAATATGTAGACCATATAAACATGGCTCTGTATTTCAAAAAACAGGTTTAAAATAGAAACAAGGCAACATTTTTTTTTCTAAGTAAAGTTAATCTATTAACAGTGGGAATAAAATTACACCGAAGTTAAAATCATTGCCCAGAATCATGGCAAATTTTTCATCAAAAAATTAAGAAGACTGCCCTCATACGGGGAAGCCAGTCTTGAACGTTTAATTTATAGAATTCAAAAATATTACAAAGGTCCAGCACAGTAAAATAATCTAAAAGCAGCCCAATTAAGTGGGCCGCGAAGCAAGAAGAACAAATTAACCAAACTACTCCTCCGGCTCCTTGACGATTCTGCACCATCCTTCGAAAGGTCCAGGATCACTAGGTGCTACCTCCACATTGATGCCACAGCTCCCCTCCTGAAGGCCCGAATGCTGGCCGGCTTTTTCCAAGCTTAGACCCGCCGGATGGGTGCATTCTTCCTCCGTTTGGGCCTCTTCGTGGAAAACCACCGTGAATGAAGCTATAATTCGTGGGCGGTTGAGAGAGAAATTAAAGGAAAATTGCAAAATGTGCGTCGTGGGAGAAGGTGAACTAGCAGTGGGGAAACGAGGAGCAGGGGAATCCATATGGTGGCCAGATCCTACAACCTGACCCAGCCCACTCCTGGTATTTGGATAGCGACCTGCATAATAATCACTGGACTGGCCGGAAGACAACTCAGTTGAGGGGCTGGAGGGAGCACGCAGGAGTTCACCTCTAGTGCTCCCCCTGCGGCAACACATCCTTTGACGCACGCGAGGCATGGGTGCAATTTCACTAGCAATGGGTAAAAGAGGAGACGGAGAAGTAGAATTCCAAGAAACAGAGGAAGACAAACAAGGACCAGACCGAGAGAAATGAAGATATGCAGCAAGGTCTACGCAGCAGTTCAGCTAGCCACTTCTCCTTCTCATCACAGTGAGCAGGCAGTGTAACCCAGCAACTGGCTCGTCTGAAAAACCATAGCGAAATGCCATTTTATTGACCCGACTGCAGTGCAATCGAAGGACGCTCGTCATAATTAATCTCTGATCATTAATGAGAGCCGAAGGTCGGATCATATTGGAGCATGCAGAATCGCTAACGGGAGTGGAGGTCCGATCTTGAACAGTGTTAAAATTTAATGCGATTTGATGTGAAAACCTTGGAACTTAATTGAACAGTGTTAAATCTTAATGCGATTGATATGAAATCGCCAAATCCATGTCCCAATCGCCTTAAACGCCATCGAATGCACCTGCAGCTGGGAGTAGGGCAAGTGTTTGTTGAGGACACATGGCAGAAATTGATTGGAGCGGATCTTTGTTGGGGCCACTCACGCAGTGGAAATCTAGACCCAAAAAATATTAGGGCGAATTTGATAATAAATTCACGTCACAACTCTCCCTCCGTACGCCAGCCCAACTTCGGACCCGAAAAATATTAGGGCGGAATTCATTTGGTTTTCGCATCACAAAATTGGCCGACGTCAGCAGGCTATTTTGGAACACGAATTTGGTTTGAATTATGGTTTATCGCCGTTTGAAGTCTGGCGGGCTCGACTTAAGAACAATTTTGTTTGATCCCATCTTATAAAATTTGTGTTGGTTTTCTTTGATAATACACATATTTATAATAAATCATGGGAATACTACACTAAACATGTGGAAAAGTTATATAAATAATTATTGAGAACAATCATTTTTATGTAAAAATATCCAAATGTGCTTTTGGGAAATAAGAATTCGAGTATTTGGTTCATATTGTTTTAAAGGAAGGAGTGAAGTTGGAGCCTCAAAAGATGCAAGCTATTACAAAATGACCTATTCCTAAGAAAATCAAGATTCTTAGAAGATTTTTTAGACTTACATGATATTATTGATAATTTGTTAAGAATTATGCATGCATTTCAAGTCCACTCACATATCTCTTGAAGAAAATATCATTTATATGGAATGATGAGGATACTTTGGCATTCTCTCTTTTAATGGATGCCATGTCTTCTACACCAACATCGGTTGCACCTACTTTTGGTAAAACATTCATAGTAGAGTGTGAGGCACTAGGACAAAGAATTTACGTAACATTAACACAATAAGGGATATCATTGGCTTTTAAAAGCAAGGAATTCAAAGAAAATATTTGGTGAAATATGCGTATGAAAAATTAATGGAAGCAATATTACATGCAATAAAAAAGGGGATAGCATATCATTGGGAGGTACTTTAAAGTCAAGATATACCATGATAGCATAAAGTATTTTTTGAAGCTATGGATTTCATTGGAAGATTAACAAAAATGAGGAGAAAAAATGCAAAGTTTTAATTTTGAGATAATCTGCAAAAAGGGTAAGCAAAATTTAGTACATGATGCTCTTCCTAAAATAGAAGAGGCCTCAAATTTATATCCAATTACATTTTCTATTCCTAGGTGGCTAGAAGAAGCTTAATAAAGAGACAAAATTGTTGTGCTTTCGGAACCTGACCTGAGGATTGGACATGAGTTAACAAACAAAAGGATAGCGAAACCAGACTTGTACCCGTGGTCAAGCTCTGTACCAAAACCACGAGCGGAATCACAAAAGTGGGTTGCCCATATCGCACTGCTTTTGCGAAGTAGGCAGTATTTCCTATTCACGAGCAATTCCATAGGGAATGTGACACGTGGAGAAGTGACCCCCGGAAAACCACTGTTTAACCCGCGCCATCGCATGTTAAAGCCCGACGTTGGAAGCCGAGCGAAATTGCCAAGAGTTGTTGATTTAGAGAAGGGCCATCAGACAGTGGTCGCACGTTGAACCTGCCCGGAGGTTAACTAAGGTGTGCGGAGGATAGACAGGTACGATACGAGTGTTTGATTGGTTATTGATATATATAGGTGGGGCCGGAGTATAATGAAATTGTTTAATTAAACGATTGGCGGATAATTAGCATAAGTCTGGAGCGTGATTTTTGTAAGGCTGGGTGGTGAAATATAGAGCCGAAAGTTCATGACAAGTTATTTATTTAAAAAGAAACGTGGAGTATAAATACAAAGTGTTGAAAGTTAAACATTGGTTATAATGCTTGGAGATAATATAAAGTCGGGAATATAAATTAAAGTCCAACCATTGTGGATAGTATTTATTTATCAAATTCTACGAATTTCTATGAATTTGATAAATAAACCCAAAGAAAGAAGAAGTCAATTAAGACTCAGGCTGGAGGAAAAGAACGGGGTAAACCAAGGGAAAATGCTGACAGAGCGATTGTAGACACACCAGCTCTCCTTAGGGGTCCAATTTCAGTTTTTTTGCGTCACACGATGATCTCTCTTCTCTGGCATTTACTTGTATTGAAGATCACTATTCTAGGAATAAGAAGTTATTTTCTCCAAAAATAACCCTAGCCAAACATTGACAATGCATCAAGGATATCTTTCTATGCTTCATAAGTACATTTTTTTTTTCAGAAGAAAAAAAACGTTGTATATATTAGATATATCAGTATATAGTCGAATACATTCTCAGATGAACAAGTTCAATGAGAAAATAAGCATTGCAAAGTTAGCCTGTAAACTACTGATTCATGAAGTGAATACACAAGTTAAGATCTGACTGGAAAATCATAATCAGGGGGAAGTAATTCAACCCTAGCCAAATGTTGCAGTACATTTTTGTAAGGATGTACATTTCTATGCTTCATAAGTACATATGTTCTACTTCTAAATCATGTCTTGGAAGTGGTTGTTTTGCTGGAAATTATTCACCAGTTGGTTTCATACCAAAGTATTTTTCATGTTTTCAGCATCCAATACATGAAAAAGATAATGGTTTAAAACAACATAAATATTTGAAATTTTGCAAGAATTGTCTGGCACACTTTGAATATGAATTTTGAAGTCAAGTGCATGATGCCGTATAGGATCAAGTGTCATTTTGAATACCAAATGTTTCACAAGAAACTTCTCAACATGCTACCCTGCAGTAAGGATTAAATGACAATATTGCATCAACTATTTCCATAATAAAAGTGCACCCGTCCATAAGACTAAACAACTACAAATGTTGTAGATATAACAAGACCACACAATCAAATGTATTCCACAAGGCCAATACTGTATGAAAAATGAAAAGGAGTTTGCAACCAAAAATACCTTAGCCAACTAATTAAATTAGATATACCAAACCATCAGCAAAAAGGAAAACTAGCCTACTTGGCCCCAATATTTTCAACTGGGTCCTCTAATTCAACCAATAAAAAGGCCAAAACCATAGCATTGAGATACATTTCATTACACTGTCAATAATAATAAAATTTGACTCAGCCATAACCCTTTCCTTTTATTGTTGTGAAAAGCTTTATGCATTACTCTAATGTGGCTAGTCCATAGGCCAAGTGGACCACTGGGTAACAAATATGTTTCCTTTCACCTTTGAGTTTTCAAATTATGCCTACCAAATCTAAGACATTTAAGAAGGGGAAATAATACAATGTTAAAAAGAAAACCACAGCACACATCTACAAATTACCTCCTTAGCTACTGTCACACCATCATTAACTATTTTCAGAGAACCATGCTTGCTCTCCAAGACAACATTTTTTCCTTTGCCCCAAGGGTGACTCCAACAAGATTAGCAAGTTTTTTCACACTGCCTGCAAGACAAATTGACAATGCTTTCAATAAGTGTGCAATTGAATGCCAGACCATATGCCAAAACAACCCTCCATGAAAAATTAAAATAACACATTAAAATCGAATATAAGTGGACAAGGAAAGATCCACCGCAGTGAAGTTTCACGTGCAGGTGACCTTCCTTTAAACATAATTTTTTCTCTGACCTGCAATTTTTTTGTCACTGAGCCATCCTTGTTGAAGTACAACTCATTTTCCATATCTCTTGTATTAACTACCTTCTCTCTGTCACGTAATGTAAGAGTCCCTCTTCTGCTTGAGCGATTAAAGGAAATGGGTGAAAAAACTGAAAGAGAAGACAATTGTCTACCATAATTATCAAACATTGCACCCAAATTCTTCCCCTTTCCATTGTTACCCAATGAGGTAGATGTGGCAATTGTTGTCATACTACCCAAAGCAGAGGCCATCTTCTCTTATGCTGAATATAAAATTACAATATCTTCATATTAGTATGAACCTTAAAAAACATGATTCCCATTGCTAAAAACCACTTTTAAGTTGTAACAGGAAAACTAAACAACTATCGCAACTTTTGGCAACTTCTGGAGCATTAATAGAGAAACAACCAAAGATAAATACAACCACAATCCTCATTTTAATGATACCAGACTATATATTTTCATTAAGATAATAGAAAGAAATCACGACTATATTAAGGCCAGCACAAAACAATCTTTAACCAGTGTCTCTCGCGGCCTTCAGGTTGCCATGCTAGAGGTTGCATATTTTTAATTTAAATTCTTGACCTCTGGTGCCCATCTATGAATGCATCCAATGGGATATCTACATCAAATGCTCCTTTATATCCCAAAAAACAAATTCCCTTCTACAAGAGCACCAGTATTGATGGATCACCCCACACCATCCCACCCACTTTACGGTGAAAAAGGAAACCCGAGAAAACTTCTGAAATATCTCAAGATGACTATATGGGTGGTTCTTATGAATCAACCAACCATTCAGAACATGCTCATCAATCCAAACCATGAGTATTATGTGACAATATTCAAGCAGGCACTGAATCGGATTTCTGAAGCTATGTTAGAGAAACCCTAAACTCTCACTGAAAATAGGTGAAATGTGGCACCACTCAGAGATTGACATGTGCCAATTGGTACAAGTGGTAGAAAATTGGCATGCTCAAACAATGAGGTGATGCAGGAATGACATGAGGGAGAAAATATCAGAAAAGCCCCAAATCTAGAGAACTAAAGCTCATCACCAACCTGAGATTGACAACTTTACATGATGTAACCTATGAAATCATAAATGGAGAAATCATAGTAACAATAAAGTAACCTATGTAACAATAAATTCGGATTCATCCTGGGAGTGGTAATGGGAGAAATCATAGTGAACAACAAGAAACATGCAGAGTTGCTTACAATCAAATAGATGAAAAAACACATACAAAAAACCTAGATAATAATCATGAACAAGCTTAATATTGAATTATGAACTGTAAAGGAACTTACAAAATGTGACATTACGAACCTGGTCAAGCGCACAAGCAAAAATATCCTGGACATGACCCTGGTTGACAAGTTTTATTGCTCATGATGCAAGAGGATTTGTACCTGCACTGCCAAGTCAATCAAAATCCATCATTATCTATACAATAAATACAAGTAATTGATGTATTATTTTTTACTCTAAGATGCATTCTTATGATAATGTTAGAAAATATGTTGAAAATGTCAAAACATACCTGAATAAGCTCCTCTTTGTTTCAAGAACAATTTATTGGAGTCGCATGAACTTGGAACAAGCCTCCCACGATCTGAAAGAGTAGCAACTAAGTCAACAATGACTTTTTTGTTGCTACGATGGATCGAGGGAGGTTTGCTCCAAGATTAAATTGCTCCAATAAATTATTCTCTACTAAACAGGGCCAATGACGTGAAGGTGGAATCTCTTATTGCCCCTCCCCCCCCTCACATCACTCTCAATTCCCCAATAGCCAATCTATATTTCATTTTTTACTTTCATGAGCATAAAAAAATATTCAATAACTAATAAAAAACAATTCAACAAAAAGTACGCAAGGAAACATTGAAATTAATGCTTGACATAAAAATAGTATGATAAATGAGTTTTTTATATAACGCAAAAAACATTCCAAGTATGGTAATGTTTGTCTTATAATAATACAATATTTTACATTATCAAATTTTCTTTTTCTTTTTCTTCTCCCTATTTCTAAAGCTCCTAATTACATCAACAATATCATCGTCCTCTACTCCTGTTTCGTTCCTTTCGACCCGCACTGCTAACCTAGTTGCGTAGTCACGATGTCTGGTCTCATCCAGTGATGGGGCATCACCTACAAAAATAGATAATATTAATTTTTAATTGTCAGTTTTTAAATATCATTGAACTAGTTCGGTAATATTAATAAAAAAAAAGTGCAATGAGATTATTTACTTGGTGCACCAGTTTTCTCCACTGACCTAGTTGCGTAGTCACGATGTCTGGTCTCATCTAGTGACGGGGCATCGCCTACAAAAACAGATAGTATTAAATTTTAATTGTCAGTTTTTAAATATCATTGAACTAGTTTGGTAATATTAATAAAAAAAATTGCAATGAGATTATTTACCTAGTGCACCAGTTGTCGTCGATGACCTAGTTGCGTAGTCACAATGTCTGGTCTCATCCAGTGATGGGGAATCACCTACAAAAACAGATAATATTAAATTTTAATTGTCAGTTTTTAAATATCATTGAACTAGTTCGGTAATATTAATAAAAAAAATTGCAATGAGATTATTTACCTGGTGCACTAGTTGTAGCTGTTGGGACTATTTCCCTGTCTTCCTCTATGGTGGTATGATCCTCAAGGGAAAAATTCTCTGTCATTTAAACAAAAAACGTCATAAGGACAACCATCAAGGTATAATTAGAAAAAATTATAAGTGGAAATTAATTACCGTCACAGCCCTCACTGATAGTAGCATTGTCGGCCTGGTCCCCACTACAATGATCAGGTTGCACGTGAGGATCATCTACATCTGGCTCTAAAACTGGGTTATTTGCTTCATCGGTAGTGCTGCTCCCCTGATTTAAACAAAGTTGTTAGACATTAAATTTATGGATGAAAAAAAACATATTGAAAGGTTAATGTTTTACCTTATCAGGCATTCTGGATCTTGGGACCTGCCCCAAGCTTCTGCGACGTTCAACTACAGCTTTATAGCCGAAATGGAAAGCGATATTTTTATCTTCCTCTGTAGTTTCTGTTCTGAATTCATCACCCTAAATTACATATGATTGTGTATTTTTAATCATATTTGATAGGATTACAAAAATGTTGGAAGGCAATACAATTAATTATAAGATGTTTAGCTACTTAATTACAATTCTTGCAGCTAATTTCAAGTAGCCGCCCTAGCCTAGCTTGTGATGGCCCTTTTTCTCAATCCTAGCTTTGGTTTCCTTTGAGGTGTCAGGCAACCTAGAATCAACAAAATTGAAGTCAGATATGACGTAGCACACTTTTATTTTAGACATAGAGAAAATTAAAGCTATTGAATTAAAGTTGTAATTTACCTTGCGGGTCCAGTTGGCATTTTTCCTTCTTTCTTTGCCCTTTTCTCTTTTCCGTCATGGATGAGTGCTCTCCACTCTCTCTGGAACTGCGAGAGGATGCTCATATCTAGGTTTAAATTGCAATTGTGTCCTATAGGTGTCCCTGGTATATTTCAAATATTTGTCGGCTACCCGAGCCACCGCTGTCCTGTCAAATGTGCCGACCCCAAAAAGGGCTTCTAGATAATTTAGAAGTTCTTTTTTCAGGTTGGAATTATGGGAATTCCACCCTGTGCTTATGGTTGGGCCAAAAATTACCAACGCATGGCTCTCCAGAAACCTGTAGAACTCATTGTTTCCTACACAGAAAAAGAAAAAAAGAAGAAGATATTATCATTAATTTAAAAATAAAAATCATGATAAATATGTTTTAGATAAAGTACATGAAATAGTTAAAATATTAAAATTTACCTGGGATTTGTACATGCTTTATAGGGACACCTTCATCGTTCACCAACAACGTGCCATTAATGGTCCCTGTGGAGCTGACACGTGTAGCTCCAGGAAACGCAATAATGTAGCTGGCCATATCAGCCTCATCATTGCCAACACGTTCAGCGGTTGGCTGGGTGTCTGCTTGGGCAGGGTGTGTTTCTTGGCTGGCACCTAAAGGAGTAGAAGGTGTATGAGAGGGTTGTTGGGCAATCTCTTGCCCTTGTGTCCCACTACCACCAACACCGGGTTCAGCAAGTGCCAGAAAATGCTACATACAAAAGAAATTTTTGTTAGTTTAGTCAATGTAAAAATTAAAAATCAAACTATCACAATTCATCTCATGGAGAACAAAAAAATATCCTTTTGAATTTTTATTATTACCTGATATCTTTCTAGTTGGCTCATAAGATGTTTTATACTCTCTTCTGTTTCAGGTGTTTGAGGCGCGTCTATCAAAGTATTAAATTTCGACCTTGCATCTCGTGCCTTTTTTGCAACAAGAACACTGGAGATAGGGATGAAGAAAGCTCTTCCTCAAAGAGGGAATCATCAAGCGTACCATGGCTAGGTGTCTGCATATTTGAACAAAATTAATATTATTTCAATTATGTAAATAAATAAAATACCTGAAGATAGAGCAATGCTGGCACTTTACATGTTCTTCCGCTGGCCTCTTTCCGCGATCATCCCGTCTCGGGGTTGTTCCTGCACTGCTCTGATCAGTCTGCCACATTGCAATAAAATTATAAATGTAAAAACTTGAAAATAATATCTAACTTGAAAACACAAAATGAAAACTAAAATAATTTCTAATAAGACACCGGAAGACAGAGTTAGAGTTGCAAATATGCCTTGCATTGAATTCAGTCCTCGAAACATGTCATTGCACATTAAGACACCCAAACAAGAGACGAGTTGACAATGAAGACCTTATTGAATATATTGTTGGAGCAACTTCTACTAAACTTATTGTGAAGACCTTGAGGATATTTTTGGAGCAACATTGTTGAAGCTGATGGTATAGCATTGTTGGAGACGATCTTGAAGGGCCTTGAAGTGAAGCTTTCGGAGCAACTATTGAAAAATCCTTAGAGCATTTAAGTAAGGCACTTTCTATCTTCCATCACCTTTTTCCTTTCAATATCCTTTAAATGATTTTGTTGATATTTAATTTTTGAAATCACGTTATAATTCCTTGATTATATGTGTTTGGGGACTTTCCCTTTGAACTTACCCAAAAATACCCTGGCAATTTTATCTTCAGGATGCATGTCTGACCCTATTGTTCAATATTTTTATTGATAGTAGTAAACATAGAGAGTTAGGGGGCTCTTGACTTGGTTTGGTTGGGCCATTAGAGCCCTAACATCTACTAGGGAGAACCCCCCTTGAGTTGGAGGAGAGCTAGCCTGAAGTGAAAAGAGGTTGGTGAGGTGACAATGGGGCTATTGAATTACACATGGTATCACACTTTAGCTTTAGGACGTCATCTTGAGAAGTGCGAGATTTTGCTATATCAATTCTCAAATTGTTTACAACACTATTGTTAAGAACTAATAAGAAGTGATGTTGAGGGGTTTTGGGGTATAAGAAACAATACCATTTAAAAACTAGGGTTCTCAGTCCTTGGCATTCCTTCACCTGGGCCTAGGGGCACACTAGAATAATTTCACACTAAACCATGCAAACTTAAAAGTAATTTAACAGATCCATAAAGTAATAATAATCATAATTCCTAATTTCCTATTGTACGATATGATGCAAATTATTCAAACATGAAGCAATGAAGACATGAAATGTCTGAATTTCAAGATTGATGAACCAATACAAGAAGTTAGAAACTACAACTTTGATTCAATACTCTGTGTCCTAACTCCAGGAAGGAATCTAGTTTGTAGGAATGAAGAGGTTGTTATCTTTACAATCCTATCCCAACATCAAATTCAGTGATAAGTTTCTATGAGGTTCTAGTTCAAGGAAACATTCACTCCACGAATGATATATTTAAGTAGGCTTCTCCTATTCTGGGAAAACACCATACCTATAATGCATTCACTTGCATGTATAAAGGGAAAGGAAAACATGTTTTCATACAACGGTGACAAAGGCATCTTGGGGAAAGGTATCTTAACTTTTTATTTATGTTGTTCACCCACACCACTCGTGTTTTCACTAATCCTGTTTTGTCATTTTTGGATTCAAATTAAGTTAAGGCCTTAAGTATTTTTTGACCTTTCGGTGTAGTTTTTATAAGTGGCATGTATGGATTTTCCATTAATTCTGCACTTTTCCTCTTCATGCGCATGTTTCCCTGGAAATCAAATGCATGATTTAGTCCCATACATTTAACAAGTTGTTGGATCAACTCCATTGGAAATATCATGTTTCCTATTCAATCAAAATTGATCTCAGTTAGGGTAGGTAGGAAGGTTTTCCCTTTGTATTAATAGGACACTTCTAGCTTGCATTTTTATTATATCTTTCAAATTTAGTGTCATTTCAATTAGGGCATGAATTTTTGCAACTTTCAAGGTGAGAATGAAAAAAGACAAATTTTTGTGATGGATGACTGTATATGACTCCATGGCCAGAAGAAAAGGCACTAATATACTTCTTCAAATATCTATAGTTCTCATTCACCTCATCCGGAGATGGTCCCTGATTTTGAGCCAAATGTTGTAGCAAAAAGTTCCCCCCATCCATAATTTGATATTCAATGGAAATTTCTTAAATTGATGATGGGGCATGATTATGGAACATTGGCACATACATATGTAATGGAATTCCAATATCATGATATATGTTTGCATATGTTTATGGAGGTGGTGGAGCAAAAAAGAGCTCAAATAGAGCTGAAATTTTTCACATAAAAAGGACTATGGGCTTGACTAATGGTTCCATTTAAAAAATGATATCTAGACAGAGAATAAGTGTAGCATGCAAACATGCATTGAAAATCCGTCTGAGTTTGCATTGTATTACTTATGATGGATTCAAATTTGGGTTTCAAAATGCCAGGTTATGGCATGATTTTTTCGAGAAACCCTTAGTTGGATTCTAATGTTGGTTTAATTTATATTTTAAGTTTGTTTTGCAGTCTTTGGGTGATAGTAACTCATGAACTAGGTTACCAATGTGTAACAATCATATTTCAAGAATAAAGTTGTGATTTTTTTATATTATTTTTATTATCTATTAGCTACGAGTATTGACACCTAATGCCTAGAATTTTGACATCTTGATAGCATGGATAATTTCGAAAATGTTTCTAGTAATGTTAACATAATAACTATCATTACGTGTCTTCACTTTTGTCACCATAATAGACCTATGATATGGAATCATCACACAACTTCATATGCTATGTCCCAACAAGTTCAAACTGGTTGAACCTACCTCATAGTGTGGTTATTAAGGACAAGTTGCTTGGTATATAACTCAATAGCATAGACCGTGTTACAGTTCTAAAAAGAATCCTCAAGTGTCAAAAAAAATTCTCAATATGTTCTACTATAAAGCCTTTTGGGATACCTGAAATAATATATGTATCATTGATGACCTTTAAAGTATGACAAGATCCATAGGGAAAGGAAATCAATGGAAGAGTGATCCACCAATGAGAACCTAGAATTTAGCATCAGATGAGTTAGAGTCTAGGAAATTGAAAGCCTATAATTTTAATTAGTGATGAAGGACATCACATAGGTAATTATATTTTCATGTAGAATAATCTATTAATTCAAATTTAAACTACATAATATGAAAGGCATACCATAAAGTTTTCCACGTAAGTCCAAACAACCTATAAAAAGGGAAAACCTTCTTTTTCCATGGGAAATAATTTACCTTTCCTTTTTCAAGATAATCTAAATCACAAAAAATATGAACTATACCGCACACATTCTTGGATAATGTGAAAGTGGAAAAGGAATACCCTACACAAGTGATGCACACATGTACATTTGAACACTAATAGATTTTTGTAGTTGAAATGCAATGCTTGTTTTCATTTAAATGTAGGTTTTTTAAAGCAGGGATAAATAATGGCTGCCAAATTAATAAGCTTTTATTTGGGAAAAATTTAAACCTTGTATTGGGTGATGAAGATAATAGAGGGTATTTAATCTTGATTCTTGACATCTAGAGATAACCCTACAGCCTAACACAATCCAATGGAATTGACCAAGAAAACCCAAATAGAGTCAACCCTACTATAGGAGGAAGGGCCTGCAGTAAGAACTTACCATTTTGCAAGAGCTGAGGGTGAATTCTGTTCTGCAAGAGCTGAGGGCGAATGCAGGGCGAATGTTGTTCTGCAAGAGCTCAGGGTGAATGCTGTTCTGCAAGAGCTCAGGGTGAATGCTAAGGGCGAATGTTTTTCTGCAAGAGCTGAGGGTGAATGCTAAGGGCGAATGTTGTTCTGCAAGAGCGGAGGGCGAATGCGCGCGTGATATCAGACGTTAATGTAGCACACATGTACATTTGAACACTAATATATTTTTGTAGTTGAAATGCAATTCTTGTTTTCATTTAAATGTAGGGTTTTTAAAGCAGGGAGAAATAATGGCTGCCAAATTAATAAGCGTTTCTTTGGGAAAAATTTAAATCTTGTATTGGGTGATGAAGATAATAGAGGTTATTGAATCTTGATTCTTGACATCTAGAGAGAACCCTACAGCCTAACACAATCCAATGGAATTGACCAAAAAAACCCAAATAGAGTCAACCCTACTATAGGAGGAAGGGCCTGCAGTAAGAACTTACCATTTTGCAAGAGCTGAGGGTGAATGCTATTCTGTAAGAGCAGAGGGCGAACGCTGAGGGCGAATGCTAAGGAAAAATGTTGTTCTGCAAGAGCTCAAGGCGAATGCTGAGGGCGAATGCTATTATGCAAGGGTGGAGGGCGAATGCGCGCATAATATCAGATGTTAATGTAGCTATTGCAATGGATACGAAACAATAAAATCATTTTTATGTAGTGCGCATATAAGTTTTGTATTTTTATGTAGCGCACATATAAGTTTCGTTTTTTTATGCACGCGCATATAAGTTTCGTATTTTTATGTAGTGCACATATAAGTTTCGTATTTTTATGTAGCACACATATAAGTGTCATTATACCGATGGCGGAAAAATAGTCACAATTGCGACGACTGCCTCCAAACATCGCAATTGAGACACTTAGACTTGCGATGTTTGGAGGCAGACATCGCAATTGTGACACTATGGCCCAAAGCGTCGCTATTGTGACGGCTGCCTCCAAACGTCACAAGTACGACACAACGTCTAAGTGTCATTATTGCGACACTTTTCTATAAACATCAGTATAGCGATGATTTCAGGCGGGATGGAAAAAATTTGGGGAAATTTCCGACATTTGGTCAAAAGCGTCGGAACCAAGTGTCGGAATTTCTGCCAAATGTAGTAGTGAATGAAGCTGCCCTCCAAAATAATGCAATTCCCAGCTGAAACTACATTGTAAATGATGGGGATAAGTTGGCCTAATGCCAAATATCTGAAATGTGCTCAAGAACCCCCCAAATTGATCTCCCAAGAGAAGGAATCCTTCCTCCTATGAAAAACTAGCTCAGAAAGCGGGTTTCTAAACCCTCCACTGCAACACCCTGCAACGCAACACAATATTATGCAGAAACTATGCTGTAGCTAAAGACTAAATCTTCACCAGAATTCCAGATATGTGAAATGATAGAACAGTACTCTCCCAAGAGGCCTCTTAAGGAAAGAGGTGCAAATACTAAACAGGAATACCCTGTTCCAAAAAGCACCAACAATCTTAGCTAAATAGCTGAAGAGAGAAAAAGTATAAACAAACATATCAAAATAATATTCATTAGCTAACCTCATATGGCTACCATCGTCTTCCTTATAAACAATGTGAGCCTTCTCACCTTGGGTCCTACTCATTAGGGTTTCCATCATCACACAATCAATCTCCCTCAAAAATTGTGATGTTCGATCATTAATGCCACTCCTCCATAACATCAATGTTTGATTTGGTCAAACTGGACATCTTCAACCTGCTCCAGCCCCTTTTCACACCTAAGGGTCTTCAATCCAGCTTTTATATAGCTATCTAAACTAATCCACATTCATATTGGCTATCTCTATTGATTATTCACTCCCTCCATTCCATCTCTGTTGACTTGGTCAAACTTGACCTTGTCTTCACGCATTAGCCCTTCTTCACACATGAGGGTGTTTTATCCAGCTATGAATATGATCACTTTTCACATTAAGAGGGATTTTACTGTTGCTAGAAATATTTATGGACCTCCCTACCCATTTATTCATCTAACTATATGTTAAGTGAAAGATTAATATTTCAATTAGCTGCATGCTAATTTAGGAATATTACACGAGCGTTACCAAAGACCAGTTTCAGAGGGGGTTAAGCTTAGGCCAAGTGCATGCGGTACTTTTTGTGGCTACCTGACCCATTTAGTGCTCAGTGCTAGTAGATGAATACTAGGAAGCTCAAGAATCGAATTCTCATGTGGGACGATGGTACTTTAGTGGAAAAATCTTGGGTATCCTTCCCTATAGGTGACGGTGCAGGCCACACTAGATCCTCTTACCATTACCTTGGTCGATTCTTTGGTTGTTGGAAGGTGTCGCCAGTTCTTTCGAGCTGTTAGCCCTAGTACCCATTAAAAGGCATCTTTGTAAGGCCCAGTTACATGTGAGAGTGTAAGGATGATTAGGTCTATTTAGCCTTTTTCAGTATCATACACAAAACAATCAAACCATATTTTTTTCTTGCTTGATCACATAGTATTAATATAAAGGAAAACTTACCTCTTATTTTTTCACTTTTTTTTATGTATGTGATCATATTTTCTTTGATAATAATCTTCCTTCTCTCAGTAAACCAAAAATATTTCCAATATTAAGCTAGTCAACACCATAACGGACCCAACGAAACCTCGTTGATCTAGGAGTTTTTTGGACCTCCCCCCATTAAATGGAGGAGTGCCAGGTCTTTCGCCATTTAGGTATCAAAGAAAACACATCGCCACCATTATTGATTCATCCTTTATCAGAGCATCTTTGGTTGGAAACCCCCAAGGGTCACCCAACACTACACCAGTGGAAATCCCAGCAGGGCCACCACACTCAAGTCCTCCCACAACCCCTAGAGGGTAGAGGAGCACTACCCCTTTGGGAAGTCAATAGAACATACAGCAGGGTACTTCATAGGGTAATATTCCCCAAGCACCACCCATAAACCATTACAGTCAAACACCTATGTTTCCACAGTACACAATAGCAGTCAATACTCAGTTACCATTTTTAGCATCATTAAACTTTCCAGTTTTATCAAATCTAACTAATGACCCCATTACACATAGCCTTAATTAGCCTCCCAAGCCCATGAAGCTCCCCTTGGACATACCAAAATTCGAAGGGAAGAAATAAGAAGACCAGGGAAATCATATTATGATTTTCCGCCTATGGTGAACGTCCAATAGTATTATAGATGATACTATTTGACTGAGACCATTTAAACACACCCTAACTAGACCTGCTGTGAAATGGTATGTTGAGCAACCTTATTCTTCACATGGAACCTTTAGCACCCTCGATACCATGTTCCTCACTTATTTTCAACTACCCATCCACCATGATGATTCAGGGATGGAATTGCTGACTCATTTTAGGGAAACGCCAGTTGTCCATATATCAGACCATCTCCATGAATGGTAGTGGCGTCGTAGTTTGTGCAAAGACAAACTCGATGATACAGTTTTTCTAGAATTTTTTTTTTAAAACTCTCATAGTAGAGATCTCAAAATATGTGGTGACACAGGGACCTACCTCCAAGGAAGATGCCATTTCCAAAGCCCAGCAACTGGAACTCATATACACCCAGTTAGGATATATCTATAATGTCCTGCCAAACACCCCATGCCTGCAAACTTATAGAGAATTGTGAGGCGCGTAGAATACCACAGACGACTTGATTAGATCATTAACCCAAGGTCACCTAGGTAGAGTACCCAGGATATATGTATGATTCTACGAAGAACATGACGCAACCTAGCTACCACCAAAGTCAATATACACCTCTACAAAATATGATGAATAGGGTGTCATCATATCACCGATAGTAGGGAGGCTCATACCCTCCCTTGTAGGGGACCTAATACTCAGCTAGGAATGATGATGGAAGAGATCTCCAACAGCAACCTTACACCAACCAGGGACAAGGGAACCAATATCCCACTTTCCCCGTAGAATATCCACCACCGCAGAACAATGCACTGGTAAAATTAGTACAACCTTCCCAAGCTCAACATCGCCAGTATTATGACCAGGAGAACTGCAAAACTCCTCTAAACATTGTTTAAAAAAAGCTAAGGAATAAAAAAAGGGAGACTCCAGGTAGGTGGGTAGTAACCAGCAACACTCCTCGCGATCTTAGTCTTGGGGCAAACCTAACCGAAATCAAAACCAGGAGCCAAACAACAACTCCCAAGGCCAAAACAAGTGGTCTTGTCTAAGGAAAAACCATTATTGTGCCATATGTGGTGAGTATGGCCATTACACTCACTACAGTCCTGAACTCCCTGAACTGAAAAAACTTCAGGGTAATCGTGGACAAGGGAGACCTACCCAACAACTTGTTGTAATGCGAGAGCCTTTCCCCCACCAAGGAGTGGTTAACACCCAACAACAAAAACCACCCCAAAATGATATTGGGAGCGGAAACCACAAAATTTACATGAATCATAAATAAATGTTTGTCCATACAAGTAATAGGAACTATGATGCTCCCCCAGACACCAACCCATTAGGTACGAGCATGAGTGCACCTACTACACTGTTGGCCATATCCAAAATACCTATGGAGCCCCTTCCAAATATGGTTAAGGGGCCGACTAGGAACTGATGCATCATTGACGAAGGATCATCTACATGCATAATGTCCAATTCAGTTTAGTAGAATTTGGGGTCACCTAAGATGAAACCATCCGACATCATACTTATATTATATGACAGTCGACCTTTAGCTCTCGTCGGTCTATATTAGAATGTCCCTGTAAAATTGGCCAGAAAGATATTACTTATAAACATTAAAGTCTTGGATGCGCAACTTGACTAAAATATACTCCTCGGGTGGAGTTAAATGTATGTCATGACTGAAATAACATCCTCTGTCTTTTGGGTAATGATGTTCCCCCATGAAGATTGAATCATCATCGTTGACCAACTTACATACTATGATAAGAAACCCATGACAACTCTCGATTTCGTTTTACCTTACGTAGACACAACTATGGAATCACTCATCTGGTATCAAAATTTTGGCCCTGTTTAATTCAAACCATCATTGATCCTAGGATCATTCCTAGGACATCCCCCTATCATACTAGAGGAAGCCCCAGGAATCACGGGGGCACCGGTGTGCATGATGATATCATCAAACACCAAGGCCAGCCCAGAAATGGAAAACATTAGTACAGATACCGAGGCCACTAACACAACTTTCCTATCCTATACCATTCCCTAAACCCCATTTTTATACCCCCCACTTGGTTTTGTGTAAAATAAATTCTTGGAAACTATTACATTTCCGAACATGGTTTTCGCAATACTTGTGTGATATTTGGTCCCACCAGCCATGCTCGGAATTCCTCACATCAATTCTACAAGGATAACCCCTATCACCCCTTAGGAGGCCACAACAGTTAACGAAACTCCCGGAGTAGCACTAGCTAGCGCGACTAGGAAAACCAACAAAAAATGGAAGAAAATAAAAAACCCCAACATACCTAGGGAATTACAACGTTTCTCATTATGCGATATCGTAGGCCATCCCACAAATATTTTCCTGGAGTTAGATAAATTAAAACCTCTTCTAAGCACCAAAATAAATGTCACGACCTCAAGTTCCCATAAAAAGAAACAAGCCACTAAAAATTAAGGGAAAGCATTTCACACCAACTACACATGCGCAATATGCGACCGTTATGGGCATTACACCCATCATTTCCCAGATATACCACTATATAGGGATGCCCTACAAGACCTAGAGCAATTGTACCAACAATACCCCTTAGATCCACCCATGAAAATGGACTAGGGAGAGCCTGGAACCATATTGTACCTTCGAGAGGAGCCTACATCATGCTCGTACACAGTCACCCTACAGACCAAAGACGACAAACAAAGGCCACTAATCTGGCCCTAGTTTGCGCATTTTGTGACAAGCTAGATGATGCAGGAGCATTAGCTCCGAAAAACACCTTGTAATTTATTTAAGCTAGGGGGTTTCATGTTTTGAAGAAATATTAAATTTCATGTAAATATTAGTATTATTTTGAGTGATTAATTAGATTTTAATTAATTATTTGTGAGAATTTGTAAATGTTTCCAAATTCCTAGAAACATGAGAGAAATTAGTTTCAAGATAATTTAGAATTAATGATGGAGCCTAAGTTGGAATTAGTTTCTAAGTTTTAGGGATAAAAATCTACCTTTTAGGGATGTTGAGAGATTTAGGGATTTGTTGAGATTTTAAAGGGATAGAACTCAATTTAGTGCATTTTTAATTTGTATAAATTAGAAGGCCTCAAAGGCAAATGAGACACTTGAATAGTTGGAGAGTGTGAGAAGTGGTAAGGGGTTTCTCCTTGAAGTCGTTGGGCGATTTGTAAGGGCCAATGAGGTATAGAAATCGGAGCCACGGAAAAATGCTACGTAAGTAAGTTCATTTTTATGAAAGTGTTGGGTTTGAGTTTTAAGCCTTAACTTGGTCAATTGTGTATGGATTAATTTCTGTGTGAAGAGTTGAATGATGAACTTGTTAGTATTCAATTTGCTGGTTAATTGGTGTGTAAATTCCTGTGAATAATCGAATGGTGAAGGTGTTAAGCTGGGTATGAACATGGGTACTTTTAAAATGCGGTAATAAATGAATCCAACTGCTGTATTGATTGCGCTGGTGATGTAGAATGATAGCAGTTTTAAGTCGATATCATAAAGATTAATTGAATGAGAATTTGCTGAAAGGATGCAGGAGAAGAATCGATCCTCCTGAAGGATGTTTGGATCGAATGTTAGATTAAAAGCAATGTTGGCATATCGACTTTAAAATGTCGAATTCATGGAGGCGCACTCATTTTGGGTGAAAATTAAATTGGATTGTTGTGAATACTGTGTTTATGTTGTGAATGCCGGGTTTATGTTGAAACGCTGTTATTTGAATACACATAGCACTGGTATGAAGATTTCAGGACACAAATTAATGAATTTCGATTATGGGATGCGTTAAATTGCTGAACCAGTTCTATTGAATGTAAACTATGACAGTAATTGATATTCGTGTAATCGATTGCTGAAATTCCTATTGGATGAAGCGCGTTCTGGACAGAACTATGGGAGAAATTAATTGGACGTTGGCTCTTAGTAAATCAATATCGATTTATATAAAAACTGAATTGTGGCAATGTCAAACCCAGCGTAGGAATTAAAAGGCTGCGTTTAATTTTAAAGAACAGGTTGTGAAGATTGAGCAGCGTTGAGTGGTTACGGAATCCGGATTAAGGAGGAAGTAGCGGTCCAATTAAATGAAGGTAATGTACAGAGTTTGGTTTAAAACTTCATCTATTTTGAATTGATTAACTAATGAATCGATGGGCGCAGAAGAAACAATAAGAAGTCGATTTCCAGAAAGGTGTTTAAATTGAGAAAAGGCGGAATTGACAGCCACTGAAGCATTGTCAGATAAGTTCGATGGGGTTGATTCTTTCTGACGAAGGAACTGGCAATTACAGTCATGAAATATACGCAGAGATTTTGTAATATAATTTTGTTGTATTGCAGAGATAAGAGGCTGACCTTTCGCAGTGACATCATGGCACAAGGAAAAGGGCGATGTTGAATCCTATGTACCTTGGTGTTGGCCGAGTTTAATGAAAGTGCTGGCAATCGATGCAGAAAGCTAGAAAGGAAGCATATAACGGTTTGAAATAACAGTATTAGTGTTGTGAAAGCCCTGAAGAATGAATGTGTTGGACAATTGATGATTCAAGGTATGAAACAGTAAATTTGACAGTTGCTTGAAACTTGTAACTTCTTTATCAAAGGCGCATGTGTGTTTGAACGGGAACTTGAAACTCAAATCAATTCAAAGGTTGTTCAATTGTTCTATGAACATTTAATAAAAAAAGCATACATTACTTGAATTATAGTAGTATGAATTTCCACGTCAAGCTTTTAAAACATGAGGGAATTCTTTTGATTAAATCTAGCCATATGTGAATGTTGATGTTTTTTATGGAAATAATGAATGGGAGAAATATTGAGTTTGGTTTTTGAACAATATGTTTATCAACTTCTGCAAATGAAAGTTTATGAAATTTTCCAGGCATTGAGGTTGTGATTGGCAAAAGATTTGATCTGAGTTTATATGCATGGATAATGGAGATCCTGGGTATTGCAGGCCTTGCCTGCATCATTTTTGGTATCAGAGCTTGGCTCTGTTGAAATGAAAAGTGTTTATTTTCTGAATGAGGACAAGAAGGTTTGTTGAGAACTGAAGTGTGTTTTCTTTGAATGTATAATGAATGATTGAAAAGAATATCAGAGTTTTAAATTTGATATGCAAGCTACAAAAATGCAGTGAACAGGATAGCAGAAATGAAGAGAGGACAAGATCCTGCAAGATCTTAAAGGTGAGATGATTTCCTGATTTGAAATTTATGAATTGAAGTTTATGGTTGCAGAGAAGATGATGGCAGTGAACCTGGCATTCAGCTAAAGGCTGGATAAGGAGGACAATTGCAGTGTCCTGAAGAAGAAGGTGAGTTGAAGAGATAGCCTGGAGAGAGAGCAGAAAGAGTGCTCAAGAGGTTCTAGAGGCAGTGAACCAGTACTTACCAAAAGACTGAGTGAGGAGAGCTTGGTGAGGTAAGTGGAAGCAGAAGAGATTGCTGTCGTAGAGGCTAGTGCAACTCGTGATGAGTAAGAAACTCATGAAGAAAATGATCATGGAGGATCAGAGAAGAGGTTCAGAGAAATGCTACAGAGGTGAGATGACTGATGAAGTCAGAGAAAGAGAGATTGCAGTAATGAAGGTACAATTGCAGGTACTAGAAGAATGGCTGCAAGAGCAGGAAAACCAGAATAGAAAATGGATCTTTCCACTGAAGGGAAAGAGAGTGATTTGGCGACAATTGCAGGTGAAGTTGAGGCAAAGTGTGATTGCCTTATTGAAGAAAGGACTTAGAGTTCTTGAGCCAGAGTTGGAATTTGAAAATTCCACACGCAGATCTGTTCAGAAGGAAGTATTGGAGGCAGCAGTCAAGACTGAAAAGTATTGTGGTTTAAAAACTAATGAGTTGTGTATGTTTGCAGGTAAAGTACAGGGAGATGAGCAAGCTTTAGAGTTTTTTCAGGAAAGAGAATTGAATCTGAAGGCGGTTCAGATCGATGCTGAGATAGCAAGATCTCAGAAGGAAATGAAGACGAAGGAGTCTAATCAGAATATTGGTGCAGAAAGAGAAAGACCAGCTGATGATTGGTCAAGAGCTGGTGAAGGTATGAAGTATTTCCAGAGGAAGCTCGAGCAGATGATGGACGTACATCTGAGATGTATGCAACTCAGAGCAGCTGAGTTCGAAGAGGAGGTTTCTATTGATGAAACAGAGGAGGAGAGCATTGATGATTTCTTGAGTTATTGGGTAGATCCAGATCAGCTGGACAATGTGAAGTCTTGTATTTTTGTAGCTGATAATTTTGATGTGGTTATAGGTGTTGAGGAGGATGCTCAATCTTGTGAAGCTGTCGCAAGTGTGGAAAGGAGTCTTTCAGGAGATAAGTACTCTGAAGAAGAAAGCAGTGATGCTTTTGTTGTTACAACACAGGATGTTCATGTGAATGAAAAGGAGATTCAGCTTGAAGAGATGGTATATGAACCAGCAGTTGAGACTGTTGAAACTTGTAATTTTCAAACTGAAGAGTTGTGTATGAATGCAGGGAAGATACATGACAAATTGTTTTTAAAAAGTGGTGGACAGATAACTGAGTTTATTGCAGAAGTTGAGGATCAGAATTATGTTCTGATGACAGATGAAGAGATGGTGACAACAGAAAGATTGGCTTATGAAAGTATTGAAGATTGCACAGAAAGTTTCTCAAAGGAGATAACAGGTTTATGGCATGATTTAAGTGTTCTAGAGCAGAGACTAGAAGCACAGAGGGTAAGTGTTCAGAGTATAAAGACAAAGATGAATGGAAATAAAGAGGTTCCAGAACACAGAGGTATTCTCGAAGAAGATGACGTCGAGGAGAGACTAACTGATAGTCTCAAGAATGATTGGGATCAGCATACTGAAGTGCTGGCAGTGGGAAGTAAGGCACTGAGGCCTTATGATTTTTATTCTAACAAGTGTTTTGTGAATGCGGGTATTGTTGCAGGTACTGGATAATATTTGACTCAGTCGAGCAGTCAAATGAAGGGAGAAGAAGTTTTCTGTTCCAGAAGACAAGAGGGCATGGATGATCGAGTGGCAGTCAAAACAGAAATAAGCAAAGAAAAAAGAAGTCAACAAGTGACAGTACAGATAGAGAAAGTAAAAACTGAGCAAGCCGTCTTAGCTCAGCAGGCAGCAAGAAATCAACAGCCGGGATATTTATTGGACCGATAGATTGAAAGTATCAGAAGACTGATGACGAAAGAATCCCGGAAGAGACCAGCAGCAGTAAGACAAAAGAGAAGCAACAAAAGAAAGACTGTAGCAGAATTGGAAGGCAGAGCAAGTAGAGCACTACAACAAAAAATATGGAAACCTGGAGGACAACAACAGATAACAACAGCAGTAAAGCAATTGACAAGCAAGGAAAGATTACAAAATAAAATTTGGGATCCAGGAGGAAATAATTATCCAGACTTATGACCAGGTGGTCATGAATTTTCTTACATGGGGAGTCTGATGCAGCAGCATTAGCTCCGAAAAACACCTTGTAATTTATTTAAGCTAGGGGGTTTCATGTTTTGAAGAAATATTAAATTTCATGTAAATATTAGTATTATTTTGAGTGATTAATTAGATTTTAATTAATTATTTGTGAGAATTTGTAAATGTTTCCAAATTCCTAGAAACATGAGAGAAATTAGTTTCAAGATAATTTAGAATTAATGATGGAG
The DNA here is from genome assembly GCA_034641835.2 of Pinus albicaulis. Lineage (NCBI taxonomy): Eukaryota > Viridiplantae > Streptophyta > Pinopsida > Pinales > Pinaceae > Pinus > Pinus albicaulis. The sequence goes on along the minus strand of CM076571.1, from coordinate 581,433,648 downwards.
CCTAAGTTGGAATCAGTTTCTAAGTTTTAGGGATAAAAATCTACCTTTTAGGGATGTTGAGAGATTTAGGGGTTTGTTGAGATTTTAAAGGGATAGAACTCAATTTAGTGCATTTTTAATTTGTATAAATTAGAAGGCCTCAAAGGCAAATGAGACACTTGAATAGTTGGAGAGTGTGAGAAGTGAGTAAGGATTTCTCCTTGGAAGCCTTTGGGCAGTTTGTAAGGGCCAATGAAATTGTAAATCAGGCCACGGAAAAATGCTACTGTAAGTAAGTTCAGTTTTATGAAAGTGTTGGGTTTGAGTTTTAAGCCTTAACTTGGTCAATTGTGTATGGATTAATTTCTGTGTGAAGAGTTGAATGATGAACTTGTTAGTATTCAATTTGCTGGTTAATTGGTGTGTAAATTCCTGTGAATAATCGAATGGTGAAGGTGTTAAGCTGGGTATGAACATGGGTACTTTTAAAATGCGGTAATAAATGAATCCAACTGCTGTATTGATTGCGCTGGTGATGTAGAATGATAGCAGTTTTAAGTCGATATCATAAAGATTAATTGAATGAGAATTTGCTGAAAGGATGCAGGAGAAGAATCGATCCTCCTGAAGGATGTTTGGATCGAATGTCAAATTAAAATCAATGTTGGCATATCGACTTTAAAATGTCGAATTCATGGAGGTGTACTCATTTTGGGTAAAAATTAAATTGGACTGTTGTGAATACTGTGTTTATGTTGTGAATGCCGGGTTTATGTTGAAACGTTGTTATTTGAATACACATAGCACTGGTATGAAGATTTCAGGACACAAATTAGTGAATTTCGATTATGGGATGCATTAAATTGCTGAACCAGTTCTATTGAATGTAATCTATGACAGTAATTGCTATTCGTGTAATCGATTGCTGAAATTCCTATTGGATGAAGCGCGTTCTGGACAGAACTATGGGCGAAATTAATTGGATGTTGGCTCTTAGTAAATCAATATCGATTTATATAAAAACTGAATTGTGGCAATGTCAAACCCAGCGTAGGAATTAAAAGGCTGCGTTTCATTTTAAAGAACAGGTTGTGAAGATTGAGCAGCGTTGAGTGGTTAAGGAATGCGGATTAAGGAGGAAGTAGCAGTCCAATTAAATGAAGGTAATGTACAGAGTTTGGTTTAAAACTTCATCTATTTTGAATCGATTAACTAATGAATCGATGGGCGCAGAAGAAACAACAAGAAGTCGATTTCCAGATAGGTGTTGAAATTGAGAAAAGGCGGAATTGACAGCCATTGAAGCATTGTTAGATAAGTTCAATGGGGTCGATTCTTTCTGACGAAGGAACTGGCAATTACAGTCATGAAATATACGCAGAGATTTTGTAATATAATTTTGTTGTATTGCAGAGATAAGAGGCTGACCATTCGCAGTGACATCATGGCACAAGGAAAAGGGCGATGTTGAATCCTATGTAACTTGGTGTTGGCCGAGTTTAATGAAAGTGCTGGCAATCGATGAGGAAAGCTAGAAAGGAAGCATATAACGGTTTGAAATAACGGTATTAGTGTTGTGAAAGCCCTGAAGAATGAATGTGTTGGACAATTGATGATTCAAGGTATGAAACAGTAAATTTGACAGTTGCTTGAAACTTGTAACTTGTTTATCAAAGGCGCATGTGTGTTTGAACGGGAACTTGAAACTCAAATCAATTCAAAGGTTGTTCAACTATTCTATGAACATTTAATAGAAAAAGCATACATTACTTGAATTATAGTAGTATGAATTGCCACGTCGAGCTTTTAAAACATGAGGGAATTCTTTTGATTAAATCTAGACATATGTGAATGTTGATGTTTTTGATGGAAATAATGAATGGGAGAAATATTGAGTTTGGTTTTTGAACAATATGTTTATCAACTTCTACAAATGAAATTTTATGAAATTTTCCAGGCATTGAGGTTGTGATTTGGCAAAAGATTTGATCTGATTTTATATGCATGGATAATGGAGATCCTGGGTATTGCAGGCCCTGCCTGCATCACTAGACCACTTAATCACATAGTGTCATAAATTAAGGGCGTTTAACCATTGGTACCAAATCCCTCATGTTTCCCAAAGCAACTTAGTTCGGCATTGACAACATACGTGTCATATTTTCCAAAGAAACCACCATGTGCATCATTTTCCCCACATCCATCAACTCTGGTCCATGTTGGATTTCATGTGATGTTTCATCGCTGAAAAATCTGGGTTGGTTGGCTCGGACATGGAATCCACAAATAGTACCACCACTCAAGGGATGGAAACAACAAGGACCATATTATATGTTTCCAAGGAGAGACAATCACCTGAACGACCGCCTCCCCTCCCCCCCCCCCCCCCTGTTATCGCCCTAATGCTTCTATCCAGCTTTGCGCACTCTATGATGAATCAGATCACTTCATCACTGACTGTGGAGCCCTAGAGTTATTTCAGAGATGGTATCCAGCCAACCCCGTATACTATGATGGCTTACAAGGAGTCCAATATTCATGCCAAGTTTACTCAGGTGAGCACTAGGTGTGTCATTTCCCCTATATCCCCTGATTCCATTAAGCGTTAAACAATTTACGCCATGCCATAGTACGCCTCACCATAGCAAATAGATCTGATTTGGAATCCGTGGAAATTTTGACAACATGATAAGGTGTGGAAACTAGGTCCATTTTCCTCATGTCAGCCAAAAATCAGTCGACACAGGGGCACGTCATCACCCCCAAGTGCCTCCCATGGCTAAGCCAAACTTGGGGATTATGCGACTCACAGAACCACTTGGTCGCCCAATGCCCAAATTTAATATCATTCTGAAAATGGTACCCAATCACTCATGTAGTCCAAAGAGAATGGAGAACCAGGGGAAAATATTCTTATCTAGTTTTTCATGACAACCATCAGACTCGACACTATACTTACCTATCCTAGTTTCGACATTTGGTAGACACCATACAATCATTGGCTACCCAATACCTAGATATAATTGGTCTAGAACCAAGGTAACCTAACGCAAGGCAACCTGCCCCCCATTTCTACCAAAACATTAAGAAATCTAAGATGACCCATCATCCTAGCAGGGCCAAAAACTAGCCAAGTATGGCATGCGGTCTGTGCAACATAAATGACAACTGTGCAACATAAATGACCACAGAGTCAATCAATGTCAGGAACTCAAGAATCTCACTAACATTCTTCGCGTGGTCACCACAATTCCACTGATCAATCTATCCAATCAAGAGAAGATCACACACTAATATTGCAGGATTTTCTCACAATTCCACCATACGATGGATTGTGAGTACCTACCAAGGCTAAGAGTGAAAAGTTCAGTGTTGAATCTAAACTCCCTAAAAGAGCCATACCAACCAAAACCAAATATTTAGAGATGGAAGAAGCACAAACATGCCCCAATGCTCAATCATCTCGAGCATCCACTTTGGGTACAAAGAGTAGTGTTGTTTTTGACACCATCTACTTAACACGCATCATGACATCGTGCACCATTTGTACAAGTCACCATCACGAAATAGAGTTGTGCCCCTTAATGGAAAAATTTAAGCACCTCTGCACTTAGCACAACTTCCAAATCCAGGAAAGTGTGAGTACCCTTAGTATGCCAAGTGAGGGACATAAGCTTGCTCTCACACAAGCCACCACAAGGGAAATTCCTCCACCATCCAACGTTAATGACACACAACACCGCATATGATTCATCTCATCATGTATGGGAACCATGACTCGTGTTGTCTACTCATATATCATTGGTGTTGAGACCACTATAGCTACAACAGTATTTGTACCATTAATGGTGCAAACTCAACCAGTTTTCACCCTGTCAACTTCATCTGGTTCCATGGCATCAACTATGGAATCCTATTCGTGTTTTCCGACTAGCTCTATTAGGTCCAAATCAAATCCTCACGGCCTCACACAAAAAAACTCCCCCTTAGATGCCTTGTTCCATTCAGATGAGGATATTCTAGAGGCTATGACGAAACCATATTGTCTGTGGGATGAAATGCATCATCACTCATTTTTTCTTCCAGAAAAAAATTTGGTCCTAACAACCCAGAAAACCAAGACATATACGACATTGAATCAAAAGGCTTCCTCTCATCGGGGAGGGTAAACTGGTTAAAAAATCCCATCTCCATGCCTGACACATTTTAAGAAGGGAACATGTCAAATATTTCACCTACCATCAAGGTAAATATCTCGAGAAAACCAAGAAAATTTGAAGAAATCTCACTGGGGGAAGCATGCTCCCTAGATGAAGTAGACACTTACACAAACTTGCTGCAAGAGTACAAAGACATATTCGCATGGGATTACTCAGAAATTTCGAGGCTTATCACCACTATTGTAGAGAACCATATTGAAATATGGTCTGATTTACCATCGGTACACCAGAAACAACGTCAATTGCACCCATCTAAGGCAGAAGCGATCAAGCAAGAAATCCACAAGCTCACAAATCTGGGTATATCTACCCAATCACTTACACATCGCGAATTTCCAACCCTATTCCCATCATGAAAAAATAGGGAACCATTTGCGTCTATACTGATTTTGAAGAATTGAATAAAGCTTGTCCCAAGGACAACTACCCTACCCCATTCATCGACCAATTCATTGATGCCTGCGCCGGTCACGAGGCCCTGTCCTTCATGGATGGATTCTTAGGTTGTAAAAAAATTCAAATCCAACATACATATCGGTACAAGACAACATTCACTACCCCTTGGGGCACATTCACATACCAATTTATGCCATTCGGTCTTAAAAACATTGGAGCCACCTTCTAGCATGCCATGAACTATATCTTCCATGACCTAGCCCACCTAATCCTAGCTTACTTAGATGACCTCATCATTCGATCCAAGAAGCAAAGTGACCATTTGGAGGATTTACGATTGGTATTCCAAAGATGCTGACATTACAACCTGTGCTTGAACCCTCTCAAGTGTGTCTTCTGCATCAATGCATGTCGAATATTAGGATTTATTGTGTCCTAACAAGGGATCCGAGTGGACCCCCTCAAGGTCCAAGAAATTAGAAAGGTGCCACGACCCAAAACCCTCAAGAAACTTCAAATCTTGCAAGGGAAAGCCAATTTATTAAGATGATTTATCTCATATTACGCCACGTGCGTGCAAGGATTCTTGTGCCTACTCCATCAGGATATGCCGTTCGAATGGGACGATCAAGCTCAAAAATCATTTGAGGTGCTAAAAGAAATATTTTCTTTAGCCCCATTGATAAGACCACCAAATTATGACAAATATTACACCTTATGCCTGTCAGCATCAGAGATCGCCATAGCCGGGGTGTTAGTCCAAGACAGACTTGTTCGTAAAGAACACATAATTTATTACATCAGTACGAAATTATTGGGCCTCACCTTAAGATATGAACTCAAAGAAGAAAATTCCCTAGCCCTTATACACGCAGTGAAAAAGCTTTGGCACTAAATTATCCTACGGACTACAAAAATCATAGCAGCTATCAACCCCATGAGATACCTGCTAACCTGCTGTCTCATGAACCACAATTACGCTCACTGGGTAGTCATATTGCAAGAATTTTATCTACAGTTTAGCTCCCCAAAGAGAAATTTTTTTTGATCTTAGCTGAGTTCATCATTGAGCTCCTGAGTCAGACTAGAAGATCCCTAGTCAACGAATCACTACGAGACAAACATCTATTTCTAGTAACGACAGGCGATCCTTGGTACGATGATATACTCTTATTTTTACGAACCCAAAAGTTCAATCCAAAGCTCACATGTGAAGATCAAATGCGCATACGCCACCAGGCCCCCCGATACCTCCTCATGGGGGACATCCTTTATCAACGAGGCATCGATACTATCCTACGATGATGCCTCACGCATGACCAAGCTGAGTGAGCCCTAAATTAGTGTCATAGTGGAGCTTGCGACGACCACCTCTCTGGGATGTCTACCACCCAAAAATTCCTATGGGAATTTTATTTGTAGCCCACATTATTCCGTGATTACATTCAAGCAGTCAAAAGATGTGAGTGATGCCAATGCTTCCCCCACGAGGCAAGAGAAACTCCTGCTCCTTTTCACCTGGACATCATAGCCAGTCCCTTTTGAAAATGGGGAATCTACTTTATGACTTGAAACCTTGTGTTTTCTGGAAACCACAAATACATCATTATGGTCGTTGAATATTTTACCAAGTGGGCGGAAGCCATTCCCACATACGACAACATGACAGAAACCGCTCCACGTTTTCTATTCAACTATGTCATCGCACGATTCAGTGTGCCTAAAGAGTTAGTCTCTGATCATGGAAATCATTTTGAAAATTAAATTTTCCACGATTTGTGTCATCACGTAGGATTCACACATGAATTCATTTCACCATACTACCCTTAGTCCAATGGACATGCAGAAGCTGTCAACAAAGTGCTTATAAAATGTTACAACATACGGTGAATAACCATAAAATAAACTGGCACCACATGGTTTTTCATCCCCGTGGGCATATCACATGGAAATTAAAACCTCAATGGGATTCACACCTTCCCAACTAGTATACGAGGGTATAAGCTGTGATTCCCATCAAACGCGAAATCCCCAAATTACACGCATCAATTGAACTCCTCGACGATACCCAACCTTTAGAGAAATGGTTGGTACAGTTACAAATCGTCGATGAAAATCAACGAGAGTTGCTCCAACATAATGAGGCTCATAAAAATGGGTAAAATCATCATTTGACCGCAAAATCACCCCTCATTCATTTACTGAGGGAGAGTTAGTCTGTTGCTACGATGTTGCGAAAGAAGCCTTAAGACTAAGGAATTTTGAAACATTATGGAAATTTCCTTACATCATAAAACATTGCCTCCTCAAGGGGGCATACATCCTATCAGAACCTGATGGTACATGCATCACTAACCTCTTCAATGGGATTTACCTCAAAAAATTTCACCCATAAGGGCAGGAGGTCTCAGCGTTACAGATAAGATGCATGTAGAATAATTTTTAAGATGATCACAATCATCAAGGAATTTTTCTAAAAAATTCTCTGGTGTCACAGATGGATCATCCCCCCATCCACTATTTTGGATTCATTGATGGATATTCATGATGGTCATAAAACATAGCAGCAGCCGCCTGAGCCATATACTATAGTGACCAATCACCATTTCTCTCCAATGGAGTATGTATCAGATTAGCTATCAATAATCAAGAAGAATATGATGCATTCATTGGGTTGTTGAGCAATGCCTTCAACCAAGGCACTTGCCATCTACATGTCTACCTTAATTCCCATTTAGTGATATCACAGTTAAACCAAGATTCTGAAGTACGAAATTCACAACTATTTAGGAAGTATTTGCATGAAAGAAGATTAAGTCGTTAGTTTGATCATATTACATTAACACATATTCCAAGAAATCAAAACCAGATAGTTGATCACAAAGATAATCACATCCTAGACTGGAATGCATCACGTATAAACCATCATCGATAGAAAAGAAAAACGTGAAAACATAGATATCCATCATAGGTACATAACATCCATCAATAAATACAAACAAATAACTATAGACGCATCATCAGAGCCGAAAAAAATATACATCTCATATATATACATCAAAAAATATATGAGTCATAGTATACAATTCATGTCCCTAACCATAATGTCAATCAAAAAATATGTCTACATGTCATCAAAAAATAGGGATGAATCCTCATACCAAGTTCTTTCCCTAAACATACAAAATCTCTAGGGCTGAGCCCCACCATGTGGGTCCTCTAGACCCACAGTTGCACCTGGTGGCGGTACAGGTGCAGCAACCAAAACTACAAGTACAACATGGCGCAAAGTCGGGCGATACTCCCTCTCTCAAGCCATCAGTGTCTTGATCCATGTTTCATCCAAGTCATCAACAAACCTCGGGGTTGGCATACCTCGAGTCAACCTCTCTAACTGAATCCATGAGTCATATTAATCTATTGAATGAGCATCTGCAACCTAGACTCGAGCCTCAATAACAGCTAGCTTCTCCTCGACTGTCACCGCCTGAGCCTCAGCTACTTCGGTGCGAGAAAGAAGGGAAAAATCCCCCTGAAAACAGAAACACTATTGCCCTCCCCTAAAGGGCCAACAACACCTCCTTGGCCCCCCACCTAGGCTTGATCAGCCCCACCTAGGCCTCTGCTCAGTGACTGATGCCCCACCAAGCGGGAAAGAGGACACTCCGCCGATCCCACATCTGCAAGAGAAACATAGTGCCAGTGTCACCATAACAGACATATAAATATGCACATCATAAAATGCGGAAAAAATTCAAAGGTCGCACCTGCGGGACCCCATGTGTAACCAGTCAGAAGACCCATATCCAGCTCCCCCTAGAAGTCCATCCCTAAGTAGGGATAGTCTAAGAACATTTGAGGGTTCACCTGGAAGAACGCCTCAATGGCCGTATCCCAGTAATGAACAGCCTCCCCTACTCCAGCACGGGGCATCACGGGCACACACTACAACATCCGAGGATCCCTGGGAGGACATAGGTGCACTAATACAAAGGGTCTAAACATCACCACCCTATCGAACATGATGCTACATATAATGCTAGCATAGATGAATACTTTCGACCCCCCTCAAACCTTCCTTAGCTGTGATGCCATGCCATCATAAACATGGCATTCCCAGTCATAAAAGTGATTAGCCCATAGCTGGCACAAGACACCAAGATGAGGACTAGGCGCCCTATTGGGTGATAATGACCCTGTCAGGCAAACTATCATCACCAGGACACATCTCTCGGCTAATTCAGTCACTGAATCAATACGAACACATCCCTGTGTAAACGGTTCATCACCACAATGATGCTCGACCGAGTGTCAAATACTCACACTACCAAGAGGGAGTGGGTGCGAAAGCACCTCCCCCTGAGGAAATAAACCAGTCACAAAGTAAAAATCTATCTCCAGATGGATGACGATGTCTCTATGCTGCAACACCATCACTCATCATCTCCTATTCCAACAGTAGAATAGGAAATGGAGCAGACTATCTTGTGATCTCAAGATGTTGTTCTCTAGGAGTTTCAATAACCCCAATAGAGCCAAAATCCCCCGAGCATGGGGTTCTTGTGCCACAAATCTGTGAATATCAGGGCAATCTTGATCATGCCACAACATCTTATTACTAGAAAAAACCAAAAATGAGTGACCAAAATAAAAAAACCAAAAAAATTTAAGTTTTTGCCCATCATCATGCCATTGTAGAGAATAGGCACGATGGTTATGCATCTGTTTTAGATAAAAATGTGCACATCATTGCACAAAAGCTTTACCAAGTGTGATAACCTTACAGGAATACTTGCTTCTCCGCGAGGTCTGCATAACTAAGCCTCGATCACTTGTGCAGTAGAGGCCAAAAATTGATATAAAATCAGTAGAAAACCACATTTGTACTGACCCCCCCAGAAAAAAAAACAACAAAATTAAAAAGAAAGGCGTTTAGGGCCCTACCTGACACTAACAACACGAATCCCAGGTACTCAGGCTGACTATAACAACAATAAAGGCTCAGAAGCAAGGGCTCAACTCTGACCTTAGACTCTCAAATGACGCAAATGAGTTGAAATGAGCCATATGGGCCAATATGTCACCCTTATCTCATTATTCGACAAACCATAACTAGATCTCAGAATGCCCAATTGCAAAACTGCAAGAAACAAAATGATCAACACTTCATCATGGTTAGAATAGGATCCATACATCCATGCCTCAAGAAAAGTCATTTTTCAGCCATAGCAGGCACGCCCTCTCTTATCGCTTTCTATTCAACATTATTTTCAATATGTTTGAATTGAAAATATGCTTTTAACTTGGGGTATTGGTTGCAGGTATTACAAAAATGTTGAATCACTCACCACCCTAAGGTACAAGGGTAGGTATCATTCTATCCCTAGCATGATAGGCTCCCCATAGAAGCATTTCATATCTTGACATCATTTCTCCACAAATATCAAACATAGGTTCCAATCACTCAACCATGTTTATCATCACCTCACCTTGCACATGGTAAATATTCTCACAGGTCGATAGAACCTCACCCTCCATGGCATCCATCACTCATGTAGACCATACACCAAAGGTATGGATGCATGGCCATAAAATCCAAGTTCGGGAGGTACTTCATGTTCACTCATCTGTCATACATCAATTCAAGTTTCACCCATGTCATGATAACACCCCTCTCCCAGACTACCATTCTCATCAGCAGATCAAATACACACCACTGCGCCTCGCACTTGGCATATCACACCCCCAATAGCATAGCCCATCTACAACATTGTTCATCCGAATCATCACCGCGGCACTGAGACCAACCAATGGGGCCCCCACCCTCAGTAGAACACCCTCCTCACACCATAGTGACGAATTATTTTCATGTTTATTGGGGCACCCATCTCTGTGCTTGTACATCCAAACGTATTCTACATTCTTTTGGAAAGTGTACAAAGACTTTTTAGGAGAGAAATCCCACCCATCCATCCATATTTCTCACCTAGAATCAGTCCCTAATCACCCTTGGTCGGAGCTTCACATTTACCATGACACATATCAACCACACACCCACCGACCCACCGTGGCTGTCCTACCAACTCCAGGGATTTCCTCACTAGAAATTGTTATGACTTCCACCACTCACATTTACAAGCTTTGACCTCAGCCACTTAACTACCATCATCAGTTATAGCTATTTCTCGTCATCACGCCTCAATTAAGCTATCACACTACACCCTGCTAAATCTGAAACCCTGGTTCCTTGCATCAGTACTCATCTTGATCGGATGATCCTTCCTTCTTTTTGACCACAACAAACATTTTCCAAGAAGTAGGTAGTACCTGGGTTGAATCCCTACCTCAATAGAGGTATCCCCGGATGGCACTATGGGAATTATCATTGCCCATTGATGTCATCGATCCTCTTGACATTTGAATTCAACATAAAATTTCATGTCAAGATATTATAGTACTTCATAACCATTGCACTCTGTCAGAAATCATCAAAGGCCCGTGACATGATAAGAATATCTTTCAACAATGCTTACAAGGGGAGGTCCCTAATAGTCAGAGACCCATGCATACGATTAGAATTTGTTCTAAAAACAAACATGCCATACCAAGTCTATGTTTGTGGGCACCACATTCAACCTTATTTCAAAGAAAAAATGCCCTTGAGAGAATTATAAACCATCGTCATCAACCAGCAGCAGGTCACTACCACAAAAGTGACGTAAATAGATCCTCTATCTATCAGGTAAGATTAACTAGTCAAAACATCATGAGCATGGGACATGCCCACCTGGTAGAAATATTTTTTCGTTCTATCTCTTGTACGGTTCCAACAGATCACGATGCCTCTTTTTACTCATGGAAAAGGGTCCCCAACCTCAATTTTCAAGAAATTTACTCTCTCTTTCTCTCTGATCCAAGAGGATATTGCATCAATTCAGATCGACAGTATCATGTTCAGTTTCTCTAGTGTTCCGGATGAAAGAGGAAGTCTTCAGTTTCTTCAGTCATGTTTAAATGTTTATGGTGTGGAACATGTCATTATTTTAAGCCTAAGTGGTGTTGAAAACCTATTTGGTATGCTAAGACATAAGGTGAAAGTGGTGATATGTAATGCCTAGTGCTAAACCTAAACCTATGGTGTTTTGTAATGGTCCTATCCTAAAGTCTAAGCCTAGTGCTAAAACCATATGATATAACGCTAATGCAATGTTAAAACCTATGTGAAAAAAGTGTCAGAGTTATGTTTAAATACCATGTAAATAAACCCATATAACCCCTTCAGACTATGTAATACCATATTAAAAAACATATTATAAAATATAACACAGTTAACCATAAGAGTTAACCACAGCGAAGGGGTAGTCTTAACTACCGTAGCACTCAACATGTGAACATAGTCATGGTTAGTGCGCAGTTGTAGGAATACAGTCGTAAGACCGCAACAATCGGAGGTATGTGTGTTGTCACATGGAAAATTGACCGCACCATTTGCTGAAGCCTCCAGACTTAACCACTAGGTGGTAGTCACCGGTTAGACCACCCGCAGTCACATGTCAAACAGTTCAACTCCTCTGCTGTTAGCCAGCCAGCAGGGGTTATTTTTATCCTATGGTTTTATTTTTGGTTTTTGAAATTTAATGCGTGATATGTTAATTTATGCACCATGTAACTAATGCCTAAGGTGTCCTAATTCCTACATGACCGAGAGAAATCACATTAATTTGCATTAAACCATGTGCCAATTTTTGACCAGAGAGTTCGATATTAAACCTGAACCTACATTATAAAAACCACCATTTCTCATGATGAAAGAAAGGATTGATTTTGAAGGCTTGTGTTGAGATTTATAAAGAGAGAGACAATTTTGTTTTCAGTGTATATTGGTCATCCAGAGGCAGAATTCAGAACCCATATAGGCATTGTAAATCTAGGAGAGAGATTTCTATTGACAAAGACCAGAGGTGCCTTCGAGCACATTTAGTCTAGTGTATTTTTGTGTAAATACTTCCTTGGATCAATCCTTAATAAAACAGACGTCCACCTTGAAAGCGGACCTGGAGATGTAGTCCACTAGGGACAAACTCCGTAATCAATGTTTTATGTCTTCTATCTCTATTATTTTCTGCAAATTCATGTTTAATATGCTTCTTAAGCTATGGGTAAAGTCATAAAATCAATTGCTTTCCTTCAATCTTCCACACTAAGTGATAAATTTAACAATCAATTCACTATTGGAAAATATTCATTTCTCCTTCAGTGTTATTTCAGATTATATATTTTGGTATCACAACAGGTTGTGTTGTAGGATTTTTGTCAGTGAATGTTAACTAGGTCCAGGTTGCAACATGGAGATGGAATGCTCAAGGAGATCGACTTAGAATTTGGAAAGAAGAAATTCACTCAAAGATCGACAATGGGAGGACACGATGCAGGTGAAACTCCTGAAGTGAAGGTCATGGGCGATGAACAAATTCATCAAATGATTTTGAACATGCAGCGGATGTTGGGAGAACTCTATGAAGATAAGAAGGAAATAGATGCAACTTCTTCTTCAAAGGAAACAAAGAAGGACGGGGGAAAAGGAAAAGTTGATAAGCCTCCTTCTCTTCCATCATCTTCACCATCTTCTTCTTATTCTTCTTCCAGTTCAGATTCTAAAACATAAAAGAAACCACAAAAATCATCTCATTCGAAACTTGATGTAAAATTTGAACTAGCTATTTATGATGGCGAAATGAATCCTGACAAGCTAGATAGCTGGATTAAAAAGTTAGAAATGTATTGTAGAATTCAAAACATTTCTAATGAAAGAACAAAAATTCAGTTAGCTACACTTAGAATGGGGGGAACAACTTTAATCTAGTGGGAAATTAAAAGTCAAGTAGATTTAAAGTGGAAACATAAAGTCATCTCTTCATGGTCTATGTTTTTAAAATATCTCATAAAACAATTCTATCCTTTGGGATACATGTAGAAAGATGTTATTGATTGGCAACATTTACTTAGGATTTTAGGAAGAAATTCTTGGCTCTTGGTATTCCATTGAATACATGTGAAACTTTATTAAAGTACATTGGCATGTTACATTCATATTGAAAACATACGTTATTGATGTTTAATCCCATTGACTTTGATGAAGTGTGTGTTCAAGCCATGCATATTGAATCAGGTGGAAGACCATTCAATTTTTCACAGAAAGCATCCAAACTATTGGAAATCATGGAATCCAAAGACAACAAGAGGAAGAGAAGTTCGAAGGGGAAGAAAACAACGAAAACTCAGAAGGAAGGTGAAAGACCTACTTGTACTCACTGCCAGAGGATCAGACATGATGAAGCCATATGTTGGAAACTTCACCCAGAACTCAGACCAAAAAAATTCCAAAAAAATAAAGGTGAAAATAAGGTTAATAAATCAATCCAACAAGATTTGGGCTCTGACTCAGGTGATGAAAGGAAAATAACCGCAATGGTTTCGACATGTAAAAGTTATGACACTAGTTCAAGTTCTGGTACTTCTGCATCTTCTTCAAACATAAATCATCTAGATGAAGATAAAAGAGTTCAAATATTTCACATAAGGGTAACTTCTAAGCACACAAAAATAGATACAATGTTTGACAGTGAATCACAAGAAAATTTAATGTCTGAAGAATTAGTTAATAAATTGGGTTTGGAGACACATAATCATCTACGACCATACCAATTAGGTTGCCTAAAAGAAAAGACTTAGATTAGTGTCACAAATCAGTGTCATTTAAAATTTTCCATCATGGCTAATTACATTGATGAAGTGGATTTAGATGTGATTCCATTAGACATATGTGGAGTAGTGCTAGAAAGTCCTTATCTCTATGAGCGTGATGTTGTGTTTCATAGGAAAGATCATAAATATCATGTTAAGAAAGATGGAATTTAATACATTATATGGGAACATAAAATCAAACCACACTTGGATTTAGTTACTACTAATCAGATGAAGAGACTAGTAAGTTCAAGTAAGAGATATATACTCATGGTTGTAAAAGAACAACATAAGGATCAACATGATGCTTTTTCAGGTTGTGAATCTCAATTTAAAGATAGTTTGGTTAAAGTGGTATATTTTTTTCAAAGTCTAGTTAAAGAACTAAAAAATCTGCCTCCTAAATGGGAAATACAACATGAGATACAATTGATGTATGATGTCCCTCTTCCTAATGTCGGAATGTATCACATGTCAGTCATAGAGAACAAAGAAATAAAGAAACAAATCCAAGAGCTGGTTGAAAAACGTTTCATTCAACCCAGTTCATCTCCATGTGGTTCACCCACAATTTTGGTTCTTAAGAAAGAAGGGAAATGGAGAATGTGTATCAACTTAGGGCCTTAAATAAAATCACAATCAAGAACAAGTATCCTCTTCTCAAGATAGATGATTTAATTGATTAGTTGAAAAGTGTTGTCTATTTCACTAATTTGAATTCACTTAAGAAGAAAATTGTCACAACACCAATCTTAGCTTTACCAGATCTTCAAAAAACATTTGAAATTGAAACAGATGCTAGTGGTTATGAAGTGGGTGCAGTTTTACTTCAAAAATGGAAACCTATTTTTTTTCATTCAAAAAAGTTTTCTAATGCAGTTGAAAATTATCCGACATATGATAAAGAACTACTTTTTTTGTTGAAAGTGTTAAGAAATGGAAACACTACTTAATGGGTAAGGAAACAGTGATTCACACATATAATCATCCGCTTCAGTACCTTTAGTATCAGACTAAGTTGCAAAAATATCGCCATTACAGATGGATATGATTTCTTCCACAATTTCACTTATTAATTAAGCACAACAAAGGTGTAACAAACAAATTAGATGATATGTTGTCTAGACCATATTTGAATGCTTCAATAGTGCTGCAGAATAGTTCTTTAAAACTTGAGTTATTTAGAACAATATAGTACAAATGTTGATTTTAAAGATATTTATGAATCAATAGCTCATGGTACTCAGGTGGAAGAAGTCAATTTTCATTTTCATGACAGTTTGTTATATCATCCGGGTAAGTTGTGCATACCACAAATAGAAAGGGTGCATGTTATTCAAGAAGCACATTCTTCTCGCATTTCATGACATTTTGGCGTAAGCAAGACAATGGCAGAAATTCAAAGGTATTGCTACTTCCCTTTAATGTACATTAAAGGATGTGTTATGTGTTTGATAAGTAAACCAAGAATCGAAATATTGGTTTGTATATGCCACTTCTAGTTCTTTCGTGACCATGGGACAACATTTACATGGACTTTGTTGGAGGACTTCCTATGCCCAGGAGAGGGCATGATTACATGTATGTTGTGGTTGATCGTTTCAGCAATATGTGCATTCTTGTTCCATGAAAAAAGCAAGTGATTGTTGAGTAGACTGCACAGATGTTCTTTCAATAGGTATGGGTTCATTTTGGGTTACCTACTTCAATTTTTTTGACCAAGACACTCACATTGTAGGAGAGTTTTGGTCCATTTTGTGGGGACTCATAAACACAAAGCTGAAGAAGAGAAAGTAAACCAAGCAATCGAAATATTGGTTTGTATATGCCACTTCAAGTTCTTTCATGACCATGGGACAACATTTACATGGACTTTGTTGGAGGAGTTCCTATGTCCAGGAGAGGGCAAGATAACATGTATGTCGTGGTTGATCGTTTAAGCAAGATGTGCATTCTTATTCCATGAAAAAAGCAAGTGATTGTTGAGCAGACTACACAGATGTTCTTTCAATAGTTATGGGTTCATTTTGGGTTACCTACTTCCATTTTTCTGACCGAGACGCTCACATTTTAGGAGAGTTTTGGTCCATTTTGTGGGGACTCATAAACACAAAGCTGAATAAGAGCACAGATTTTCATCCACAGACCGACGGGAGGATAGAAGTGGTGAACAGGACAGTGATACATATTCTCCACGGTTACTATAGCAAACATCCAAGTTGTGGGATGAATCTTTACCTTATGTGCAACATGCTTACAATCGAGCCTTACATTCTTCGACTAAGAAATTTCTATTTGAAACATGTTTTGGGTATCTACCAAAGTCACCAATGGATTTCATGTTTGGTGAAGAAGATAAAGTGGATTTACACGACGATTCAAATAAAGTAGTTAATTTCATTCAAGGGATACAATAGATACATCAAGCAGTGTAGGATCAGTTAGAGAAGAGTCAGACCAAGTACAAAATGTGCCATGACAAGCATCGAGTGGATCATCATTTCTAGGTCGGTTATTAGGTATGGATGTATATCAGTAAAGACAAGTTGAAAGGTGAAGGTAAGAAAATGAAACCCATCAGGTATGGTCCTTTCAAGATTGTGGAAAATATTGGAAATAATGCATTCATGTTATATTTACCTCCTTACATGCATATTTATTTAGTTGTAAATGTAGAAAATCTAAAGTTGTATGAACCTTCGATGATCATTTATCCAGAGGAAGATACATAGATTCCTACCGTTGATGATTTGGCACCTGATTATATGAATGAATTGTAGGAAGATACCATCTTGGATAGGAAGGTTCGCACTTCAAGGCATGGAGATGTTGAATATCCTCAAGTGCAACTCAAGGGCATGAATCATAGCAAGGCAAGGTGGATGGATATCAGAAGAGTGAGGGAGTTGTACCCTCACCTCATGTCTGCTTAAATAAAACTTTTTTTGGTCCAAAAGCTTTCAAGTGGGGAGGATTGATCCAGAAGGATCTTGCATTAGTTCAGATCGACAATATCATCTTCAGTTTCTCCAGTGTTCCAGATGAAAGAGGAATTCTTCAGTTTCTTTAGTCATGGTTAAATGATTATGGTGTGGAACATGTCAATATTTTAAGCCTAAGTGATGTTGAAAACCTATGTGGTAGACTAAGACCTAAGTCGAAAGTGGTGATATGTAATGCCTAGTGCTAAACCTAAACCTATGGTATTTTGTAATGTTCCTAACCTAAAGTCTAAGCCTACCACTAAAACCATATGATATAGCGCCAATGCAATGTTAAAACCTATGTGAAAAGGGTTTTAGATTTATGTTTAAAGACCATGTAATTAAACCCATATAACCCTTTTGGACTATGTAATACCTTATTATAAAATATAACATAGTTAACCATCGAAGTTAACCATAGCAGAGGGGCAGTCTTAACCGCCATAGCACTCAACATGTGAACGCAGTCAGAGTTAACGCGCAGTTGCAGGAAGACAGTTAGAAGACCGCAACCATTGGAGGTATGTGTGTTGTCACATCGACAGTTGACCACAGCATTTGCCGAAGCCTCTAGACATAGCCACTAGGTGGCAATCATCGGTTAGACTACTTGCGATCACATGTCAAACAATTCAACCTCTCCACTGTTAGCCGACCGCCAGGGGTTATTTTTATCTTATGGTTTTATTTTGGGTTTTTAAATTTAGTGTGCACTATGTTAAGTTATGCACCATGTAATTAATGCCTAAGGGGTCCCATTCCTACATGACCGAGAGAAATCACATTAATTTGCATTAAACCATCTGCCAATTTTGGACCAGAGAACTCGAGATTGAACCTGAATCTGCATTATAAAAACCACCATTGCTCATGATGAAAGAAAGGAGTGATTTTGAAGGATTTTTTACAGATTTCTAAAGAGAGAGGAAAATTTATTTTTATTGTATCTTGGTCGTCCGGTGGCAGAATTGGGAACTGATATAGGCGTTGGAAAGCAAGGAGAGAGAGACTTTTGTTGCCAGATACCAGAGGTTCTTGCAATCATGTTCAGTTTGGTGTATTTCTTTGTAAATACTTCCTTAGATCAATCCTTAATAAAAAAAATTCCCATCTTGAAAGCAGACCCGAAGACGTAGTCCACCAAGGACGAACTCTGTAATCAATGTTTTATGTCTTCTATCTCTGTTCTCTACTGAAAATTCATGTTTAATATGCTTCTCAAGTTCTGGTTTAAGTGATAAAATAAATTTCTTTCCTTCATTCTTCCACACTAAGTGATCAAGATAACAATCAATTCATTGTTTTCAAATATTCAGTTCTACTTTAGTATTATTTAAGATCACTCTCTCTCTTAAAAGGAGTAGACCAAAAAAGAAACTATAATGTATTCTAGATATACATTTCTTCCTAGACCTCATACATTAGGGGGAAAATGTTAACACTTAAAAATCGTACAAGAAAAAGACCTTATAAAATGTCAAGCAGAAGGTACAAATAAATATTTATAGGGAAGAAATACATTACATGAGCTGCAAATTTTAAATTTTCCTAAGGTCAAGAAGGAAACATTTTGGACCATGCACAAGAAGCACTGGCCCTTGGCGATATTCGTGGATTTTTCTTTGATAGCAACAAAGAACATCACGAGTATCTCTCGAGTAGCCGCACAGACCTGAGGATGCGGAAACTCGCCATTCGGGACCACTTGGCATACTTGGAGAAAAGGATTCTCACTCAAGCTAGACAAGTACAACCGTCTTGGAGCCACCTTTAGGCTTTAGTGCAACACACAAAGGAATCATACCCCCACCATCCATCTTGTACCAAGAGAGGGAGGGAAAATTTTAAATTTTTCTATAAAATCCATCTATGGGAAGAGAAATGGGAGACACATTGTTATGTTGGCCAAATTTCTCCTCAGTAAACCATCTTGTTTTTTTCAGCAGCAAGAGGATTGGGAAAATTCATTTGTACGCCATCAAACACCTCAATCCAAGAGATAATATTTCACCACGTTTCTGTCGATCTATCATCCTTTGAGAGAGAATAGAGGCTTGCTAAAATCTTGAGGGGAAGAGACCCCCTTGTCTTTGATATTGGAGCTCCAAAGCTCGAAGGATCCACCAGAAGAGATTTAGCATTCTATATTCTACTACCACCAGCGCCTAATAAATAGAGAAGGCTCTCTATTTTTGAGTTATTAGTGTGTTTTCTCTAGTGAGCGTGTTTCTTGTACATGTTGTTTTGTTTTTGTTTCTTTGTTTATGTAGCATGCTATGTTTCCATTTAACTTAGCTTATTGTATGTTTAATTTGTTCCAATAATGTTTGACAAACCAATTTGACCCATGACTTGCTTGTAGGAAAGTAGCCTCCCTACTAAGAATAATGTATTTCGTCCACCCATGCGCTAAATACACTACGACGCCTATATTACTAAAACTACTTTTCACACTCATGAAGTCATTAAATTTTCTTAATGATGCCATTTTTCCTTTCCAATTGACTTTCCACCTTCTAAAGTCTCATGAATAAAATACTTAAACCCTCTCTACATCATGTTTTCCTTGTCCTTTTTATGACATCTTGATCTATAATTAAACTTGGTAATCCTATCGCACCCATGTGGATCAAGTTTTACAACTACTTGTACATCATCTCTTTATTAAGAGTTCCAAATATACTTTGGTGTATCCAAAGTAGAATATTGGGGCCATATCATTTGTTATGATGACATGAATTTGGATCCAAAGTAAATTGAAGTAATGAAGAATTGATTTTCCCCATAATTTTTAAGGGTTTAAGAAGTTTTTGTGGTCTCACTGGTTATTACTTAAAGTTCATACAAAACTATTGTAAGATTACAACCCCCACTTACAACCTTTATAAAAAAATTATTTCAGTTAGAATGATGCCACAAAAAATCCTTCTAAGACATGAAGAATCCTATATGTACAAACCATCTGCTTTCTCTACATTATTTTACTAAAACATGTGTCCTAGATTGTAATGACTGAGGTAAAGGCATAGGTAAAGGAATTGAATGGCACTGATGGAAGAGGAATGACCATTGGATTTTAACAACAAACAAAAATGTAAGAAGAACTTCGGAATATTTTTATATGACTAATATACTACATTATATAAATATATGGTGTCCATTCCTACTCAATCAATGTTTCCAAATTAAAACAGATCATCAAAATCTAGAATACTTCCTATATTATGGGTTTCTTCCCTTGAATAGAAAAAATGGGTTACCAAAACGTTGGAATGTGATTATGTGATAATTTAAAAGAACGGTGTTGGGGATTTTTATTATCTTATTAAAAATAATGCATCCACTCTAGCATAAATTATTAACCAGGTGTTGAGCAGTGGAAAAGGTATGGAATCACTGTGTATTTTCTCATTCTTTTACTTTAGACATAATCCTTTTTACCTTAGAAATATGATTTATTACAAGAATTATGGTAGAATTGTAAAGATTTATGTTTATTGTAAAAATATGACTAAATATTGCTTTTTGTTGATAAAAACAGGAATTAGGCGAGGTGAACAGCTATACCAAAGGCGAAGCTGAGATAAATGCAACTACTGTTCCTCCAACGTTAGACCAAATCCTGCCAAAGACAAGGAAATCCGAATGCATCGCTAAGAAAAGGCAGGCGATAGCTCGGCTTCAGTCAAAGTAAATCATGTGATAACTAAAAGAAGGGAAGTGAATCCCTCAGGATCCTTCAATCCTAAGGGATCGCTGTTCAAGCCTCATCTTTTTCCTTATCTTGTCCATCGGAGTCTGATATATAAGGCAACGCCTTTAGTAATTAGGGGAGATCAGAGATTCTTGGATTCAAAACATTTATTTTGTAATATTGTGTTTTATTGACTCTCAGATTTAGAGAGCAGTCTCTGTAATACTCTATGCTCGATTTATATAAAAGGAACATTTCATTTCATCTCTCAAGTTCTGAAGTAACCCAGCAGTGTTTCACTGGTGCTAAGGGCCCAGCCCTGGTGGAATTTCCCTGTTGTTTGTATTTCTATCATTTTCTTATTGTTGTGTGATAGTTGTGTTTAGATTCATTACGATTACAGAGTTGATTGATTGTTGTTGGATTGAATTTGAATTCGTTGTGAGCGTTAACGAATTGTACTACTATTCTATCATTTGCAAGAATCATATTTACTATTTTATTTATCTTGCTATCTTTTATAAAGCTTTGTTGTTCTATACTTAATTATAGTTGTTGTTCTATTGGTTTATGATTCATTCTGATCGACTGTTTCGTAGTATTGGCTATCGACAGGGTTGAAGTATTAAGATTAGTTGTCTGATTGCGTTAATTTTAGAATTTCTGTTCAATTAATGTTTGCTGTTCCATTCTTGTTTATTGTTCATTTCTGATTCGTAGGTTCAGATTAGCTGATAGATTGTTTACAATTGTTGTGTACACATAGGAATTACAAGTTGTTGTTCCTTTCCAACTCTTTTTATTAGAAGAAGATCTTTTCAGTTATTTTCATCAGCAAGCAGTTCAAGTTTGATTTCATTTTGATTAAAGAACAGGACCACCAACTGTAGAGGACATTGGTTACTGCTTCCAAGTTCCCAGATTGGTTATCTTGTCTCAGTGTGATTTCGGTTGCATCGATTTCTAAGGGAATGAGTTATTTTTACTGTATCCCTTATTAATGTTTTGCAAGATGAGTAGTTAAGGTTTCATAATATTTCCATTCATGTCACTATAATTAGATTTCTTTACAAGCATCCATTTACTCTTGTATCTAGAATATTGTACTACATCTTTCATAGCATTACTCTTAGTTAATTGCAGTCTCAGACAGAGTACACTCTTGAAATAAAAAGTCGCTCCCGGATTGATAATTAATGTAGGCTAATTGGGTGTTTAAAAGATACCTTTTTATGCTCCAACATTTTGGCACCATTTCCGGGGAGAGTGTATGCCATTTCGAAGGAGTGATTCACAATTGATTTTCTTCTGCTTGCAAAGAATTGGGTATTAAAGACGGAAGGTAAGAACCTGTGCACCGGGCAAGAAACACACTTTCTCACAGCCCGCTTCACAATAGAATTAGGTAAGCTTCTTTCTTTAGGTAGGAATGAAGGCTTGTTTTCTTGAATGAATAAACCAGCTAAGCAAAACAAAATTCCTCCTAAAATTGAAAAACCTAAGGGACCGGTGACCCTTGGGCGAACAACTTTTATTGACGAAATCCTTAAAAAGACTGAATCTCAGCCATCAGTAGGACCTAGGAAAGTTATCTCTAGACAACCTACTAGTTCCCTTCAGGCCACATAGTCACCATCTGAAGCCTTTGCTGAGATACATAGTCAAACAGTGGGAATTGAGCAAGATTCCCAAGAAATTGAGAATCCCTGCATAATTCCCCTCAAGAAGGGAACTCTAGTAATCTCCATGAAGGAGAAGGGGAAATAGGAGAAGCAGAAGAACCAAAATCTCCTGTTGAAATAGTCCAAACAGTAAGCAGTCCAGATAAGGGAAGTGTTGTTAAACTCGTTCAAAACCAAGGTCCTAAATCACCTCAAACAATAGTTCAACAAGGAATACTTATTGTTCTAGACCAGGGAAGTGCTGTCAAGCCCATTCCTGCTCCTTCTAGCCAGCCTAGGAATTCTCTTGAGATCTCGGAAGGATATTGGCACATCTTTGACCAAATGGCCCGGAACCAAAACCAGAACCAGCAGACACCCCAGCAAACCTCTACGATGCAATATCCTATAGTAGATACTGCAGTTAATGCACCTATGAAAGCCATTCCCCTTCAACATATTCCCACATCTCATGGCTTAACATCAGAAGATCCAGATGCATTTTTGTTTGAATTCAATGTGTTATGCAGGGGGTATGATTATACCACTGATCCCTAAAAATTAAAACTATTTCCTTCCACATTAAAAGGAGCAGCCTTACGATGGTTTATGGGGTTAGGTGGGGGCGTCATAACTGATTGGGATAAGATTAAAGCTGCATTTTTAAAGAAATATCAAGATTATTGCAAGTCTTGGGAACTAAAAGATGAAATATTCCAAATGACAGCAAAACCAAATGAAACCCTGGAAGAATATGTGGAACGGTTTCAATACAATCTTCAGAGATCTCCTTATGCATCCTTGCCCTTACCTGATAATGTGTTGAAAACTACATTAATTAGGGGAATGAAAGATCAATGGGTTGAAACATTGAATATTATGGGAAAAGGTGATATATATCAGGAAAGCTATGCTAACATCATTTATTTGTGTATCAGGAGTTCGAGGGGCAACACAAGGCTAAAATCAACAGAACATGATATGATTACAAGGGACAACAAGACCTCCAATGAAGGTGTAACTCGTGCAGAGATTGGAAACCTGCTGGAAGATTTTAAAACAAATATACTAGGGACTCTAACAACGCAGTTCGACATTATGCAAGCCAAACAAGAGCAAGCAGAAGCAGAGAAAAATTTGGCGATATTCTATACTAGATGCAGGAAGAAACACAACCACAAAGAGTGCCCGTTGGATGTAATCAAAGTTTGCCCCATTTGCACGAAAGATCACCCTATAGAAGGATGTCCCTCGCTTCCTGGCCTAAAAGCATTTTATAAGGAGTCAGAAGAAGAATCAGAAGTGGTATGTCTACTTAATCAGCGCCGACAATGGCAGCCACGACAATCAGGTATGCCAACTGATCCATTTTCTTCTTTTTAGAATCCTCAATACAATGCTTAGCAATATAATGGAATGTGGAAAAATCAACCACCTTTCCCCAATTGGTCACAACAACCATTCGCTACATCATCATGGCCAAACCAAACAAATCAAACTAATTGGCCAAGTTTTCCTTTCTGTCCACCGTTTTGGAAAAATAATACTTATCCAACCCAATGGTCCCCCTCTACTTTGCAGAGTCAGGCCTGGAAGTCAAACTGGAAAATACCTACAAATTAGCCAGCTAGAACAATCCCTATCTCTCAACCTACACTACCAGCTCCCTATACAAACCCCCGGACCAACTTAAGACCACAACTCCCAGCGCAGCCCAACCCAAACTCAAACAATAGGCCAGTTCAGTCTGTCCAAATAATGGAACCCCAAAAATTAGAAACTGTACTGAGGGAGTGTAATGACCTTTAATTAAGGTCTGGGTGCATAGTAGAAACAGAGAGAAACAAAAATGTTCATATTGAAGATCTGTTACCTGTAGAACAAACATTACAAAAAGAGAAGGAGGTTCAACAACAAAATCAACAATAAGTAACAACTTCCTCTCCACCATTCCCAAAATGATTAATCATACCACGCCCATTAGAACATCCTGATTTTGATCTTCTAGGAGAATTAAAAATTTGTGTATAAAAATCCCTCTCCTCCAAGCTATCCAAGACATCCCTATATATGCAAAAACCATAAAGGAGTGATGCATAAATAAGCCAAAGAGGAGAAAAACCACCAATCCAACTGTCCAAATAGTCAGTACTTTATCTGACCTATTATCAGGAATGGAAACACCTGTAAAATATGAAGACCCGGGAAATCCCATAGTGACAATGAAAATCCATGGGCAATTGTTTCCAATTTCCTTAGTTGATTTGGGAGCAACAATCAATATCCTAACAACCACCACCTATCAAAAACTTGGCATTACATCGCTAGAACCAACAACAACCTTATTGGAATTGGCCGACCGATTGGTAGTCAAACCAGAGGGTACACTATAAGATGTAATGGTATCTGTAGATTCCTGGGAATATCCTACTGACTTCTTGGTTATCAATCCAAAGAACCAGCTAGATGGACACCCGTTAATCTTAGGTAGACCTTGGTTGGAAAATGTTGATGCTTATATTGGATGTCGACAAGGCAACATGACAATAACAAGGGAAACTATGTCAAAAATTTAGCTTTATATCCCCCATCCCAACCAAGCCTATCAATAATCAAAACAAGAAAACAACCTGTATCATATCTTATGGAAAATATGAGATCACCTCTAACTATAGAAGATGCTCTTGATTTTAAAGACCAAACAGAGGATGATATCATCAATAGTTTTATTAATAAACCACAAATCAGATCCCATCTACAATGTCACAAGATCAAGGCAACATTTGATAATAAGGAAGAAGAAGATCCTCTGAAAGACATTCCTGACCAAGTAATACCCACTACTTCTGTGTACAATAGTAAGATTGTAGAAATTGAGCCAGGGAAAACTCTAAACATTAACAAAAATCTGACTGTTGAACAAGAAGAGAAGTTGATCCAATTATTAAGGAAATACAAAGCAACCTTTGCATGGGATTACCCAGACATGAAAGGAATTGACCCCCAATTGTGTACACACCACATCTATATCGAAAAAGATGCGAGACCCATTCACCAACCCTAAAGAAAACTAAACCCTCACCTTAAAGATATTGTGAAAGATGAATTACAAAATCTATTGGATGTTAATTTCATCTACCCAATATCTGATAGCAAGTGGGTCTCTCCATTAGTAGTGGTACCAAAGAAGAACAGAAAGTGGAGAATATGTGTAGATTATCGTGAACTTAACAAGGCAACCCAGAAAGACCACTTTCCCCTTCCTTTCATTGACCAGGTATTAGACACATTGGCAGGAAAGAAATTCTTTTCCTTCCTCGATGGCTTCAGTGGGTATAATCAAATCCAGATTGCCCCCGAAGACCAAGACAAAACTACTTTTACCTATCCATGGGGGACATTTGCCTACCGAGTCTTACCTTGTGGCCTATGCAATGCCCCTGCTACATTCCAAAGGGCCATTCTCAACATCTTTGCAGATTTAATAAATGAAGGGCTTGAAGTATATATGGATGACTTCACACCTTACGGGGATGATTTTGAGCCAGCATTAGAAAATTTAGAAAAAGTGTTGCAAAGATGTATTGACACTAGGCTTTGTTTAAGCCATGAAAAGTGTCATATGATGATGACCGAAGGAGTTATCTTAGGTCACTATATTTTAGCAGCTGGAATTTAGGTGGACCTAGCTAAAATTTAGATAATTTTTTAAATACCCACAACCACCACACAAACAGAGATACGTATCTTTCTTGGATTTTATGGTTATTATAGGATATTTATAGAACATTATTCTCGAATAGCTACACCTTTATATGCACTAACTGGAAATTTTGATTTTATTTGGACAGATAAATGTGACAATGCCTTCAACGATCTAAAAAATCTTGTTTCAACAGCCCCAGTTCTGAGGGGCCCAAATTGGAATTTGCCATTCCAAATTTCATCTGATGCCTCAGACACAGCAATTGGAGCAGTGCTTGGGTAGGAGGAAGACAAAAACCATATGCAATCTATTATATTAGCAAAAATCTATCCCCTGTTGAATTAAATTATACTATGACTGAGAAGGAATTTCTAGCTGTATTACATGCTGTAAATAAGTTTAGACATTATATAACTGGGTATCCTGTAGTACTATATACTAATCACTCTGCCATTAAATTTTTAGCAAATAAACCTGTTACAAATGGAAGAGTGACAAGATGGTTGATTTTATTGCAGGAATTTGACATTACAATCAAAGATCGACCTGGAAAAGAGAACCCTGTAGCTAATTTTTTGTCAAGAATTCCAAAGCCAACAGATATAGAATCAGTTGAAGATCACTTCCCAAATGAAAATTTTTTCGTTGTTACTGTCAGAACCCCATGGTATGCTGATATAGAAAATTATTTGGCAATAGGTAAACTACCTAAACATCTATCCCTTAATTAACGAAAGCAGATTATACAGTGTAGTACCCGATTCTCTTGGATTGGGGGCTACCTATTTCATACAGGGGAAGATATGAAAATAAGGAGATGCGTCCAAGAGGATGAGGTATTTGATATCTTGAAAGCATGCCATGATGGGCAGTGTGGTGGGAATTTTTCAGATCGTAGAACTGCCCATAAGGTTTTATGAACAGGCTATTATTGGCCTACCATCTTTAAAGATGCCAAAAAATCTATGCAGGCCTGTGATAGCTACCAAAGGGCAGGTCACCCTGGGAAGATTGATGAAATGCCTTTGAACCCTCAACTAGTAATTGAACCATTTGAATGCTGGGCACTCGATTTTTTTGGCCCCATTCGTCCCCCATCAAACCAAAAAACATACATCCTAGTTGCAACCGAGTATGTCACTAAATGGGTTGAAGCAGAGACACTTTCAAAAGCTACAGAGGACTCTGTAATACAATTTCTTTTCCAAATCTTTGTGCGATATGGCCTCCCAAGGGACATAATCACAGATGGAGGACCGCAGTTTGTAGGTAATAAACTAGCTAAAACACTACAAAATTACCACATTCAGCGCAAGATTACAACCCCATGCCACCCACAGGAAAATGGCCAAGTAGAGAGAACGAACAAAGTGATTGAATCTATATTAACAAAAATCGTTGCCTCACACAAACGTGATTGGGCCTACAGATTGCCAGAAGCATTGTGGGCATACCGAACAACATGGAGACCCACTACGGGATATTCAACATATCAATTGGTATTTGGAAAAGAGCCCATATTTCCAATAGAATTTGAAATTCAGACATTAAGAATAGCCCAAACGGTGGGTCTAGATTTAAATGAAGCCCAGGCCAAAAGACTGCAGCAAATTAATGAGCTAGATGAAATTAGGCTCTTTGCTCTTCAGCACACAGTGTTAATTCAACAACAGAGAGAAAAATAGCATGACGCCCTTATCAAAGAAAAGATCTTCCACAAAGGAGACTAGGCACTCCTATATGATTCTAGGTTCCAGGATTTTCCATGGAAACTCCAGACATGATGGCTCGGACCTTATGAAATACAAAAAGCACATGAAAATGGCACTATTACATTAACCACCATTGATGGATCTAGACATTCCTTCCAAGTAAATGGTCATCGAGTACGATTGTATCATAAACCGCTTACTCGAGAATACTTCTACCAACAATTATGGGAAGATTCTACCATGAAAATTCTGGCTGAAGGGGATAACTCCTCCTCGACACCCATTTATTAAATCATTTCTTTTTTTAAATTTTGTACATAAATATTGTTCATTTATTTTGATTGTTTGTTTCATGGGATTCGTTTTTTTCAAAACTCTGTTTATTTTGTTTATTTTGAGTTTTTTTTGTTCCTTTCTAAAGGAACAACACTTTTGTTGTTCCTTTCGAAAGAAACAGCAGTTTCGCAAATTCTTGCTGTTCTTTTTGGAAGGAACAACATTTCCATAGATTGTTTTTGCTGTTATTTTTAAAGGAACATCACCTTTTGAGTGGATTGTTTTTTGTTTTAGATCAGCATTTTGAGGATTTATGATGACTCTTCTAAAGGAAAACATACTACTTATATACAATTATACAAATTAAAGCTTACTGCAATCAGAAAATCAAAAGAAATCATCATTCTTAAGAAAGTTGTTTGGTAATGATAAGAAAAAGGAAAAAGGACATAATCAATAACATGACTTTGCTGTCTTACTATCACTAGCATTAATATGATCGATTATCCTTATCATGTTGGTTCTTTTCCATATTTTATAACTTTCTTTGATTTTTACTTATGGAGTAGGAATAAGGGCATATTTTTTTTCTATTGAGATGTTCAGACTTCTTCCACCATCCCTACTCTTAAGGAGTGATGAGCCATCCTTTATATATAAGTTGGAAAGTGCTATATGAAAAATACAAATATTACATATTTCACTAATAATTTTATGATTTGGCAGATGGAGGATAGGGGGTCTCATCAAGAGCCAGCCTACCATAATCATAGGAAGCAAGTGAAGTGGCATTCCCATCATGGCCACCACACCAGGGATATGGTCCAATGGACAATTGAAAAAAATTAAGAAGTCCTTGGAACAGGAGGTCTCATCACGAGCTGGCCTGCCCACTTTTCACTTCTTCCCAGTGAATGGCATTGTGATTTATCTGGTCACCAAGCCAGCATAATGGCCTCCATTATGACATTTAACAAGAACTTCCTTAGCATAAATAAAGGACAATGGTTCCAAGGGTGAGAAAGCAACTTTGTCAAGGTTATGGACACCTGTGGGCAACAGAGCTTTGCTGATGGTATTGGAGTCACATTTATACACATCAATAGTAATATTAAACCCTTTTTCCTATATCTCTATTTAAATGTCAAATGAAATTATGAATCCCTAACCTTTGATTTCAAACCTATTATACATGAAAATCATCATAAATCGATCACATTAGTTTGAGTGGGTAATAAATGCATCTGTACTTATGTTTATCTTAAGCTGTCCCTTCTCCTTATCTTTGAATCATTACAAACATTTCTATATCTATTTACGATTTATCACACGCATTGATTTCAGCAAATACTATAATTTGATTGATTGTATCATAATTATGCCTGCTTTTTCCTGTTGTACAACTGCTGCGCAACACTTGCCTCTCTTAATTGACGATCGAGGAAAACCTATAATCCTTCAGGTGGGGTGCGGATGTCTGCATGTAGATAAAATCCCGATATTTCTTTACCTGTATGCGAACCAAATCCCTACATTCTAGGGAATAACAAAAACTTAACGATATTATTCCAATTCACAGTGCTGTGTTGTTCCATTACAATCACTGTGTGTTTGGAAAGAAGTAACAGTGTGTAGAGACGATGGGAGGATGACCAATTCGTAGTGAGCTGCAAGTGCTAGTTGTTTTTGATGCTGCACGAGAGATTTTGGAAAAATTGGGATGGATTACATATATCACGAGGATGCAACAACCCCATGAAATAGTGGATATCGAGGTTTTACAGAACTTGCAGGAAGGATGCTCCATGGTCAGAGGAAGACATATAGTTGTAACAGATGAAATAATTGCAGAGGTGTCTGGTTTACCAACCCAAGGAACTATATGGACTCAGAAGAAGGTCAGGCTTCAAGAAGCCATGAATATTTTTCAGGATGATGGACATACATTGGTCGTTAAAGGCAAAGGAGTTCAGCCAGCATCATTGGGAGAACCATGGATGGAATTGGCCAAGATAGTGCAGGCCTATATAACATGCAACGGAAGGAAAGACATGGTAAGACCTCGCCACCTTAAGTTATTGGCAGTATTAAAGCATAAATGAACTATAAATTTTCCTTCATTTTTAAATTCCTTACTGCATGATATTGCCTATAGTATAAGAAAATCTCAGCATGCAGACATGGTGGTAAGCCACCATTACCTAATCAGATTAATAGTGAGTCATAGTCTCGCCCAACAACACACCAG
The DNA here is from genome assembly GCA_034641835.2 of Pinus albicaulis. Taxonomy (NCBI): domain Eukaryota; kingdom Viridiplantae; phylum Streptophyta; class Pinopsida; order Pinales; family Pinaceae; genus Pinus; species Pinus albicaulis. The sequence goes on along the minus strand of CM076571.1, from coordinate 581,403,028 downwards.
TTGGGAAGAGTTGATATTCTCCATTGATGGAGGGTTAGCCTTACCTGCCCCAAAACGGAAGAGAATGGCTAGCTTAACAACTGAGCCATCAATTCGCAGACAGTCCCTATGTTCAAAATGAAGTAGGGGAATGATAGAAGGACTTTCGGGTAGCAGTTGCCAGCCCTTGGAATTGCCCAGCTTGGAGGATGAACAGCCTCCACAATTGGAAGGAGGAAGTCCTCGTAATAATGAAGAAGAGGAAATTGAGGGAGAAATTCGCTGCTCAGATGAAGAAGAAATGAGCCACCACACCAGTGGTGAGAAACAAACCAGTGTAGAAGAAGGAAATAATAAAGAAGACGAAATTGAGGGATAAATTCGATATTCGGATGAGGAAGAAGATAGGATGAAGATAATCACAGAAGTGAAAGATAAGGAATAAAACCTCCCGAAAATACTACTACAAGTTCACCACAAATCCCTTTACGGGAAGACCAATTGGCCCAAATTCTGGCCAATATGAGTGACTATGTGCAGCCTCATAGCCCTTTGGACCTTAACATTGATATCAATCAGTTGCAACAGCACTCTTCTTTCAAAAAGGAAACAACTGAAGAAATGCTAGATGAAACAGCAAACCCTAACGAAGTGATAGAGTCAGCTAGGGTTGCTTCCCTTGAAAAGCATGAACAAGAAAAGGAGAACACCGAAGCAATATCCCAACCTGAAAATTCTCAGGGGATTGCAGAGTCAATTGAGGGCATAATTCCCGAAGAATTTAGCCAAGGGCATATGAATATTGAAGAAGAACCCCAAGAAGAAAACAGAGAAGAGAGCCCAATTGAAAGCACGGTTGATGAGGACCAAAACCCTGTTGAGCAAACAGGTCCAGAAAAAGGAACAACCTTTCCATTAAGAAAAAGGAAGAAATTAACTGAGATTGAAAAACTTCGAAGGGAACGAATGAAGCTTCAGAGACTCGTGGAAAAACTCAGGCAAACCATTAGGGTTCTTAGAATGAAACAAATGCCCAAGCGAGCCCCAAAGAGAAGAAGCATAGCCACCAAGCGAGCTTCGAAAAAGAGGAAAGTGGCAACTAAGATGAACCCCCAAGTTGCAGAAGCTATGACTGAGCCTAATCATGGAGATACGGAACAACAAGCAGCTGTTCCAACAGAAGTTGTTCCAGAGGGACCCACTTCAAGTGAAAACATGCAAGTTAGTAGTCAGAATACTTTATTGACCCTACATTAGCCAGACTCCAAGAGGAGTTGGCACAGGCTTGATTGGAAAGAGAAAAGTTGGAAGAAGACACTATCCCTAGGAGGAGATATCAGGAGTTGCAGCGGCAGATGAAGACCATCCATGAAGCAGAGGTTGAAGCCCACGAGAAGTGTGGAAAGGCAGAGGAGAAGGATGAAAAAGTAATGAATCAATTAAAATTAGCCCAGAATTGAATGGACACTCTTTGTTCATTGTACACCGATGTCTTAGCTTATAGATGCCCTACCAAGAACTATGCTTTATTTTTATTAGAAAGATATTTACAGCTAAAGATTAAGGAAGTTAGGGAAGGAAAATCTATAGAGCTAAAAACTATAGATGATTTTGTAACATGCTGCAAACTCTATGGGGTAAAGGTACATTGCCTCTTGTGTGAGTTTTATTTACATAATCTAATATTGCAGAATGATAGTGAGACAAATCCTAGCCCTTTTGTGGGTGATATCCAATACTAGGCGTTTATTTCCTTTACTGTTAATGAGTTAAAATGACTTAAAGCCTATAATGTTTTTCAAAGGCAGGAAAATGAATTAGATTTGTGGGATAGGAGTGAACCTCGAGACCCATTTCAACTATGGGCTAGGCAGAAGAATTTGATGACAATGGAAGGTGTTATCCAAGAATTGGGGCCTTTCCATAAATCGATTATCTTGAATGGGATAGATCATTTATTATCTTTTAGAAACCAGGCTTACATAGCAGCTAAGGTCTGATGGGGAATTTCCAATCGAAATGTGCAAAATAGAGAACCATTTAACTATAAAAACTTTGGGCTAGCTGCAGCCCGCTTGGCTTCCTATAGTAATCTGATTTTGAAAGAAGGACCATTCTGGCTAGGGTGTAGGTTTCGAAGCCCCATTGCATGGTATCCTGCTATAGACTACAAAGCAATTTATGAACTACCCGAAGGATAGACAGAGCATTTCTTCGAAGCATTAGTTGCAATGCATGGTTTTAGGCCTTTTGATGAAAAACCTTATCTGGCTTATTCTTTAACTGCTCTGCATGTGAACTATAGTTTTCATGAGGGCTTGAAAAAGGGTAAGCAGGCAGGTATGTTGAGCAGTGGAAAATGTATGAAATAACTATGTATTTTCTCATTCTTTTACTTTAGACATAATCCTTTTTACCTTATAAAGATGATTTATTACAAGAATTATGGTAGAATTGGAAAGATTTATGTTTATTGTAAAAATATGACTAAAGATTGTTTTTTGTTGATAAAAACAAGAATTAGGCGAAGTGAACAACTATACCAAAGGCAAGGCTGAGATGAATGCAACTGCTGTTCCTCCAGCGTTAGACCAAATCCTACCAAAGACAAGGAAATCCGAACGTATTTCTAAGAAAAGGCAAGGGACAACTAAGCTTCGGTCAAAGTAAATCATGTGATAACTAAAAGAAGGGAAGCAAATCCCTCAGGATCCTTCGATCCCGAGGGATCGTTGTTCAAGCCTCATCTTGTTCCTTGTCTTGTCCGTCAGAGTCTGATATATAAGGCAATGCCTTTAGTGATTAAGGTGAGAGATCAGAGATTCTCGATTCAAAACATTCTTTTGTAATATTGCATTTCATTGACTCTCAGTTTTAGAGAGTGGTCTCTGTAATACTTTATGCTTGATTAATATAAAAGACGCGTTTCATTTCATCTCTCAAGTTCTGAAGTAACCCAGCAGTGTTTCACTGGTGCTAAGGGCCCGGCCCTGGTGGAATTACCCTGCTGTTTGTATTTCTATCCTTTGCTTATTGTTGTGTGAAAGTTGTGTGTAAATTCATTACGATTACAGAGTTGAGTGATTGTTGTTGGATTGAATTCGGATTCGTTGTGAGCGTTAACGAATCGCATTGCTATTATATCATTTGCAAGAAGTGTATTTGTTGTTTTATTTATCTTGCTATCTTTATAAAGCTTTGATGTTCTATACTTAATTCTAGTTTTTGTTCTATTGGTTCATGATTCTTTATGATTGACTGTTTCATAGTATTGGCTGTCGACAGGGTCGAAGTATCAAGATTAGTTGCCCGATTGCATTAATTTTAGAATTTCTGTTCAATTGATGTTTACTATTCCATTCCTGTTTATTGTTCATTTCTAATTCATAGATTCAGATTAGCAAATATATTGTTTACAGTTGTTGTGTATGCATAGGAATTACGAGTTGCTGTTCCTTTCCAGCTCTTGTTATTAGAGGAAGTTCCTTTCAGTTATTTTCATCAGCAAGTAGTTTGAGTTTGATTTCATTTTGATTGCTTCAAGAACAGGACCACCAACTGTAGAGGACATTGGTTACTGCTTCCAAGTTCCCATATTGGTTATCTTGTCTTAGTGTGATTTCAATTGCATCGATTTCTAAGGGAATGAGTTATTTCTAATGTATCCCTGATTGATGTTTTGCAGATTGATGTAGTTAATATTTCAGAGCATTTCCATTGATGTTACTGTAATTAGATTTCTTTACAAGCATTTGTTTACTCTTGTATCTAGAATTCTATACTACATCTTCATAGCATTACTCTTAGTTAATTGCAGCCTCAGACAGAGTTCTCTCTTGAAATAAAAAGTCGCTCCCGGATTGATAATTAATGTAGGCTAATTAGGTGTTTAAAAGATACCTTTTTATGCTCCAACACCAGGGTATGTCTTTTTATTTCAAGGCTACTGTGTATAGTATTTGCAGGAAACAATCATTAACAAAAATTAACTACTTCCTAATATACTTCCTTCTGTTATGATTCATTAAAACAAAACCTCCCTCAATTAAAATCGAGTGAAACTTTACATTATTCCACACTTGTAGGAATTGAAATCACTCTTCACTCAATTTTATAATTGAAACCTCACTGTTGAAAACCACATTTGCATGGAAAAAAGGACTTTGAATGGAGTTTTGGAAATGTAAATCATCCTTTGTAGGTTGGAAACAACAATTGGTCACATTTGTGGATGGAAAATAACACTTTACACAAATAGATCCTCACTTTCATCAATGAAATCACTCAACATCACAACTAATCAAAAATCAAATACCAATTTCAAAGAAAATAACCGATCAAAAAAATGATATCTTACTGCTATAATTGCATTAATAATTTTGGGCTAGAAATGATAAAGGATATTATTATTAATTGTATTAGTTATTTGTAAAAAAATTTCGTTATAGTAACTTGTAATAGTAACTAATAACTGTAATTGAGTAACAACAAGGAATGATCATCATTCTATAACAACAATCTAATAAACACTATGTAATGGTAACAAATCACAAAAATATGTAACAACAATAAATATTAGTAGTAATCATATGATTTGGTAAATTTCTATGATAGTATCGTTAAGTAATAATGACCTACATTTAATAATTCATGCAAATTATTATGTGTAAGAGTAGTGAACTAATCACATAGGATATTAGTAGCAATCATCAACTTTAATTCAAAAAATATAATTCACAACCCATAACCTAATTAAATGAAATAGTCATAGAATTCTCTAGTAAAGAGGAGGGCCCTTCCTCCATAGTAAGGAGTTGGAGAAAATCCCATAGCCTACAAGTTACACAATAATCCATAAAATGAGCCATGGACTTGTTGGGTTTTTCTTATGGTAAAAGAAGATACAGATGTGCAATTTAAGAAAAATAAGTCCATCCCCTTTCTTGGGGAAGGGAGATCCCCTTTTATAGTTTTTCCCTTACTCTAATCTGAGCAAAAAATCAAAACATGTACAGGCTTGAGAATATTTTTATTCTCAAGTTATTCAAATAAAATTAATTAAGGGTTCTTAATAAAAATTTATATACAAATAAAGTTGCTACCATAATATTTTCCTCGATTAGAAAATCACTAAAAATATAAGGACCATAATGACCGTGGCCAAATAATCCATGTCGTTTAGGGGAATCGAATCCTTGCTATCAGAACAAACAATATTGACATTGTTGACTAACAACGCACAAAACTACAACCTTAAATACTGTCAAGAACCTGACAGTTGTTGGAATCACGATTGCCGTTAGACCAAAACCCGTAGGCATTAGTCTCTGCTACAATCGCCAGATTTAGGATCCATGAGAGGCGGTTAGTCCATGTCATGAAACACATGGGGAGCGTTGAACCCAATGTCCAACAATCTCCCCCCCCAACGCGAGCCAGGTGAGTTTTGAACTCCAAACATATCGCTCTAATACCAATTGTTGGAATCACGATTGTCGTTAGACCAAAACCCGTAGTTGTTAGTCTCCGCTACAATCTCCATAATTAGGATCCATGAGAGGTGGTTAGTCCATGTCGCGAAACACACGGGGAGCATTGAACCTAATGTCCAACAATGGCTACGAAATCGATCAATTTCAGAGTATCTCATTAAATGGAAGAATCTACCCACTGAAGATTCCACATGGGAGGATGAGAATTTTCATATAAAAGCATCCAAAAATACTTAAGCATTGAGGATAACACTTTTTTGAAGGAGAGCGGCATGTTAGGTCCCTATAATACTAGTGTATCCCCCTTATTGTTATTTTTTTACCCTTAAATTATTATTTTTATGTAGGCTCTGATTATATTGTGACCCCTTAGACTCCTATATATACAAAGTAGGTCTTGTCATTTGTATCATCCATTAATTGCTCTTTTTTTTAATGTAAAGGAGGTTTCCCCCTTGAAGAGGATATTTTTTATGTCATTGATCTATCATTTCTATTGTTTTGTAAGCTGGTTGCATAACACTTAGGAAGTAACATCATGGAAGAATATTAAAATCTAGGTATGTTGGAGTAACAAAAAAGCGGAGTCCTAGAGTAACATCATAATAATATTCTGGAATGATAACATTGTGAAATCTTAGAGTAATAGCATCGTGTAAATAATGGAGTAACAACATACTTCACTAACTAGGTCACCCTGTAGACATTTTCCTTAGCATTCTATCAATGAAACACCCAAAATACATATTATCCTTTAAAATGCAAGGAAAAATTAGTGGATTAGGTGAAATAAATATTTTGGCATACCTGAATAAAAAGAAGGATGTGACTATTAAGGATAAAATAATAATAAAAAAAAAGATAAGGAAAAAGGTGATAAAGATAGTATGAATCCTAAAACCAAGAAATGGAAAGAATAATGTGGTAGAAAATGATCCCTTTTGGAATTATGAATAGGAAAATCTCTGCTTTTCACTCTCTTTCATAGTGGCAATTTCGATAAATGATGTTTACAAAGAATATTTAATAGATCACAAAATCAATAAATTTATCCAAAAAATTCAAATGGAACCCCGTGCATATCAAGGTTATATTTGGAAAAATGAAAAGTTTCATTATAAATGACACCCTTATTTTACCAAGTATCCAACATTTACAACATGGGTGTTCATAAATTGTATTCCTCTCCCACAATAGAGAAATTTGGGTTTCATAAAATTTATGAAAAGTTCGAATGTTCATTTTCCTAGAATTGCATAAAGAAGGGCATCCATATCTTTGTAACTAAGTGTGGAATTTTCCAATGAAATAACGGAAATATAGTGAAGTCTCTAAGGAACCTACAACCTTTACTCATTTTCCAATTGTTTGGAGTAACATTTTTATGGAATTCATTGTGGGTTTACCAAAAATTATGAATAAATTTGTAACCTTAGTTGTGGCTGATCAACTTTCCAAATATTGTCATTCTATCTCTGCAACACCCCTTTAAGGCCTCTATGCCACATTATTTTTCATGGATAATATCTTCAAAATCCATGGTATGCCACACTTGATTGTGATGGATCATGACCTCAACTTCACTAACAATTTCTAGCAAAAACAAAAATTCAGTAACAAGGCACATAATTAAATCACTACATTACATATCACCCAAAAAAAAAAAAAGTTTGAAGATATCAAAAATTTCCTAGAGGCATATTTGAGGTGCTTTATTTAAGTGACAATCCCAATGGGTCTAGTGACTACCTCTAGCTACATGGTTGTATAATAAAACTTATCATGGTTCTCACTACCACTCGAACGATTCCTTTTAAGGTTGATTATGGATAAAACTACCCATTAGTATAAACCTACTTAACATGAGTCTTGAAGGTGTAGGACATTTATAAACCCTCATAACTTGAGAAAATATTCTCCACACCTTCAATGATATGTAATTCATGGATCAACATGAAATTAAGTAACATGATGGTGAAGAAACACTAGTTTGATAAAAGGTATTAAGTATTCCTCCATATACAACCTTATAAGTGTACCCTAATTAAAAAACACACACCTCTAGAAGCTTGATCCTATGCCTTATGGAGCATATAGTATATTCAAATGAATAGGGCCAATGGATTACAAATTCGATATTTCTAGTAGGGGGTTCACTCAATGAACCTCTGACATATCACATGCATTCATTGCATACTAAACAATGCCCCATGTTTGACTACATATTGGAAAATACCTCTAAAAATCACATTGTTTAACCCCCTTCCAATACGAACCCAATACACCTTACCAATTAAAAATCCCCTACTTTCACTAGATATTGTAGGTATCCATGTTTTCATTAAAAAAATTTATACCCCTTTATATTTTTTCATTAAATTTGAGCTCCATCTTTTATACTTGCTAATATAGAAACCTTTTGCTCTGTAATATATGCTCAATATATTATTTCATTTTTTCCTCAAAATATATCCCCCAATGTGAACCCACATGGTTTGATATTGATCGCCTAGTGAAGCCCCCTTTCTTTCTAGTCACTATAAATCCATCCAATATTTCAAGTTTCCTAGTTAAAGAATGTGGCCATTTCTAATTCCCTTATCTAATTTTTCATTTTAAAACTAGATGAATAAGGTTTCAATTGGTTACAGATACTGACCATACATGAAAAACAAAGTAGTATCTCCACTACATTATACAAGAGGTCATAATATAATGCAAGGATACACAAGCTGAGGATGCCAGATTGGAACAAACAAAGATCCTACAGAGATTCCCTTGTCTTTAGGCATGAGGACAATGATACTTTACAAGGGGTTGGGGGTGCATGTTAGGTTGAAATGTATTGAGTTCATCTCTTTTAAATAAGACTCATGTAGTAGATATATTGTGAAAGAAATATTTGTAATAATTCTTACTAGAAACTTTTATCTACTAAAAAGTTCATAGAGGTCATATAATTAACTATAAGCAAGGTAATATGATTTTTTATGATAAATATATTAATTGCATATCTAACCATTTAAAGGTTCCCAATTAAAGAGGAAACTAAAAATTTCTTTCATCAACAAAGATATTGCTATATGTCGTATTATGATTCTTATTTAGTTTCCTATTGATGTTATAATCTCTCACTTCTACTCTAAATATTGTTATATTTTTCTTTGAATCTTCTATTGCATTAATAAAAAAAACACAATTACCACCATAAATTAATTTGTTTACATTGGATGATCCGAGAGGATCCAAAAAGGCTCAAAATTTGAATTCCTCAATATTAGAAAAACTAACACCAAGTTGTAGATTTGGTCAAGGCGATTGTAACAACCCTGTTGAAAATTCCATGTAATAAAATTTAATAAAGGAAAAATAATAACCACAGTTGATGGGACAGGTATTCCAAGCTGAATGTTTGGAAAAAAACATCGTAAAGGGTGTTCATTTCAGTTATTATGGATAAAGGAAATGGAAAAGGCTTGGAAAGGCAAGAGGCATTTATTGGAATTTATTTATGAAAATAATGGAAAATAGGAGAAAAGGGGAGGTGAAAGGTCACATGTTGCATGTGAGGATGAAAATGAAGGAAAATAATGGAAAATTAAGAAAACAAAGGCCTCATTGATAAAAAGGCTTCTGAGGATTAGTTGGAAAGATTTTGGCTCAAACCTTTTGTTAGTTTAGTTTTGGAGCTCTCTCATTATTCTCTCCCTCTTTTTCTCACTCTTGGTCACTTATAGTTCTTCGAGCACTTTGGAATTGGAGCAAGAAAGGAGAAGAAAGAAAAAAGAAGGAAGGAGAAAGAAAGGAAGAGTAGGATCAATCAACTACAACACGATTCTTTGCAGGTATTGATTTGCATGTATGATTTCCTTTCTAGATCTGGCATGCATGGTATTGCATGTGCTTATTTTCTATCTTGGAATGGGTTTTTCTTGTTGTGATAGTTTTTTTATCGTAGCCTTTCCATTTCTGGATAGCCATGTTGTGGTGCAGTTCTCATGTTTTTGTTGAGATGGATTTTCAGATGGATTCAAAGTTGAGTGAGGTGAATCTCCAAAATGATATAACACATGGCCTAGTAACTCATGAAATAGATTGTGGGTTGCGGTAAATATGGATAGTGTGTTGCTTCGATTTAAGGCATAGTGATATTGTGTGTCTTGCGGTAAATCCTAAGAGGTCGGTGCTCTCCATCAGGCCTAGGAACCCCGGGCTAGGATATATGGTAAATCCTAGAGAGTGGGTCTCACTTTAGGGCATAGTGATCTGTTAGGGCCCTATATTACTAGTTTAGTCCCTTATTATTGTTAGTGTAGCCCACTTATTGTTATTATTGCACACCTGTAGTCCCCATATTGTTATTATTTTTCCCTTACATTATTATTGTTAGGTCGGCTAGGATTATATTGTGACCCGATGGACTCCTATATACAGAAAGGAGGATTTTTCATTTGTGTGATCAAAGAATTTTTCATTTATGTAATGTAAAGGAGGTTTCCCCCTCAAAGTGGTTGATTTATAAGGATTTTATCTCTCTTTTCTTCTATTTTGGGAGTTGGTTTCATAACATTTGGTATCAGAGCTTTGGATTCTAGGGTTTCATTACTTCAGACAGGTCATCATGGAATTTTCGCTATAATGTTTTTTCTACAAAGGTTCAAAAGGTAAAACAAAAACCCATTTGCTCTAAAATCTAGAGGAACTTCATGGAACAATTTCAAATCTTGGTTCGCAATATTTTCAGAGATATGATCTGTGGAATTTAGGGGTTTTGCAGGCTCCCGAATTTCATATCAAAGAGGTGACGTTGAGAAAATTATCCTAACTCTCTCTCTCTGAGCATCGAATTGGAATTCTATAAAAAGTGTATCCATTTTAGAGTCGAAGGAAGAAAAAGTGACACATGGAACGACGTACAAGTTCACTCTACTGAACCAACACATAATTAGGACATTGTGGGATATTGGGCATAAATTTGGCTTGAAGAATCCAAATTAGGTCTGACCTATGGCATTATAAATAAGATTCATAGGGATACTAAAGGACCGAATATAACATCTTGGGGATCCGAAATTACAGATATACATTAGTTTCAATATAGAGCTCATACAAAGCAAGGAAAAGGTGTGCATTTAAAAAAAAAATTGCATAAGTCTTGTTTGAAAAACCAGTTTGAAGTGATTCCAAGAGAATATTGAAGCATAGATATCCATATTGGTTTATAGAATGCCTCTTAAAAATAATTCAACACCCATTAAGCCATCAGAAGACTCTACTATGACTCATGAAGAGGAATAAGTGCAACATGATATATAAAAATTACGACACCAACTGCAACAAATTTCACTCTCACAAAAAGTAACAAAAAATGAAATGGATGGTTTGAAGAAAGGCATTCCCAAGTCCCTATATCACTAGTCTAGTCCCTTATTTTTGTTAGTATAGCCCCCTTATTGTTATTATAGTACTCCTATAGCCCCCATACTGTTATTATTGTGTCCTTACATTATTATTGTTAGGTCGGCTAGGATTATATTGTTACCCCATTGACTCCTATATATAGAAAGGAGGTTTTGTCATTTGTATCATCCAAGAATTTTTCATTTATGTAATGTAAAGGAGTTTTCCCTCTCAAAGTAGCTGATTTCTAAGGCATTGATCTCTCTTTTCTTCTATTTTTGGAGTTGGTTTCATAACATTTGGTATCAAAGCTTTGGATTATAGGGTTTCGCTGTGCCAAATAGGTCATCGTGGAATTTTCACTATAAAAAAAATTATACGAAGGTACAGAAGCTTAAATTTTTACCACGAGAAGCCGAAATCCTTACGAAATTGGTATCACAATTTCAGATCTTGGTTCATAATATTTTCAGAGATATAATCTGTAGAATTTAGGGTTTTTACAGGCTCCTGAATTTCATCTAAAAGAGGTGACCTTGGGAAAATCGTCATAACTCTCTCTCGGAGCATTGGATTGGGATTTTGTAAAAAGTGGACGAAATTAAATGGACTATAGTATCCTGTGTATCAATTTCAGAGCTGAGGGAGGAAACAGTTACACGTGGCATGTTGTACAATTTCATTATACTAAACTAGTCCATAATTAGGTCATTGTGGGAGAGTGGGAATAATGTTGCCTTGAAGCATCCAAATCAGGTCAGAATTGTTGCATTCAAAAAAATATTTAGAGGGCTACTATAGGACCAAATTTCAGATATTGAAGATCTGAAATCACAAAGATAATTCAGTTTCAATATTGAGCTCAAAATTAAGAAAAAAGTGTGTATTTTTTTTTTAAATTGCATAAGTCTTGTTTGAAAAATCAGTTTGAAGTGATTCCAAGGGCATATTGAAACATAGATATCAGTATTGGGTTCTAAAATTCCCCATAGAAAGAATTCAACACCCATTAATCCCTCAGAAGGCTCTACTATGACTCATGAAGAGGAAGAAGTGCAACATGATATATCAAAATTACAACAGCAAGTGCATATTTTATATGAAATATATGATTTGTTATGGGGTATAAAACTTGCAGGAAATAAAGTATGGAACTGTGCCAACAAATGAATTGTTGAAAGATGGTGTTGGTGAGGTAAATCCCCTCTGCGGACGATGGCGATCCCACTAGCCCTAGAGTGGGTCTAGCCACAAACGAGACAAGCTATAATATTGATTCCTAGTTAACGAATGGACGGAGGTTCGATAGATGACTTACCAGAGGTCCTACGCTATTTTTTTCATAGGAAAGAGTGGCTGCCTCTTGCTCCTGGTTTGACAGATCACATTCCACTTGCTTTCATGTTCAGACACCTGCACACACACAAGAAATAACGATGATATACAACATACTAATTCACATTCATAACTATCAGTCAGTTAAAGAGAACTAAATCAATTGCATCATATAATCAACATAACACAATGATGGAACCAACACCATAGTCGAGTATATTAATGAGAGAAAGGAAGAGTACAACCAAGATTTGACGTTGCGGTCTCCTCCAATAGGGTTCCAGTGGAGCGCGTCTCACAAAGGCTCGTCGGGAATTCAGACAAGACTCTCTCTACAGAATTCTCCTTGGTTCTACCTTCTCAATGGCAATTACTCAGCTATAGTATCTCTTCTCCAAGTTCAGCTCCTTGGTTATATGTTCAGCTAGCTTTCATAAAGGGAGAAGGCCTGTTTATATAGAGGGAGAGGGAGAGGTTAGGATCCCTATAATCATGGAAGGGAGACCTATCTTCAAGGAGTGTTCCATGGGAGGTGGAAACCACTACCTAAAGAGGGAGATCTATGGCTAATCAACTTAACCACTTCCTATGACTCATCTCTGAGGTAGTTAGAAGGAAAATTCCACCTCTATTTGTTAAAAAAACATTCCTAAAATAGCTGGCACGGGCACTACACTGAGACAGAGCACCAGGTGGCACGGGCTCTAGTGTAAATTTACCACATCAGCGCGAGGGGTGAACTGGCTACCCACGCCAAGGCCAAAACATAGGTTTTTGTGTGCTTTTTGAGGAAATGTCCAACAGGAGAAATGATGTCCTTATGCAAAAGGATGCAAAGAAGGTGTTTGTAGAGTATGACACTACTCACAGGTCACAGGAATGACCCTCCAATATACGGGGTGAGGGATTGCAGGGACGGTGACAAAATGTTGTGTAACAGATGTCCCCTAAATCACAAGGTCCGAGAGAGAGGGAGGGGTGAAATTATTTATGAGAATGCATTCAACCCAAACACTACTATTAGAAAACCTGCAAGTACAAATACAACTGATATTTCTGATACATGACATGTGGCATGGGTGCAGCCATCCATAATAGAGTACATAAAAAGTGAGACCTGAGGTATGGACACAACCATCTAGCAATAAGGATCAAAAAATAGACTCAAGTATGGTCGCAGCCATCCAATAAAAAAAGTCATGTAATAAATCATAGTATTTCACAAAGAACCCGCAACCTGGGTTTCATCAAACAAAACCGAGGGTCTTGCGCTCCATCTTGACTTGAACAAAGTACAAATTCGAGCATGCAAATATGTGAGCTGAAGTCAAACATGCAAGACAATCATGTAATTACTAGCCAATGATGAAAGTTGTTAACAGACGCGAGAGAAGCCACCATTAATGAAAATGGCTCTCAAGGTACAAAAGGTACAATCCACGGAATGTGAATAGTGATATGACATCGAACACCCACAGAGTCAGTCGATTGAAGGCCAATGATGTGGACCTTACGTCGAATGCGAAGAACCTGCCATTGAGGCATGCAGGTTCCAAGGTACCTGAAGGGAGTCTCTAGATCAAATTCTTGGATAATGAGCTAAAGTCAAGAGGAAGTGTCCTGATCGAAGGTGGGCCATAATGTTTCCCACATCATCGATACGAGACAGAGGAATATGATGTTTGTGAATCAAGACCAATAGAGAATCAATGGGAGGTTAAAAAATTCAGAGGCAAAATTCTCATGAACATATCGGCGGCACGACACTGGATTTGGTAATATTTGACATCAAGGGATCTGAGGTCATGGTGACGTGGAAAAGAGAAGATGAGCGGTCAAAATCGATTACCCAAACCCATGGAGGCAAACAAATGACGAAGTGAGATGTTCCCAACCTGACACGAATGTAGACAAGTGCCATGTTCAAGAGCGACATACTGCCAACATGACTATAATCTGGTTCCATTTCCCCCACCATTTTTGGCGAGTACCCCAATTATTTTTTAAAACAAGCTTGAAGGGGATAGCATATGCTTGCGATGTAATTTTTTCCTTCGGAAAAATCCAACCTAGTACATTTTACGAGCCCTAGGAAGGAGGAACTCGAGCAACGTCATAACGACGGAGTCCGATGTCATCAGTGTTTGATGATTCTGACAAAGGGAGAACTCGACATCTTTTCATGTTTAGAGAGTTTGAAAAGAAAGTGGAAAAGAAAACTCCAGCAAGGCCCTTTTCGTAAATAGTCTCACAGATCCGAAAAGGTAGAAAACTATGTCTAAGAGAACCTCTTAGTCGGGATAGGCTAAGGTATTCCTTTTTCGTAAATAAACCTATCCTAGCCCAAAAAAGGGGTAAACATATACTGGGTAGATGTCGTTTCGTAGCGATTTAATGAGTTCAAAATGACAAGCGTCTCGGAAAGCTTTTCAGTTTTAGAGAGTCAGAAAAGAGCTGAAAGATGACTCCAGTAGTGACTTTTTCGTGTTTTTACCGAGTCCGAAAAGATATAAAATATAACTCATTACTTCATCATAACCATGCGAAAACCTGTTGCTGCACAAGAGACATGTGTAAAACCCATTTCTCAAAAATAATATGATAAAATAATCGACAAATATGTTTTAAAACCTAATTTAAGATTTTGAAAAGCTACAAAATGCCATAAGTGGTAAAAATTATTTACTTTTCACTTTTACCTCTTTGTGGAGCAACAATGATCCATTGTTCTTTGCAATCTTGTAGCGACGATTGTGAGTGATCGAGTGAACCGATCTCGATTCCATCAGCTTCAGGTAAGAGCCAACACCATTTCCCATATTTTAAGCTAAATTTTATTCTCTACACATGCCATTTTGATTTCCTAGGAGGGGTATTATCAAAATCTAGGGCATCACCGTTGCCGTGGGTTTCAGGCACGGATCCGTGCCAATCGTCCACTTTTTACACAGACGGTGTGCCCATTGGCGTTATTGTTAGAGAAACAGTCATGCCAACCACACAACCTAAAAATATGCATTAGTTTAAGGAAAATGCAATCACTTGTATGCAAATTTTGATGCCCAGGTACACTATCAATGCTCATATGAACAATGTGTGCAGGTACTAAGCAGAAAAAATGGTGATTGAGTGGAAACACAGAGAACACTTGTCATGGAGAATAAGCGATGCATGGAAGCCCTCAGAGGTTGTGGGCTAAAGAAAATATTCCTGACATTGTGCCTCCAAGCTCAGCCAGAATTGCTTCAGTATTTGATAAGCATCTGGGATGAAGACCAAGAAAAGTTTGTGCTTCAAGATCAGGAACTCGAAATCAAAGTTTATGATGTTTATTTTATCACATGATTGTCACGCAGGGGTGCAGTCCCTATCATGATCGGTACCTGTCCTACCATGGAGAGCATGGGGATGGTGATTGACAGGGTGTGCCAAGGGGCACGAAAAGGATCAGCGAGTGGAAAATTTGACATCCAAACTATCCTAGATCTAGCACTAAAAGTAGTGCTCCACGCTATCACGTGGGTTGCAGGATCGCAAGTGCCACATGAGGCCACAAAAACACAACTTCTTCTTGTCGTGGACTGCCTGACCCCGGCTCTCTACAACTGGGCAGAGGCCGTGACTATCAATATGAAGCGGAAATTAACCAAGTGCAAGAAGACAAAACTAAAGCAGTTTGGGTATGGATCAATCTTGGTATCGTTATTCTTAGAACGACTACCGATATTCCAGCGCTAGGAGGTCATTGTCCTGATGCCACCACACAGAGAGCCACGGATGGCCCGATGGGCTGCACTGATGCCCAAAGCAAGGGGTGATAATAGATGTCTTGGAGACCAGAATTCTTCTATTGGCTTCGCCAAGAGCTAATTTTCATGGAGGATTGGTCCTACTCGGGTACAGACTTCACCAGTGATCCAGACCTCTCGCTTCTGGAGGGAGAGGATTGGGACAAAGAGCTAGGTGAGTCTCATTTTTTATTTTCATGAGTTTAAGGCTTTTTGGTATATGTGCATTTTCTGATAGTGAACCTTATATGCATTCTGATGTTGGCCCAGAGAGACCTGCAGGTATGTCACTGATAGCGAGGCGACCTCCTCCCGATTTCGATCCTCATGGTGAGGGCAGCAATGAGGAGATAGTGAAAAATCTGGAGGGGATCGCCCGTGGGATTCCAGATTACACTCGATTTGATGTTTTTCATCGATCCTATCAGAGGCACATTATAGGGGTGCCGAGTCGTATCCACCGCTTACTGAGGCAGTTGGTACGGGCGGTGACGTGCTATCATGAGCACCACACTGATTAGGAAACTAGGCTTTTATTTTCGCACTTTTTGAGAGACATGTTGTCTCGAGATGTAACTGAAACATACATATATATATTTGGGTTTTTATGATGCACACGCTACAAAAAATCGATATATATACATCTATTTTCTACATGGGTCTTTTTACATCTGATGATGTTTTATAAATTGCGCAAATATCTATCTAGCACAATGTTATCTATTGCATCAGTTAATGTATTCATTCGTCTTGGTATATTTTGATATGTGATGAAATCAAAATGTCTTTCAAGAAAATGAATATGCAAATAAAATCTCAAAATGCATGGGTTTCGAACCGAATAATGATCGTTAAATTGAAGAACAACAAGCTGTGAATCTAGATTTACAAGAAATGTGCGTATGCCGAGGTTAACTGCCTCGGTTAATAGTTCCAAAACGGCACTATATTTAGCGAAATTGTTTGTAGTTGGTCCTAGACAAATACCTTGTAGGTTAATCAACTCACCAATATGATCATAAATTACCTAGGCTGCTGAAGACAAGTTCATGGTACTACGGGAAGCACCATCTGTGAAACCGACATAAGGGGTAATAGACATCTGCATAACAAAAAGACCCAATAAGCCGAAAAATTTTACAAAGCACATCAAACCAAAGCATGCACAAAAATGAAAAATCACCTATGTACACATATCATGCATGAATGACTCAAGCATAATACTTTTCCAGGTACAACCCATTTTGGGCTTTGCTAAGGGATAACCTTCATAATCAATAAGCTCATAGGCCACATTATGTAACACATGTTTGATGATGTAGGGCCCATGCCACATGGGTTGGAATTTACCTGCCCCTAGCTTGTCATGAGCTTGGTCATACAGGAGAACGAGATCACCTTCGATAAAAGAACGAGGGGAAACTGTTTGGTCAAAATGAGCTTTGACTCGCTTCTTTTGTGCTTCGATGACCAAGGCATCTAAGCAATGAGTTTCATCCAATCTCTCTAAGTAGAGGAGACACTCTTCCTCAAGCAAAGTATTAGGCAATAATTCCAGAGCTAATTTGAGTGAAGGGATTTCACATTCAATCGAAAGAGTAGCTTCCAGACCATACACCAACTGAAATGGGGTGAATCTGGTTGCACTCTTAATCGACATTCGGTAAGCCCATAGAGCTAAAAACAACACGAGATTCCAATTTTATTTATGGATCCCAATTGTTCATTAAAGCATGGTAACAATAACTTTGTTTATGGCTTCAACTTGGCCATTACTTGAGGGTAATAAGGCATTGAGCTGTTGTGACTCAGACCCAACTTAGACGTCAGTTCCGCCATCATATAATCTCAAAAATGAGAACCATGATCGGTAACGATGGCTTGAGGGACACCAAACCGAGTAATAACGTGATTGAATATGAATTTCACTGTTGTCTTACTGTCTGCAACCAGTGTAGGCATTTCTTCGGCCCATTCTGTAAAATAATCGATGGTGACGATAATATAGCCATTCCCCCCAGCCGAGTGAGGGTTACACGTCATAAAATTGATGCTCCATTTGGAAAAAGGACCAACGGTAATGACAGGGTGTAAAGGAAGAGGTGGTGCATGCATCTTGCATTGATATATCTGGCATGCATGGCATTTGTGTATTGCGACAATGCAGTCTTTGAAAATGGATGACCAGAATTAGCTAGCATGAAGGATCTTCTGTGTGGTGGCATAACCAGACATGTGACCACCACAGGCACCACTGTGGCAGTCGTTTAAATTTTTTTCATCTTCCTCATGGGTCAGACATCGGCGGAGTACAGAATCGACTCCAACATGATAGAGGGTATCTCCGATATTACGATAAGGTTGCGACTGATGCCGAATGCGGCGTCGAGCATCCTTCGTTAACTCGGACCTAAAAGTGGAAGTCTGGAGATACACGATGATATCACCATACCATGGATCGAGGGTGCTAATCAAGAAAAGATTTTCCTCTGGAATATGATCCTCAGAATAAGAAGGAGCAGAGTTAGTGGGGAGAGAACAAATCAAATTAGCAAAAATGAGTGATTTCTTCGATTTGGCAGTAGTAAATTCCAAATCAAGCTCTTGGAGGATAACTATCCACTTCGATTATTTTCCCCCTAGCAATTGTAAAGACAGAATATAGGTCATGGGGTTACAATCATAAATCATGGTCACTGTGCGTAAAAAGATATAATGACGAAAATGTTGGACGGCCTGGACTACAGCTAGTGCTAACTTTTCAACATGTGCATAACGTGTTTCAAGGTCGAGAAGGTTTCGAGAGAAAGTAATAAATGACATGTTCATTACCGTCATCATCATCCTGAACCAAAACCATGGCGGTCGTACTGAAGGCGGCAGCTAGATAGAGGGTGAAATCATGATGATAATTTGGATTTCATAATAGAGGAGCGTTGACAAGCAACATCTTAAGCATATCAAAATATTGTTGAGAAATCTCATCCCAACAGAAAGGAATGTCTTGCTTTAAAAGTTCTGTGAACCCCTTGGCTACTTTGTCATAGTTCAGGATAAAACGGCATAAGAAATTGGCTTTCCCTTGGAGACTCCGAAGCTGGTGTAACGAGGATGGAGAGGGGAGATTAGAAATAGCCTCAACCTTAAGCAGATCAAGGCAAATTCCATCTTTGGATAAGATAAACCCTAAAATTCTACCAGAATTGACGCAGAAGACACATTTATGCGGATTGAGCCAAATTTTGTAGCATCTACAACAAAGAAAGATCTGGCGGAGATGGACTGGGTGGTATTTTCGCACAACTAAATGAGCTGGAAGGTCATCCAGGTATGGTTGAACAATATGATGAATATCGTGAAAGGCATAAGACATCGCGCACAGGAACGTAGCCCCAACATTCTTCAAGCCGAAAGGGAGTTTCTTATATGCGAACATTCCCCAAGGATAGATAAAAGTTGTCTTGTGTTGATCGGATGGGAGAATGTTGATCTGATTATAGCCAGAAAAACCATCCATAAGGGAAAAAATCTCACTCCCCGCACAATCGTCAATGAGCTGATCAATGAAATCGGTGGGATAGTTATCCTTAGGCAGGCTCGATTAATATCGCGATATTCAACACAAACGCGAATTTCTCCCTGCTTCTTATCCACAAGAACAGTGTTAGAAACCCAATCTGTCAGAGGAATCAGGTAAATGAAACCCTCTTTGAGAAGATTTTCAACTTCAACTTTTATAGTGGCGGCTTTCCGAGGATGCACTGAACGAAGTCGTTGGAAAACAGGCTTCGCACCAGGGTAGGTGGGAATCTCTTGCACCACAATACTGAGATCAATTCCAGGCATGTCTTCATAAGACTAGGTGAAAACATCATGAAATTCGTGAAAGAGGCTAGGATACACTTGGACTTCTTCAGAAGAGCAAGTGACTCCCACATGATTGTTCTTGACAATCCTCGGTTTCACGAAAAAGTCGATAAGCATTGTTTGAGTAATGTTACCCAAGTTACCTTCAGTGAAGACTTCGTGAGTCAAGATAGTCATTTGAAGTGGTGGAGAAGGAACTTGAGACACAAAGTGCTCAAGACAGTTAGACATTTCCCCAAGTCCAGGCATAAACGAGGAACAATGATGCCCATCGCCCCACGGTAGGTCTTCGATAGACATGGTTTCCACGATAGCTTCGTCGGATGGAAACACTTCTTTCAAAGGTTTAGGCAAATCTACATCACCGAGCCAAGGGGATTGAGAATAAACGTCGGGAGACATGCTCAAAGGAGCACCTTCAGAAGGGGGAGAATCGGATGCAGCTACAAGCTCGCAATAACTGATTTTAATTGGACTAAGCAGCATCGAATCTCCAAATGAAGCAACCTATTCAGGTAAAGGGACTATCCATGGGTCATCCGACTGAGAGATCATATTAACTTGAACGGTATTTTTTGGCAGAAGGTGAAAGATACCCATGAGAGCGGGATCTTTGAAAAGACCCGGCCCTACACTCTTAGGGGGAGAAGGAATCTGATCCACGTATGGCACGTTGTTCTCAGAAGACGAGGTAAGGAATGATAAGTGGTCGACAGTAATGATTTTTCCCTTGTGTGGAAACTTTAGAAGATGGAAGACGGTGGACAGAACACACAACATAGTGTGAGTCCAACTGCGACCGAGTAGAAGATTGTAATTGAGTTTAGCGTCAATGAATTCTACTTCAAAATTGACCGTCTTTCCTTGCAACATGATCGGCAAGCTGGCAAGAACACCCAAGGGTTTCGATTCCCTTCCACCAAATGCCTCAAGGGCATTGGGTGACGAAGTTAGGGCTGGAGAGCCAATAGCCTTCCAGCAAGCAGATGACATGACACAAGTAGATGCACCTTCGTCCACAACGGCTCTATGGATGTTGAGACCATTAATGCCGACTTGGATTACAAGTGCAATTTGGTGCGGAAATTGAGGGACGAAATTCTCTAAGTTGAAAGTGAGAAGGCTAGAATCAATAGGATCAATCCCACTGATCGTAGATAATAATGCTTCCCATTGAGACAGACAATTCTGAAGCACTTCTAACGTGGACATCGTAGATGGTGCCTGTGCTAAATCCTCAATAATACTGTAATGTTGAGTAGCATGGGCATTAGGATTATAAGAATGTTTCCAGAGAACACCTTTATAAGGTGGTCGTACAATGGGATTAGCACTAGGCCTTTCAATCTCAAGAGGACCAGAGGCAGGTGGGGGAGGAGGACCATCAGTGATCTCTTTCCCAGTTGTGTGGCATGATCCAGTATAATATTTCGACCAAGTAGTGATGGAAACGGGCGCAAAACCATTCATCATGAATACTTGAGAGCCAAACGACGTAGATGGTGCAGGTTTCTCGACCATCTACGTTTTCTGAGATGGGAAAGGTTCTTTGAGGACCGTCAGAGTTCCCTTAGTGCCTTTGAGAAACTGACTAACTTCGGCTCATCTA
Organism: Pinus albicaulis; assembly: GCA_034641835.2. Lineage (NCBI taxonomy): Eukaryota > Viridiplantae > Streptophyta > Pinopsida > Pinales > Pinaceae > Pinus > Pinus albicaulis. Next base: position 581,381,558 of record CM076571.1, on the reverse strand, counting down.
GGACAATCCTTAGTGTAGTGTTACTCATCACAAATCAGATAGGGATACTTCGGCTTGCACTGTGAACCATCATCAGCATGAGGTTTAGACGATTCTAGTTTTAGGGCATCGGCTTTGGCCTTGCATTTTCGCTTCTTTCTCCCCTCAGAAGTCTTGTCCGCAGGATTGGCCTGAATGACATTGACCTCCTAGGTTTTACCAGAATCTGAGGTAGGCTGAGGAGTAGAACCATTGGAAGAATTTGATTTTTGCTTCCCAGTGTTGGAAGACTTACGTGAACTTTGAGACAGAGAACCAATAATGCTGTCGACCAATGGGGTAGCCAGCACTTTAGAAGTCTTGGGTCATGGAGCATCAGTCAAGATAACATACAATATGCCCAATTGAGAGTACACTAAGTCAAGGTACTGGGCAGGAGCAATGGCTTGTTCCTCGGTTATACATGCCCCCATGGCGATGTCTTTCGCAATTTGATTGACGAAAGAGGTAGTGAACCAATGAGTAAGAAGCTTACCAGGAATTTCAAACTTGATCAGGTGTTGATGACGTCTCCATTCATGAATGTGGTCCGAGATATGAGTAGCCCGGTCCTATTTCAAGGATGTTAGGAGATGCGTCCCGGCTTCATAATGAACCGGCAACTGAAAATGAGTAAGGAACATCATAGCGAGAGTGTTGAAATCTTGAAAGATACCACGAGGCAGCTCGATGTACCACTTAGTAGCAGCCCCGGTAAGAGTGCACTAGAAAAGACGGAGTTGAATAGAGTCATCAACCCAAGAATCAGAAGAACAACATAAATGGTATGTCATAATGTGTGCTTGGAGGTCTTCTCCAGACTTGCCCTCAAACTTGGGGCAATCACCAGGAACCTTCGTTGGAACCGGAGGCAAATACGGATTATGAAGGATTGGATCATTTGTCAATTTGGACACATTCGGTAATTCCAACGTGGCGAGAAAGGGTAATTGAGGGTTGAAAGGCATAGTAGGTCCTCGATAAGGACTCGTACCCATATTCCACCCTAGTTGAGTGTTACTCTGCCCCCCATTGGTTCTGTCTCAAAGTATTCAGACCATAAGGGGTATAAGCCGGATAATTTGGCTGATATTGTGGCTGAGGACCAGGATACGGAGGTTGAAGACCAGGATACTGATTCTAAGTATATGAGGGTCTCGATTGAGCAGCATAAGGATTTTGCTGCGGAATATAAGTATGGCCTGGCGGTTGAGGGTAATAAGTAGGACCTTGAGGCACATTGTATACTAGTCAATACTGACCTTGAGGGTAATAACTGCCTTGGGGTCAAATGGGCTGCTAAAAAGTAGTGCCCTGCTGATCTGGACAAGTCGGGCGCAGAGGTTGACCCGACTACCGCATAGAGTAGAGCAGCGGCTGAGCAGGGTGAATTGTTTGTGCAGGTTGACCTGACTAATGAGGGCCACCAGGTTGCACCTACAGAGCAGGTTGGCCTGATAGCTACGGTGGGCGAGGTTGTGCCTGATGACCAGGTTGCCCTGGAGCAAGACCTTAAGATGGCCCTAGCTATGCAACATTTGGACCAATTGGAAAATACGGTTGTTTTGGTTGCACTAAAGGTTTCCCTTGAGATGGATGGATTTTCCCCTCAGGACTATATGAAGGTCTCAGTTGATATACCGGTTGCCCAGTTGGTCATTGAGGTTGCCCAGGTTGGAGCACAGGCTGAGCTTGTAAAGGTTGACCTTGAGGATTATAAGGCTACCCTTGTAGGCCGTAAAATAATCCTTGCTGGACCAAAGGTTTTCCCTGAAAGGGTTGCCCTTGTGGGTCGTACGCAAACCCTTGATTTACTGAAGGTTGCCCCTGAAAGGGTTGTCCTTGAGGGTTAGAAGGTTGCACAGGCAAGGTAGGTCTAAAATAGAAAGGAACTGATAAGCCTCAGGAGCAGGCAAATAGATAGGGTTTTCGTGCTCATCATAATGAGAAAGATAAGGATGATTAGGATCTTGAGGGGATTGATAAGTCTGGGAGCTCTGCTGCTGAACAGCCAGCCGATACTCCTAAAAAGAAAGGCCATCAAGGATTTCCATGGCAATCGAAGTCTCTACCGGAGGCGAAGCTCCTGACGACAGAGCGGTGATAACCAGTGTCGATGCAGCCATGCAGAAAGTAGGCCTAGTTGGTACAGACGTAACAAAAGGCGTCGACGAGATAGGTGTCATCGGTGACATCCCTAATGATGGAAGAACCAGCCCCCTTGACAGAGTTGATGTTGCCATAGAGGCAATACCAGCTATAATCTAACCTAAAGATCTATATCTGGCTGGAAGCAACACCGATGGTGAAGATTGAGCAGGCTCTTGATGGATGTCTTCTAGAAAAAGTTGGTATTCTTCATCAGAAATAGGAATCCCCTCACAGCCAATAGGACCAGATGAGTCCATGTCTAAATCCACCATGAGGTCTTGTAAAAGACTACAGGGGCTAGGAGGTATGATCGCAGCCAAAAATGACGATCCCAATGTAAGAGGGGGAAATGGCTCCCTAAATCCAAACCCAAACAAAGTGTTTGAAAGAGGCCAAGTAAAATCAGCTGGTTCTCCAAAGGGGTACTCTGACGAGATAATAGGTTGCTAAAGCTCGGAAGACCTAGAAGTTTCAGATGAATTGTCCAAGAAAGGACTACTAGTAGATGAAACCGATGGTTCCACTAGAAAAGGGAAAAAGATCGAAAAATAAGACTCTTGGATCAAAACGAAGGAAAACAAAGACAGGCCTAGTAATCAAACTTTAATGGGCGTGTAATCGTAGGTAGTTTATTTTACCACATTGAAACCAAAAACTTGTTGTTTCATGTTTTAAGAGTCAAGAAATATACAAAAGATGACTCTAGTCACTTTTAGTTTTAAGCGAGCATGAAAGGACAAGTGCTTGATGATCTTTTCAAATTTATGGAGTCGGTAAAGACCAAAAATGACTGCTCAAGTAGTCTAGGTAAAAGGGCGTACCAGGTTCCCGTGAACTGACATATACACATTGGTAATAAAATGGAAGAATTGACCAAGGACTTGACATATGTGCAGGTAGTCTCCCCAAATGCTGTGTTCGATGTATCACAGTTACAATGTAGCAGACTCGACTTCCTACGGATAAAAGGATTGCAACCTAGAGGGGTATCCCTTTATATACTCGATGGTACGGGGAGCGCAAGTCCGTACTAGTGCTGTCTGAAGCTAGATGACGAGCGATAGCTGCTAGGTTTAAAGACGTCGAAACATGTCTCTAACTTAGACCACTAAATGTTTCGTTAGGTTTTAAAGTTGCCTTAGGTTAATTGAGTAAATTTTAAGTTGATCTTGTATTTACGTTTCAATTCCAAGGTCCTACTGAATGTTGGATCTCAAAAATCCCTAAATGCAAGCTACATGCCAAAAGATACCATTTCGTTCAATGAAAATATATCTACAAGAAAGTTAGGAGTTTTCAAGCTATAGAAAATGATAAGAACACACAGAAGCATCCACTACAATATTTGATGCAAGCTAGTGAAAATGAGAAATCTTTCCTAGAATTGTCCAATGCTAAATATGCGAAAGACTTTCAATTTCACAATGCAAACAAGAATGCAAGCACAAATTTTTTTTTTCAATGTAATAGAGCAAACAATGCACTAAATGACATGAAAAACAAACCAACACACTAGTTAGAGAATGTTAATGTGAGAGTTGAAGTGAAACAATTTCAATCAACCCAAAAGTAAACAAAAAAAAACTCAAACCAATGTTGCAATCTCTCAAATCAAAGAAAGATGTCAAAACAAACCCATACAAGCAATGCGAGCTATGCTTGGAGTGACAAGAAGCACAACTGAATGAAAAAGACAATAATTATTGAACTAGTGCAATCACTCAAATGGATCAAGGGAGCTTAATGTAATCAAATAAGGAATGAAATTGACCGCAAAACAAAAGGGCTCCAACTCCTACAGGACACTCAACATACCAAAGCACTTAAAAACCCTAAGGCTATGATGCTGATAAGAAATGGTCAAACAACGGAAGGAAGGAAGCTGATCGCAAACAACAACAAGCCTTAAGCACTCAAAACATGTCAAAAAATCACCCAGAAGCACAAGCACTAACCAAAAACTTCAAAAAAGACCAAACCCTAAAACCTACAGGGGTCGGCGCACCTGTTTGGCTGTAATCAGTGCCAAATAGGGGATGGCGCGGGTGCTAAACTAGCAACAAGCGCCAGTCGGTGTGACTGTCTGGCCAGAAAATGCACCAAGCTAGTTAACTCAAGCAAAAGGAAAATTTTGAAAGACAGAGGTCAGATCTGATCCTCTATGGCTGAACAAGGGTCTTAGACTCAGTAGAATAATCAGAAAAGGCAAAAATAAGAAAGCAAAGACCAAGAAGAAGACCTAATGGACGAAAGACAAACTCAATCCCAGTGGAGTTGCCAATTTGTTGGTGAGGTAAATCCCCTTTGTGGACAGAGGCGATCCCAATAGCTCTAGAGTGGGTCTAGCCACAAATGAGACAAGCTATAATATTGATTCCTAGTTAAAAAATGTATGGAGATTTGATAAATGACTTACCAGAGGTCCTATGCTTTTGTCGTCATCGAAAAGAGTGGTTGCCTCTCGCTCCTGGTTTGACAGATCACGGTCCGCTCGCTTTCACGTTCGGACACCTGCACACACACAAGAAACAATGACGATATACAACATACTAATTCACATTCATAACTATCAGTTAGTCGAAGAGGACTAAATCAATTGCATCATATAATCAACATAACACAATGATGGAACCAACACCATAGTCAAGTATATTAATGAGACAAAGGAAGAGTACAACCAAGCTTTGACGTTGCAGTCTCCTCCAACAGGGTTCCAGCAGAGCGCGTCTCACAAAGGCTCATCGGGAATTCGGTTGGGACTCTCTCTATGGAATTCTCCTTGGTTCTACCTTCTTAATGGAAATTACTCAGCTATCATATCTCTTCTCCAAGTTCAGCTCCTTGGCTATATGTTCAACTAGCTTTCATAAAGGGAGAAGGCCTGTTTATATAGAGGGAGAGGGAGAGGTTAGGATACCTATAATCATGGAAGGGAGACCTATCTTCAAGGAGTGTTCCATGGGAGGTGGGAACCACTACCTAAAGGGGGAGATCCGTGGCTGATCAACTTAACCACTTCCTGTGACTCATCTCTGAGGTGGTTAGAAGGAAACTTTCGCCTCTATTTGTTAAAAAAACATTCTTAAAATAGTTGGCGCGGGCACCACACTGAGACAGAGTGCCAGGTGGCGCGGGCTGTAGTGTAAATTTACCACATTGGTGCAAGGGGTGAACTGGCTACCCGCGCCAAGGCCAAAACATAGGTTTTTGTGTGCTTTTTGAGAAATTTTCCAACAAGAGAAATGATGTCCTTATGCAGAAGAATGCAAAGAAGGTGTTTGCAGAGTATGACAGTACTCACAGGTCACAAGAATGACCCTCCAATATACAGGGTGAGGGATTGCAAGGACGGTGACAAAATGTTGTGTAGCAAATGGCATGGAATTGGGTTTTTAAAGAATGTGTATAGTTCGTGAGTCAATTCTTGTTGTAGTACATTTATTTTCGATTTAAATTGATGTATATTATTTAATATTGCAATTCTCATTATTCTCACCAATGTACATACTCTCATTAAAATTATTTTTATGTTTGTAGATGAAACTTTAAGAAGAAGAAAAGAATCAACACAGTGAAAAAAACATTCCTCAAAATAACGCAAGTCATGGAAGTAGCTTGAGCAGTGAAAACAGTTTCAACAAAGAATGATGATCAATATGTTTGTATATCAAAGAAAGGCATTGTATTTTTTGAAATATTTGTTTGTGAAATCAGACTTTTTGTTAAATGTAATGGACATAGTGTCCCAAATGAAAGATGGAGTGATACCAATAACTATCCCATTTTGTATGACAAAGAGTGTCTTATTCATATATATATATATATATATATAATAAAATGAATTTCCATTTATTCTATTTCATTCTCCACTGTCGCTGTGAAATGTTACACCACTAATTAAATATATGGATGATTAAATATTATAATGAAGAGATGCGAAATCTGATGATATGATATAAAAAATTAATCCAAACATCACATTCAAATGCACTAATAAAAATGTAATTGATATGAATACTGTTATAAGATATGTGTCAATTTTGATGAATAATGAATTTTAAAAAAGCACAATAATTGCACCGTTAGAGGTCGATGTTTATAAAAAATATAAAATGAACACCGGTGCATGTTAGTTACTACACATCGGTGCGTTTTTATGATAATGTGCACTAGTGCGTTTGTATTATAATGTGCACTAGTGTGTTTCTACGACCTATGGGAACCGCACAAATACCAATACCAATTAGAACATATGACACACCTTATCAATGACTACCACCTAGGCGGCCCGATAGGCGTTGCATGCACTGGTGCAATTTGCCTTTAACGCATTGGTGCATTTTATAAGATAACAGGCCAATGTGTTTTATCACCTACAAAGTCCATTGCGGTTTTACACATTAATGGCCCGGTGCATGCACCTTCCATCGGCCTGGTGCGATTGGCTGGCTGACATGCACCGGGCCATTGCTAAATGCCTTGGAGCATCCAAAAATTGTTTTCCATCCCAATGCTTGTTAGGTTTATAGTACCGGTGCGTTCACAGTACAACGCATCAGTGCGTTGACACCTAACACACACATGGATGAGAAAAACATTTGTAACAACCTTAGAACACCTAGTTTTTTTTAGTTGTGATGAAATTCTTTTAGAAGCTCCGCCAAAACCTTCGTTATCGAAAACGAATGTTGTAGAAAATGTTTTATTTAAAAATTTGGCCAATTTTATAACACTAAAAGCCTCCTTTGTAACCTTCTCTAGAGGGACTTTTCCTTCTAGTGAAGTGGTTTAGTGGGTCAAACAATTGGAATTATTGATGTTAAATTTGATGAAGAACCATTCACTGGTGATGAGTGATTACATATGATGCAACAGAAAGAACTCATTGATATTCTGTTATTTGGTGAGAGAAACCCACATGTGTCTGGAATCCAAGTGGAAGACAAATTGTTTCAAGGAGCAGAGGTTTGTAAAGGAGTGGAAGATAAAGTAGAGAAGGAAGCTCTCAATGCAAAGTATAAATAATATATTTTTGACATTTATTTTGAGTTTTCAAAGTATAGGAAAAAATCAGCAGTACCTGATGATGAAAGTGAAGAGAAATAGATAGAAGATTCTAAAGACAAACAAGAAAGCATTGAAAAAAAATTTCAACAATGGAGTTAAGAAGATATAAGATTTTTCTATCAAGAAGTATAGCAAAAAGAATATCAAGAATATGAAACGCAAGAAGCAAAGCAACGAAGACAGTTTGAATATGAAGAGTTGTGGAAGAATTCCATGAGTGAAAGAATTGTTAATGAGGAAGTCGTAGAAGATAGATTCAGACCACATATAATAAAGTCAAAGAAAAATTGCATCATCAACAAGAAAATAAATATGGAGCATACAACAAGAAAATGCAACAGAGAATGAAGCAGTTTCGAGGGTATATAATTTGGAATAAACGAAAAAAAATGCAAAATTATCAAAGTTTTGAGTCATTGTAAGCCTATTTTAGACTTAGAACAACATCCATTTATGATTGACGATTGAGTCAATCTATATTGTAATCATAGGAGACCTAGTTGAGTCATGTTGACTCATACGGTTGTAATTAAGGGGGGGTGTTATACGTAATAATTACTCCTGCACGAAGATCTAGTAAGATCCAAGTCAAGTGATTCATGAAGAAATAAGTTGAGCTGAGTTCAGTCCATATTTAGAGTGTGAGTTGAATGAGTCAATTGTGAGTTAGTTATTGTTTTGTATTATTTTGTGTAAAGTAAAATATAGTGTGTGTTTGCATGTTGAAGTTATTTTGAGTGAGTCTCTAGCTGAAAAGCATAAATACCCCATGTTGGGTTCATTATAATAAAATCAATTCAAGTCGAATTAAGTGTATATGAAAGCCAAGAGACACAACCCTATAGATATTTTTGTGTGAGATTCAAGTTTTTGTGATCAATAGAAGAGTCGCAATTCATGGTATTGTTTGTGTGTGAATTTTTGTGTCTTTCCAACAATCTGTTATAAGAGCTGAGGTTGAGTTGAAGGATTCGAGGGAAAGCCAAGGTCCACAACAACTGTCTTTGTGTGAGAAGAGATATTTTTTTTCTCTTAATTGAAGTGATAACACACTCTATTAGTGCGATTTCGGCATTGTAATTCAGGAGGGCTTTGTGGTGAGCCATGTTAGAAGTTATTAAATTTTATTCACACGAGTTACTTGCCCTGCCAAGAGTGTTAGCCATTGCATGCATGTGAGTTACTTGCCCCACCGAGAGTTTTAGAGCATTAACACAGGTCTTGATCATCATGGACAACGTTATCACGTGCTACGTGATATGTAAGGAAGCCTCATGCAATGAGGAAAGGAGACAAAATATAGAATAAATACACCAGTCATGGGTCGCAAAGCGTGATTAAAGCATATTAATAAAATGAATCGAAAAGAAGTGGAAAATATCATTTACATGGTTAGAGAGATTTAGACCACAACTGAGGAACTAAGAAGTCTAGCAGAGGATGGAGAAGAGATCAAGGTTGATTGGTGTAGCCTGGATCTGCTACCACCTCCTACATTATTGGTAAAAATTTTGCTCATTAGGCTATCAAAATGCTAAATTTTCTTCGAGGTAAAGAGTTAATTTAGTATTGGTCTAATAACCCATATGATGAAGTATGAAATAATTTAGCATTGGATTATATAAAATAGGGATTGGATGAGAAGTTTTTGTGTAAGGTAGAAAAAGCTACAACTTCCAAGGAAGCATGGAAGATCCTAGAAGCAGATTTTGGCACAAAGGAGAGTGACATGTAGCAACACAATGTTTTACATTTTTTTGAGTTAGAAACATATATGAGAGTAGATGAGAAAGACTCTGGGAAGACAACAGAGCTTGGAGAATCCCACTCAAACGTGGATGATGGTCATGAATACTATAAAAGTGAAACCCCCATAAAGATGAAGAAGATGCAACAAATATTGCAGAGAGAGAAACTAAAGTTTTTGTGTGTGAAGCATAGCAAGAGCATATAAATGCTCAAGGACTCCACTATAGCATGGATGATACAGATCATGGTGAATCCCACTGTGATGAAACACGTGTGGATGATCACTGAAAAGTGAGATGTGAATTGGTGAATTCAACTGAAGCTGATGGATTTAGTGAAGTTGAATTTGTTATTGAGCACATGCATGCTTGGATATCCCACCATAGGGTGGATAAACATTATTTTGATGATAAGTGCAATTTTCTTTTTGAAATAGGGATTGCTTGTCGAAATATGGTAAGCACCATGTTTGATGAAGAATTTAAGGTTAAAGTTGCCATAGTAGCAGCAATTTATGAAGCAGTTGGAACTGCTCATCAAGCAGTGTGTGAACAAGAAGCAACTGAGTTTTGCATAAATAAAACTATCAATAGAGCAACAAGTGGTTTGGTGGATCCAAAAATTTCAATTATTGATTTTAAATTTGATGAAGAGCCATTAGCTAGTGATGAGTGGTTACATATGATGCATCAGAAAGAACACATTGTTACGTTGTTATTTGGTGAGAGAAACCCATTTTTGCTTGGAATCCAAGTGGAAGAAAACTTGTTTATGACAACAGGGGTTTGTAAAGGAGTGGAAGATAAGGCAGAGAAGAAAAAGGAATAAAAGGAATATCTAAATGTAGAGCATAAAGAAGATATTTTTGACATTGATTTTGAGTGTGCAAAGTATAGGAAAAAAGCAATAGTACCTGATGATGAAAGTGAAGAGAAAGAAATGGAAGTTTATGAAGACAAACTAAAAAAAATTGAAACAATTTTTCAACAATGGATACAAGAAGATATAAGATTATTCTATCAATAAATATTTCATAAAGGAGATTGGGAATATGAAGCACAAGAAGAAAAGAAAGGAAGACAATTTGAATATGAAGAGTTGTGGAAGCAGTCCAAGAGTGAAAGAATTGTTGAAGAGGAAGTTGTAGAAGACAAATTCAAACCAAATACAAGAAAGTCAAAGAAAAATTTTAGTATCAAAAATAAAATAAATATGGAGCCAGCAAAAATAAAGAACAACAGAGAATGAAGCAATTTCGAGGGTATAGAATTTGGAAGAAACAAAAAATAAAATGTAGAATTGTCAATGTTTTGAGTCATTTTAAGCCTAGTTGAGACTTAGACCAACAGGCATGTTTGAGTGATGATTGAGTCAATTTATATTGTAATCCTAGCAAACGTAGTTGAGTCATGTTGAGTCTTACGGTTTTAATTAAGGGGGAGTGTTAGAAATAGTAATTACTTCTGCATGAAGATCTAGTAAGATCCAAGTTGAGTGATGCATGAAGAAATAAGTTGAGTTAAGTGTAGTCCATATTTATAGTGTGATTTAACTAATTCAAGTGTGAGATAGCTCGAGTTCAGTCTTATTTTGAGCAAAGTCAGATATAGTGTTTGTTTGCATGTTGAATTTATTTTGAATGAGTCTCCAGATGAAAAGCATAAATACCCCATGTTGGGTTCATTGTAATAAAATCAATTCAAGTCGAATCAAGTGTATGTCAAAGCCAAGAGTTGTAGCTCTATATATAGTTGTATGTGAGATTCAAGTTTGTGTGATCAATAAAAGAGTTGCAGCTTGTGTTATTTTTTGTGTGTGAAATTTTTTTCCTTTCCTCCTCTTCCTTGCCAAAAAATTGTCCATCAATGTTTTCTCGAACCAAAGTCAAATGTCGATGCTCATATTTTCCATATGAAAGGCAAGTATACAATGTGTTCGCACCATAATAAGTTCTTAGGTTTTCAGTTACACCAAAATGGGAAGGGGTTTGTAAATTTCAAAACCATTATCATTACCTTTCCCAGTGGTTCCAGAGTGGAAGTTAGTCAAGGTGATGAGGTGAGTTTGAAAACCAAACACTCAGGTTGGCTATGTGGTTAATCAGGGTAAGTGATGTTTAAATTAACGTTGATTTTTCCCACAACAACTACTCAAAAATAAAATTATATTTATTTCTGTATCTTTATCCTTTTTCCGAGGAGATAATGTCTCCTGAGAGGATATCATACTATGCACTGGATTTTTCAATGTATATATTATGTCTTACTTAGCAATTAAGTTTGTGGAACCCGGAAACATCAATTAAATCATGCCTTCTAATTACAATTATGTGATATTTCTCTGTAAAATTTATTCATCAACATCATATCAACAATTTATGTATATGCATATTTCTATATCTTTTGTTCTTCCAATATTTCCCTAGGTTGTATTCTAACTCATCTGTATTTAGGTGTTTTTCATTTTCGATTTCAAATTTACTTGAAATTAGATAGGGATTTGTGGGAAATTGTGTCTATTGGTTTTATTTGTTGTGTTAAGCGCTATAATCCTCAACCTGCAATGATTGTAGCAGGTACAAACATTAAGGAAATGATTCAAGTAGCCAAACCTATGAGAGAAAAAGGCAAGTAGGAGTCTCACCACTGAAATAGTATTCCACGGTAACAGCTTATATGGTGTTATGAAACCAGCTCAAAAAATAGAAAAAATAGTGATCAACGCCTTTGAAATAATCCACTTTGAGGGGGAAACCTCCTTTACATTACATAAATGAACAATTCTTAGATGACAAAAATGACAAAACCTCCTTTATATAAATAGGATTCCATGGGGTCACAATATAATCCTAGCCGACCTAACAATAATAATTTAAGGGAACAATAATAACAATATGGGGGTTACAGGGGTACAAAAATAACAATAAGGGGGCTAGACTAACAACAATAAGGGACTAAACTAGTAATATAGGGACCTAACATGCCCCTCTCCTTAAAAATGGTGTTGTCCTCAATGCTTGAGTAGCTCTGGATGATTCTGTATAAAATTCTCATCCTTTGATGTAGAATCTTCAGTGGGTAGGTTCTTCCACTTCATGAGATACTCTAAAATTGATCGATTTCATAGTTGTTGAGTTCTTGTTTCCGTGACTGCTTCAGGTTCCAATATGAATTTTCCTTCCTCATAAAGTTCTAACAATATTGTTTGAACTGGAATTTTGTCACATATAACCCTCTTTAAGCATGAAACATGGAAAACTGGATGCACTCGAGAAGAAGCATGAAGCTCAAATTTGTATGCCACAGTACCGATATTTTGCAACACCTTGTAAGGACAATAGTACTTTGACAATAATTTATTATCCTTCTTAGCTTGCTTGAGGGAAATTTTTTTGTATGGTTATAGCAATATAAATACCCAGTCTCCTACATCAAAGCTTCTCTCACTGCGATGTTGATATGTCTATTGTCTCATTCGATTTTGTGCCAAATGTAGCTTATCCTTTAAGAGTTGGAGGACTTGTTGTTGATGCTCGATGTGATCTTCCACTGCTTGAACCTTATAATTTTCTCTAAATGATGATGTGATGGACGGTGGATGATATCCATAAAGAGACATAAACGGGGTCATTTTTTTGCAGCATGGAAGGAAGTTTTATACCACATTCAACCAGAGGTAACCACTTGACCCATTGTGTTTGTTTATCAGATACGAAACAACAAATATATCCTTCCAAACATTCGTTCACTATCTCATTTTTCCCATCAGATTGAGGATGATAAGATGAGCTATGAGCTAGTTGAGTACACAAACAATAAAATAATTACGTCCAAAAATTTCTAGTAAAATCGAATCTCTGTTGCTTACACTAATATTTGGGTTTACATGTAGATTTTGAATTGTTTCCATAAATGCAGTAGCAACTGTAGTTTCTTTAAATGGATGAGATAATGCACAAAAGTGTGCATACTTGGTAAGTCTATCAACTACCACCATGATGACACTATTTCCTTCGAACTTAGGTAAACCCTTGATAAAATCCATTGAAATCTCCTCCCAAAATTGACTTGGAATGGATAAAGGTTGTAGAGGACCCGGGGTCTTAATTGTCTGAACTTTATTTTTCTGGAAAACCAAAAATTCCACCAAAAAATTTTGAATATTAGATCTAAGGCCATCCCAAAAAAAATCTTTCTTCACCCTGTGGTAAGTTTTTAAAAATCCCAAGTGTCCTCCTAAGGGAGAATTTTTCAATTCCAAAAGAATATTTTGTTTTATTTGGGAACTCTTACAAATATATAAGCAATATTTGTACCATAAGGAATCATTTTTCTAGCTAAATGTATCATATGTACTAGGATCTTGCTACAAATTTTGAATGAGTGTCCACACTTCTTCATCCTTCTTCCATTCATCCCTTGCTTCGGTTATCCACTCTGGTTGGATAATAGAAATGGAACAAAGCAATGCTTCCACCTCTTCATCCTTTCTTGAGAGTGCATCTGCAATAAATTTATCTTCCCTTTTTTTGTAGGTGATTTCAAAGTCATAACCCAACATCTTTGTGACCCATTTTTGTTTCTCTTCTAAAGATAGTCTTTGTTCCAAAAAGTATTAAGACTATCATGATCACTTTTTACATCTAAGTGTATTCCCATTAGGTAAGGTCACCATTTGTTTAGTGCATGTAGTATTGCCAACATTTTTATATCATAAATAGCTTTCTGTAAATACTTTCCTTTGATTGGACGACTTTCAAAAGCAATGGGTCTTCCTTACAGCATTAAAACAAAACCAATTCCATTTCGTGAGGCATCACATTCCACAGTAAAAAAATTTATTAAGTCTAGTGTCGCTAAGACCGGTGCTAGGCACATTTCTTCCTTAAGATGTTCAAAGGAATTAGTTTCTTCAGGACTGCATGAAAATGCATCTTTCTTCAATAATTTTGTTAGAGGTGTTGCTATTCTCCCACAATTATTAACAAACTTGCGATAATACCATGTTAACCCGAGAAATCCTCGTAGCTGCTGTATGGTTGTGGGGACTTTCCATTCCTTGATGGCTTTAATTTTTTTAGGGTCTACCTTAACACCCTCGTGAGATACAATATGACCCAGATATTCCACCTCCTGTACTCCAAAGAAACAGTTGGAGGTTTTTCCATATAATTGTTTCTCCACCAATAGTTTGGGCACCTTGTCAACATGTTGAACACGATCCTTCCAAGACCTGTCGTAGATTAATATATCATCAAAAAATACTTACTCAAATTTTCTAAGGAAGGGTTTGAAAATGGAATTCATTAACACTTGAAATGTAGAAGGTGCATTGGTAAGGCCAAAAGGCATGACCAAAAATTCATAATGACCCTCATGAGCTCAAAATGTTGTTTTCAGAATATCTTCAGTCTTCATTCTAATTTGATGATATCCTGAACGAAGATCCAACTTGGTAAAATAAATTGCTCCATGTAATTCATACAATAATTTGTCAATCACAGGAATGGGAAATTTATCTTTAATAGTGAGCTTATTGGGCTCCCTATAATCCAGACACATGTGCCATGCTCCATCCTTCTTGTGCACCAATACTACTGGAGCAAAGAAATAACTTTGACTCATTTGAATTATACCAGTCTCTAACATTTCTACAATCATACATTCAATATCTCTCTTTTGGACATAGGGATATCTGTAGGGCCTGATTTCTGGAGGAATACTTCCTGGAATCAAATGAATAGCAGGATCATGATCACCAATAGGTGGGAATCCTTTGGGAGTTTCAAACATCTTGGAATGATTGTCCAAGACTTTTCGGAGATCTGCAGAAATAGATGATTTTGATGTTGGAACTTCTAGTGAGCATAATTGTGCAATTACGCCTCGTTGTTCTTTCTTCAAAAGCTTTGTCATGACATTAGAGATTATTATCTTTCTCGGCTTCCCTGCGATACCTCATAATTCAACTTCCTTTCCTTCTGAAATTTTTTTCAAGAAAAGTTATTTAAAATTAAAAGTTGTCGTCCCCAAAGATTGTAACCATTGTAATCCTAGTACAAAATTAGCACCTCCCATTCGAATGGAAAGAATTGGACTATTAATGACATATTCCCCCATGGTTAGCTTGATATTATGGAATTTTTGAGAGAATTTTATAGCTCCTCCATTTTCAACCATCACTTGAAATTCTGGTGTTGGGTATAGGAAGTAGTTCAATTCCTTAGCTACCTTAAAATGAATAAAATTATGGGTACTACCCCAGTCAATCAACATTATTACCTTTTTCCTCTTGATATGTCCTTCTATCTTGAGAGTTTTAGGAGTGGTAATTCCTACCCATGCATTACAGGATATGGTCACCATAATTTTACATTCAATTTTTCTTGCCAACCTGAATGCCTTCTCCAATGAATCAGGTTCCCAAAGGTGAACCTCATGTTGGATTTTCTCCTTTAAAGCCCCTATAAAGACATCAATCTTGTGTTCCTCTGAAATATCAGCTACCCTTATATTCAATTTTTGGAAGTCCTCAATGTGCTCCACCATTGAACCATTTTGTTTGATATTTATCAATTGGCTAAAGAAGGTGTTGCTCTTTGTATCCTCATAATGTGCTATCATTTCCTCCATAAAAATTGACTAGGTGACAATTTATTTATGGGAGAAAAGCCATCGATACCATACAAATGTAGTTTTTTCTAAATATAAAATTGCAAGGTGTGACTTTTTTGTGTTTTGCACATTATTGAGATCAAAATATTGCTCCATTTGTAGTATCCATGTTACGGGATCCTTGCCATCAAACTTCCTCATATCAATCTTTAGAATATGGTGGGTCTTCAATCCAACATTAGAGTTTATGAAATCATGATTAACATTTATCCTGTTCTCATCATGAATTTCCCCTACTACCTTTCCACCATTAGGAATCATTTCTTTTATCAACTTTGTCAGACCTTCCTTCAAACCTTCCATGTCTAATTTTATATCATTCTTTATGTCTTCCACTTTTTTCTTCCATTTCTTCCATGACATTCTCCAAACCATCCATATTAACTTCCACACATTTCTTCAAACCATCCATATTAGCTTCCACACCCTTCTTCAAACCATCCATCTTAGCTTCCATGCCTTTCTTCAAAACTTCCATTTCATTTTTTGTTGCTCTTTGCAAGAGAAAAATTTGGTGCACTTTCTCTTGTAATTTTGATATATCATGTTGCATTTCTTCCTCTTCATGAGTCATAGTAGAGTATTATGAGGGCTTAATGGGTTTTGAATTATTTTTAGGGGGCATTTTAGAAATATACTTCAATATGCCCTTGGAATCACTTCAAACTGATTTTTCAAACAAAACTTATGCAATTTAAAAAAAAATACACACCTTTTTCTTTCTTTTGAGGAGCTCCATAATGAAACTAAATTATATCTGTGATTTTGGATCTTCAATATATGAAATTTGGTCCTTTAGTAGCCCTCTGAATCTTCTTTCAAATGCCACAAGTATGACCTTATTTGGATTCTTCAAGATAAATTTTAGCCAAATCTCCCACAATGACCTAATTATGTACTAATTCAGTAGAGCGAACTTGTATGATGTGACACGTGTCACTGTTTCCTCCTTCAGCTCTAAAATTGATACACAGAAAACTAGGTTATGTGTAATTTTAGCCACATTTTACAAAATTCCCATCTGATGCTCAGAGAGAGAGTTATGAACATTTTCCCAAGGTCACCTCTTTTAGATCAAATTTAGGAGCTTTCAAAAACCCTAACTTCCACAAATCATATCTCTGAAAATATTGTGAACCAAGATCTGAAATTTTTACACAAAGTTCCTCAGGATTTCTTCAAAGAGGGTGTTTTTTTAGTGTTTGAACCCTTGTATAAACAAAGTTATAATGAAAATTCCACGATGTCCAGTTTGAAGCAGCGAAACCCTAGAATCTAAAGTTCTGATACCAAATGTTATGAAAATAGCTCCAAAAATAGAAGAAAAGAGAGATCAACGCCTTGGAAATAAGCCACTTCGAAGGGAAAACCTCATTTGAATTACATAAATGAAAAATTATTGGATGATACAAATGAAAAAACCTCCGTTCTATATATATGATTCCATGGGGTCACAATATAATCCTAGCTGACCAAACAATAATAATGTAAGGGCACAATAATAACAATATGGGGGTTATAGGGGTACAACAATAACAGTAAGGGGGCTAAACTTACAAAAATAATGGAATACACTAGTAATATAGGGACCTAACATATGGATACTTACTTAAGGGAAAGGAGTGACTAACTCCTCCAAAATTCTGATGGTCCCTTCGAAGAAAACATATTCTAGGGAAGCAAGAATTGATGGAATGCTACTGAAGCCGTTAGACTTGCATGGGTGGATGGAAAAAGGTGAAAATATTGTAATTACTACACTCAACAATTAGTGCTTGGGTGGACAATAATAAGTGACAATATTGTACTCACTACACTCAAATTTGAATAATAATAACTAAAGTTGGATGTGTGGTCGTCAAATGTAAAAACCATGACAATTTTATCACATGCAATTACGACACTAGAAAGTATGTCGAATATAGACCATACTATATAATATAATAAAATAATATCAAATATTACATTTTAATATGGAAAGGAGAGGTATATTATCACAAAAATAAATAAAATTATCATGTATGGGCTTTTAGTCAAAGGAGTGTTAATATGACTACTTAAAATTGTCACAGATCATAGATAAAAAAAGAAAATCATTATGTAATGGATATGATTGAATGCTAGAACCATAAGCAGTAGATGTGCTAATACTTGAATTATTTCATGTATTTTCGAAATCACATCAAGCTATAAGTATCAAACCATAAAAATGTATGAGAAAATTTAATATATTTTATAGTAGGTGTTAAAACTGGAAAATCGTATAGGCAAAGGAAATTAAAAATGTCAAGCAGAAGGTACAGACAAATATTTTCAGGGAAGGAATACATTAGGAAAGGATAAAAAATAAATGTTTCCTAAGGTTCAAATGACAATTAAGGGATAGACCACCATCATCAAAGGAATTTTTCACATAACGTGGCTATTCCTTTGATAGCCACGCAGTCCTGAAGATGGTGAAATGTCACCATCCAGACCGTTTGGTGTGCTTGGTTAAGATGATTCTCCGCCTAGTACTATCAAGGACAACTAGATTTGAGCCACCTTGGGGATTATGTGCATTCCACAAAGGAATCCCTCCTCCACTCTTGAGTCACTATCAATCTTGGGCCAAGAGAAGGAAGAGAAATTCAAAAAATGTCTATATAAACCAACCTTTGGAAGAAGAAATGGGGACACATTGTTACGTTGGCCAAATTTCTTCATAGAAAACCAACTTGCATAGTCCAGCAGCAGAGGGATTGGAAGGACTCATATGTTGGCCAACCAACATCTCAGTCCAAGAGAGAGAGGTTGATGATTTGGTCCTAATCTACCATCCTTTGAGAGAGGGAAGAGATGCTTGCAGGAACTCGAGGGAAGGAGACCTCCTTTTTTTGGGTATCTGAGCTCCATAGCTCAAAGGGCCCTCTTCAAGTGTTTAGAATTGTATCTTTTTTACCACCATCACCTAATAAATGGAGATTTCTCCACTTGTGTTATTAGGTTGGTTGCTCCATCGAGCTTTTGTATTTTGCATCTTGTGTTTTGTTTTATTCTTAGTGTTGCATGCTTGTCTTTCCCTCAAACTTAGTTTACATTATGTCAAATATGTTCCACTAACAGTAGATAATAATTATTCTCTATGACCTTGTACAGGTAGTATCCAACATGCTAAAGAAGTGTATTTAATACACCCTTGTGCCAAATACACTACCACAGGAATGGCGAATCCACTGGATTCTTTATTTTTGAGTTAATGGTTGTTGTTGCAGGTCCTACTTCCTACTCTGCTACAAACGACCTCTATATTCTCTCTGCATATCCAATCACACTCAGTGAAAAAAATTTCACAACAAAGAGGGAAATTTTTCTTCATTCTGCCCGACAGTGCGCCTTGTGCTTCGATAGACGTGCACTCTGCGCCTGTCAGAAGATAACCCACGTGGCAGGCCAGCAAGCAAAAAAATTGCTACTTTTTCCCATTTTTAAGCTGATTGGCAACCCCTGATAATTTTCCATCACTTTGTCTCTATATTTCAGTACTATTAGGACACTTAAGTTCTATGTTTAACCTGAAATTAGCTTAGCAACTAGGTAGTTTTAATTTTATTATTTTATTTTGCAAATTACACATAGTTTAAGTAGGGAGAAAGTAAGTGGCCTTAAATCCACATATGTTTCCAAAAAAAATATTTGTTGATAAAATATACAAAACACGTAGCTTAATTAGTAAAGAGTAATTGGCCCATATTTCCACATATATTTTGTTAGTTCAAGTTTGTCAAATTTTTGCATTAGATTAGTTGAATTTTGTATTAAGTTTTGGGACTAGGCTCAAACAGTCAACAAAGAAAGTAAGTAATCTTCGCCACCCTTGCACCTCTCAGTGAGCCTGGGTGCACTTATGAACACTTTCCTAAGACAATTTTCCATCTCCCTATAGGGAAAACATAGTCTAATCAGGCAAGGTGTAAGCGTCCCATCATTTCAATTTTTGCAAGGAAGAATCACACATAGGGTAATTAGAAAAGGATTGTAAAGGATCATCGTATATCCACATCTCATAACACTTATGATTGTTCACTCTAAACCACACATGAAGCATCGGTAAGCATTAGACCATAAGGCACCCAATTGTTTGGGACCTTTCTTCTCTTCTTACAGTTACTTCACCAAAGCATACCCTAAGAGAAATTGAGATTCTCTAAAAATAATCATTAAATGAACTCACTAAATTCTCCCCATAGGGGCCACAAAAGAAATTATAGCTCAAGTTAGGACCATCAGGGGTAGGTATCCAATAAGCCTTCATGGTAATAATACATTTTGAAACATAGATGTTGACATTTTAGGGAGCTTCAAACTCATCTATTCGCCCAGGGAACAAATACCCAAGCATTATAGAGACCCGTTTCAGAGGGGGTAAGCTTAGGCCCAGTATATGTGGCACTCTTTGGGGATACCTGACCCATCTAGTGCTCGTTACTGGTAGTTGATCACCAAGAATCTCAAAACTTGAATGATCATGTGGGACGATAGTACTTTAGTGGCCAAAACTAGGGCATCCTTCCCTATAGGTGACGGTGCAGGCTGCACTCAATCCTCATACCATTACCTTGGTTCATTCTTCGGCTATTGGAAGGCATTGCTAGTTCTTTCGAGACATTGGCCCCAGTACCCATCAAAATATATCTTTGCAAGGCCCAGTTACATTAAGAGTGTAAGTACAATTAGGTCTATATAGGCTTTTGGTATCATACACAAAACAATCAAAACGTCATTTTTTTCTTGATAGATCACATAGTGTAAAGTTTAAAAAAAAATCACCTTTTCATTTGTTTCTCTATGTTTTATGCATGTGATTATATTTTTTCTTTGACAGGAATAATCCTAAATCCCAAATTGCCAAGAGGTCGCACTAATCGACATCATAGGGGACCCAACGGAACCCTGTCAATATAGGTGTTTCTTAAACCTCCCCCCATTAAATGGAGGAGTGTCAGCCCTCCTTCCATTAAAGCATAGAGGATGTCATGATGCCATGGTTATCGGAACATCCTTTATAGGGGCATCTTTGATTGGAAACCCCCAAGGGTGACTAATCAGAAACTAGATTGGGGGAAAAAATTTGCTAAAAAAATCATAGTGCTCAGAATTGCTTGAAACTTGAACAACCAGATAGGTCTCGTATTCTTGATTTTGGCGCACCTTGTTTCATCAAAAAATGACTCCATATGTGAAATTTATAGCCTGTTTTACGCTTTGCTAAACAGGAAAATTTAAAAAAAAAAGGTCAAATAGCATCAAAGGGGTCAAATTTTTGGTTTTCTCCAGCCATTGGTGTTCAGACACTTGTATAATTATGCTTGGCCCTATTTTATGGGCATATGTCATTTTGTGGTTGGTTTTAAATGAGCCAATGGGAAGAGGACACATGGGTAGCCCGGAGACCACCACGTGCCCCTCCCAAAGGGCAAATTTTGGCTATGGTAATGTAGAAATTGCATATTATATGGTGGAAAAAATTTTATATGGTGGATGGGAGAAGGTCAGGCTCGACCCCGCGACCTACCCCACACATACCACTATATCACATACAAGTTCTTAACATACAAACGACTTGGGTTATATTTCATATTGAATGTAATTTTAACGGGGGTAAAGTGGGGGCCAGCCCTAAAGGGCCAAACCCCCATTCCATAGTGAATATGTGGTGACCACAGGTGGAGGCTAGGACTTAATGTGGAGTTAACCACTAAACACACTTAATTAACCCATAAACTAGGTTTAAATGCTAATCGAATTTCTTAATGAAAATTATGTTAATTATGCTTAACGCGCCTAATATTCAGTTAAACTGTGCTTATATTTAGACTAATATGAGTTTAATATGGTAGTCATTTTGACAGAGTCTACCATTTTCGGCGGAACTCCACATTTGGCGGCGTTAATTGGAGTTTTCTCCAGATTTGGAGGGGTTTCTAGGCCAAAATTGAGGAGGCCATAACTTGAGCATTATTTGACCAAATTGTGCTCAGAAAGAGTCTATCCTAGATGATTTGGATGCTCTGAGCATGATGGTGTAGGTTTCAAAAGTAGAGGAGCACTTCTGTAAGTGATTTTTCTACTTTTAATATTAAATATGCCTAGGGCCACCAGGTGAGGATATCATGTCTAGTTCATCTGAAGACCATTTGCAGAGCCAGAAGAGGCTATTTATGGGTTTTTGGGTCTTTTGAATTCATTGGAGTAGTTTGGGAATCCATTGGATCATTTTAGGTGCATGTAATCAAATAATTGACCAACAATCCAAACAGGGCCAAGCCATTGAAGTAGGTCCAAGGAGATGTAGCCGAGGAGGGGTGGGCTCCTTTATCAGCTACTATGTAATGTGTTTGTTGTGTATTATTTCTCTACAATTTAATTTCTTTATATGTGTTTTAAATCTAATTTATCTCATTAATTTCTCATAAAAGACACATAAATTTGACACATGAGCCCTCTCATAACTTGCTATTTGAGACAATCCTTAAGCACACTTTTATTTTATACAGATGAGGAAACTAGCACAAAAAAACTAGTTTTTCCATATTCAGATCAGTCACCAGCCACAACACTAGTGGAAACACCAATTGGGTCACCACACTCAACTCCTCCGACAACCCCTCGAGGTCAAAGGAGGAGTCAACAGAATATCCATCAGGGTACACCACAAGGTAACATTCCCCAGGAACCTCCCTTGTACCATCACATTCAAAAACATGTTTCTCCACAGGGTATGATGGTGGTAAATTTGCAGTTACCCTTATTAGCATCATTAAATCATCTATATCTAACGAAGTTAACAAATGACCCCATTGCACATTGCCTTAATTGGACCCCCATGCCCACGAAGGTCCCTTCTGATATAACAAAATTTGAAGGGAAGCAAGAGGAATACCTTGGAAATCATATAATGACTTTCCACCTGTGGTGTTCGTCGAATATTATCATTTATGATACCATTCGACTAAGACTATTTCAACGCACCGTTGCAGGGCTGGAGGAAAAATGGTATGTCGAGCACCTGCCTACATTGCATGGAACCTTTAGCAACCTCACTACTACATTCCTCACATATTTCCAACTCGTCAACCATCATGACTCATTAATGGAACTTTTGACACATTTCATACAAACAGTAGTTGTTCATATATCAAACCATCTCCATGAATGGTGGAGGTGTCATAGTTTTTGAAAAGCCAACCTTGATGATAGAGTTATGTTGGACATATTTTTAAAAACTCTCACTACAAATATTTCAAAAGATGTGGCCACACAAAAACCTACCTCAGAGGAAGACGCCATTAGAAACACATAGAAACTTAAACTCATTTACACCCAATCGGGATATATTTACAATGTCCTACCAAATTCCCTGCACCTACAAACTTATAGAGAATTACCAGGCGCATTCAAGACCGTTGATGTTTTGATAGGATCTGTTAGCGCTGGAATCAGCACTTGGACTACTTCAAGTGCTTGACCAGACACATCCTAAGCTCTATGGAAAATTCTTATGATTTTATTTGGTTTTCGGAAAGTGGTTGGATCTCAAGCACTCTGAAAGGAATGTTGAAAAAATAAAAGTCTTTGACACAGATGAGGGCACTCGTATATATGATGTGGTAGCAAAGTTTGTAGTTCAATGATTTGAATAATTAGAGAAAGACAGTGGGTATGTAGGATAGAAATCGATAGCTTGGAAGGAAGAATGACACAAATTTTAGAACTACAATGTCTCATGAAAGAATGATTTTAAGAAAGATTTACAAAAATCTCATTCGACATTTTAAGAATCCTACTTCAAGGAATGCACCTGACTAACATGACATTTTGAACCATGAAGGCTTGATGGGTCAAGACTTAGAAAAGAAGATAAATATGTCTTCTAGATCAAAAGACTTATAAAAACATGATATAGGATTTAATTTGACCCCAAGGAATGCTCCTGAATAATCAGAAAAACGTATTGAATCAGAAACGCTTGAAACAAGACTTACAAGAACAGTTCAATATTCCTTGAAGCTTCATCATAAGACTAACATGAACATGAAGTAGAATTATTATGACAGATTTGAAAATAAATATATGAGATATGGAAAAAAAGGAGAAAAACAAATACACACACCATATTATTTGTGAATCTTCAAGAGTGTAACTGGAATATATTATGTGTTTAACAATACACTGTTCGGGAATGACATGAGAATCAAAAATAGGGAACTCGACCACTGTTCCATCAACCCTCTCTCTTTTATTACATAAAACTCAACTCTTAAATAGAGTTGCACAAAACAAACTACTGCTAAACTTTAGGAATGAAATTAAATAAAGTAAAATAAAAATAGTAAGAAAATAAAACTGTTGGATAAATTTAAAACTGTTGAATGATTCGAGGCTTCAAAATCTGAAGCATGAAACCATTTGATTGCCACATAAGCTTATCTTTTCCAGCTATCCTAACTGTCTTCAACTGCTGCAAGAAAGGTGGAATTTTTTTACACCTACGTTCTCAAAATCAAGGGGGTAAAACCTACCACTTAATCAATCCTTTTCCACCTATGTGGATTGAAATCAAAAGAAAATCGACCACTTAGAACAAAAAATTCATCTATTTGGCCGAAGTCTTGTCTTTAAAATTCTCATACATTTGTTTTTCAAGCTCTAATTCTGCCTTTTATAAATTCTATGAAAATAGATACCTGTTGGGTTTGCTGATAAAACCAGATTTTATGTAAAAGGTAGCTATTATCAAAAATCTTGTAGATAGTTGTGTTTGTTGATTAAGCCAAAATGTGTGTGCCTCTCCTATATGCACAACTTCTCAAACTAGATACCGAACCCTACACACAACCCTAATTTCTTTCTTGAGAATGATAAAGTAGTTGTTGGAGGATGTGACTTTGTTAGCTGTAACCTCCACAGAAAACCTCAGTCATAAGACTAGTGAGTCTAAACCTCTGAATATGCACCCTTAATCATGGTATGGTGTAATGGAATGATTTGAAATGATTCAAATATGGGCACCAAGTCACCCCATAACTCATAACACTCCACTGCATCATTTAATAATTGATACTTTGTACCATAATCTCCGCCTCAACTTAATGAATATCTATAGGTTAGCTCCACCAATAATATAATCACTCCTTTATAATATTACTTCTAATTTAGAAATAATTACCCCTTTTTCAAAAAGAATAATATCTCATAACATAGAAGATCTTCAATTAATTTCAAAGGAGAATGATCTTTTCTCTGAAAATGCTCCTTGCACAAATTTTCCAGGTAATAGCTACCTTTTTCACTGTGTTAGTAATGTGACCTTCAATTTGGATTTGAGGTTTGACTTGGCTTGTGGTCAGACTCGTGGTTCTGTGGTGGTTGTAGCTAAGGGCTTGAGGTAGACAAAGGCCCATTTTTTTTATAAATAAAAATATTATAAAATTTTTATAAAAATATAAAATTAATATTATTTTTTACTTGATCTTTTAATAAAACTTAAATAGGCCAGAGTAGTATAGATATGATAGATTTTAGGCATAGGATAGTATTGTGGTAATTTAGCATTAGAATGTAAATAGCCACATTAGGATGAATTTGAAAATTTTTGGCAAATAAGGAAAGGATAGAGGAGAATGGTGAGGATGTAGCAAGAAGTAGCGAGAAAAATTGAAGCATAAGGAGCTAGAGGCCAAATAAAATGACGGAGAGGGAAGCTTTGAAGGGAATCAAAACTAGTGCTAACAATGGCTCTAATTGGAGATGATATGCCCCTTGTGGGCTGTCAAGAACCATAAACTAGTGCCTTGAATTCAAATCTTATCTCTCCAACCAACGATCTTGCTCATTAACTCAAAAAGACTAGCATGCCTAGCCATTGGGTAATGGATTCAAAAACATCATTTCAATTCTGCAACTTATTTATCCAAACTGAAGCTGGATTCAAACTGAAAACTAAAATCTAACATTCTGAAAGAATGCTCAAAACAACGAGCTTATTCATTCTCATACTTTTAATCTAATTTGAATGGAAATATTCATGCAATATAGAACTTTTTATACAACCATTCAAACAACCGAAAAAACCTCATATGGATCCTGAATCTTAAAGGCAGAACTGAAAGAATCCATATCATGACATAGTGGAACTCATGATGAAAATAATCACAACATGGGATACTCATAAAGCATTTAATGTTTTCACTATAAGAGAACTCCAAATAATTGGCTACTGAATGAGGAAAAAAATTAAATATTACTTCTGTAGTGATGTCCCTTTCAGAATTCAAAAAGGTGTAGCTATTTATCCAAAAATTCCACTGAAAATATGATCTTTGCATCCCTGTGAAGTCACCACTGGATCCGGAACAATGGAGTCACCAAATGAAAAATTGTCATCCTCTTCAAGTTATTAATTCCTGTTCACCGTCAAGAATTGATTTTTAACAATTAAAACAAGAGACTCAGGAGAATACTTCATTTCAAGGCCTTTGTCTCCTGGCAGATACACCAAAAGATATTAGCACTAGAATCAGCACTTGGACTGCTTCAAGTGCCTGACCAGACATGTCCTAAAATCTAGGGAAATTTATTATGATTTGATTGGGTTTTCGGAAAGTGGTTGGATCTCAAGCACTCTGAAAGGAATGTTGAACATATAAAAGGCTTTGACACATATGAGGGCACTTGTATATATGATGTGGTAGCAAAGTTTCTAGTTCAATGATTTGAAGAATTCAAGAAAGAAAATGGGTATGTAGGACAGAAATCCACTACTTGGAGGAAAGAATGACACAAATTTCAGACCTATAATTTCTAATGAAAGAAGGCTTTTAAGAAATACTTACAAATAACTCATTCTACATTTTAACAATCCTATTTCAAGGAATGCTTCTGACTAACATGAAATTTTGAACCAAGAAAGCTTGATGGGTCAAGACCTAAAAAAGAAGATCAATATGTATGCTAGTTCAAAATACCTATAAAAACATGGGAGAGGATTTAATTCAACCCCAAGGAATTCTCATGAATAATCAACAAAATGTATTGAATCATAAACGCTTGAAACACGACTTACAAGAATAGTTCAATATGCCTTGAAGCTTCATCATAAGACTAACATGAACATGAAGTAGAATTATTATGACATATTTGAAAAGAAATATATGAGATATGGAAAAACGGGAGAAAAAAAAAATACACACACCATATTATTCGTGAATCGTCAAGAGTGTAATTGCAATATATTATGTGTTTAACAATACACTGTTCAGAAATGACATGAGAATCAGCAACATGGCACTTGGCCACTGTGCCATCAACCCTCTCTCTTTTCTTACATAAAACTCAACTCTTAAATAGAGTTGCACAAAACAAACTGTTGCTAAACTTTAGGAATGAAATTAAATAAATCAAACTAAAAATAGTAAACAAATCAAAATGTTGCATAAATTTAAAACTGATGAATGCTTCAAGGCTTCGAAATCTGAAGCATGAAACTTTTTGAGTGCCACATAAAAATTTTTCTGCCACCTGTCCAAACTGTCTTCAACTGCTGCAAGAAAGGTGGAACTGTTTGACACCTACAAGCTCAAAATTAGGGGGGTAAAACCTGCCACTTAATCAATCATTTTCCCCCTATGTCGATTGAAATCAGAAGAAAATCGACCACTTAGAACATAAATTTCATTTATTTGGCCAAATTTTAGTCTTTAAAATTCTTAGACATTTTTTGTTCAAGCTCCAATTCCGCTTTTTATAAATTCTAGGAAAATAGCTGCCTGTTGGGTTTGCTGATAAAACCACATTTTCTGTAAAAGGCAGCTATTATCAGAAATACTGTAGATAGTTTTTTTTGTTGAATAAACCAAAATGTGTGTGCCTCTCCTATATGCACAGTTGCTCAAACTATATACCAAACCTGACACGCAACCCTAATTTCTTGCTTGAGAATGATAAACGGGTTGTTGGAGGATGTGATTCTGTTAGTTGTAACCTCCACAGAAAAACTCAGTCATAAGACTAGTGAGTCTAAACCTCTAAATATGTGCCCTTAATCATGGTATGGTGTAATGGCACGATTTGAAATGATTCAAATACAGACGCCAAGTCACCCCATAACTCATAGCAGTCCACTACATCATTTAATAATTGATACTTTGAACCATAATCTCTACCTCAGCTTAATGAATATCTATAGGTTAGCTCCACCAATAATATAATCACTCCTTTATAATATTGCTTCTAATTTAGAAATAATTACCCCTTTTTTAAAAAGAATAATATCTCATAACATAGAATATCTTCAATTAATTTCAAATTAGAGTGACCTTTTCTCTAAAAAATGCTCCTTGCGCTAATTTTCCAGGTAATAGCTACCTTTTTCACTGTGTTAGTAATGTGACCTTCAATTTGGATTTTAGTTTTGACTTGGATTGTGGTCAGACTCATGGTTTTGTGGTGGTTGTAGCTAAGGGCTCGAGGTAGACAAAGGCCCATATTTTTTATAAATAAAAATACTATAAATTTTTTATAAAAATATAAAATTAACATTATTGTTTACTTGATCTTTTAATAAAACATAAATAGGGTAGAGTAGTATAGATATGCTAGATTTTAGGCATAGGATAGTATTGGGGTAATTTAACATTAGAATGCAAATAGCCACATTAGGATGACTTAGAAAATATTTGGCAAATAAGGAAAGGGTAGAGGAGAATGGCGAGGATGTAGCAAGAAGTAGCGAGAAAAATTGAAGCATAAGGAGCTAGAGGCCAAATAAAATGATGGAGAGGGCAGCTTTGAAAGGAATCAAAACCAGTGCAAACAGGGTCCTTAGCCCAAGGTTAAACAAGAAGTAGTTATGAATACTCAGGATAATCTTATGATTCTACTCAGAACATATCACAACCCGAGTACCACCAAAGTTACCCTACATCTCTGCAGAACATGACGAATAGGGTGATGCCATATCATCAACATCAGGGAGCTTCATATCCTCCCTTGCAGGAGTACCAGTACTCATCTAGGAATGTTGATATAAGAGAGCCACCCAAGCAACCATATGCCAATCAAGGGCAGGGGAACCAATATTCCCCTTTTCCAGCACAAAATACACCACCAACACAAAACAATGCACCTGTGAATCTTGTGCAACCATCCTAGTATTAGCAACGACAATATTATGATTCGAGGAATAGAAATAATCCTACAAACACTGCAAATAAAAATCCAAGGAACGAGAAAAAGGGATATCCTAGACAGGGGGCAGTAACCAACAACGCCCCCCGCGGTCTCAGGCTGGGGGCAACCCCAACTAAAATCAAAACCAGGAACCAAGTAATAAATCCCAAGAGAAAAAAAAGAAGTTCAATCTAAGAAAAAATCACTCTTGTGCCATATGTGGTGAGTATGGACATTATACTCACCATTTTCTAAAACTCCCTAAATTGAAAAAACTTCGGTGTAACTGAGGACAAGTAGACCTACCCAACAGCTTGCAGTAATGCAAGAACCTTTCCCCCACTAGAGAGTGGTTAATACCCAGCAACAACAACCACCCCAAAATGACACTGGTGTGAACAACCGTGAAACATGCATGGATGTAAAGGATTTTTTAATTCAAGAACATAATAGGAACTATAAAACTCCCCCAGATACCAGCCCATTAGGTACAAGTATGATCACACCTACCATGCCATTAACTATCTCCAAAGTACCTATTGAGCCTCTTCGAAGAATGGTCAAAGGACCAACCAGGCCCACAGGACATCATTCCAAAGCTGATCATAGCTATAGTATAGTGGATGACTTGGATCAATCTCCAATAGCCATGTCATCATTGGAAGTCCTACAATAATGCCCAACACTATGGAAGGCCTTAATTTCTGCCTTAGGTGTGATCAACCCCTTTAGTTCCCACTTAATGGTTTTTTACCTAAAGGAGGCAAGCCCTACGCTTCCTTCTCTAGATGCTTTCCAAATACCAGTTTCAATTCAGAATATCACCATACACCGATGCATTATGGATGAAGGAGCATCCACGTGTATCATGTCCAAATCAGTTTGGAAAAATTTAGGATCACCTTAATTGAAACCATCTAACATCACACTTAGAGCATACAACGAGCGCCCATCTTCCCCCGTTGGTATTTATCAAAATGTCTTAGTGAACCTAGTTGAAAAAACAATATTTATAGACATTGAGGTCTTATACGCAAAACTACACTACAATATACTCCTTGGGTATAGTTACATGTACACCATTACCACGATCACATCCTTTGTCTTTAGGGTGACGATGTTCCCTCACGACGATCAGATCATCACCATCAACCAGCTCACATATTACAACAAGAAACTCATAACCGCTCTAGATGTCATACTACCATACGTAGATACAACCACAGAACCACTCAAAAGGTATACAAAATTTGGCTCGTGCATATTCAAACCATCATCTATCCTAGGCTCATTCCTAGGAGATCCCCCTATCGTAACAGGGGAAGCCCTCAAAAGCATGGAGGCACCGGTGTGGATGATGAGCTCTTCAAACAACAAAACCAACCCATAAGTAGAAACCAGTAGTATGGATGTTGAAGCCATGGGTACGACATTCCTACCATACGCCATTTCACAAAACCCATTTTTATATCGGCCACCTGGTTTTGGATTGAAATATGTCATGGAAAATATGACTTTTCCAAATATGGATTTCGCAATAACCATGTGGTATTTTATCCCTCCAGCCATGCAATAAATCCTAGGCATTACCTCTATAGGTATGACCGCTACTTCCTGTTGTTACACAGTATTTTTTCACCGTCGCTGCATTCCCCATCTCGAATACTGGAGGACTATCAGAGTGACCCTTGTGTATTGTCACACATCATAATGAATGTCATTGCATCCCTTAACATGTCAAGAACACAATCTCTGTTGACCTTTCCTAAATTTGACCCTTTAAAACATATACTTTTGGGTCGGCATGGTTCTGTGGTTATGACCTTACATTGATGTTCAGATTTACACTAGGCCCCGTGCCATGGTCACTCTGTCTCTGAATATCCCCCATGCCGAGCTACTTTTGGAAGTTTTTCTAATATGGAAGTGAAGCTTCTAAGATGTAACAACTTCGTGAGCGGAGTCATGGATGTTTATTCGACTAGATGAGGTTGAGTTTCTCCCTTTGGCCTTATATTTCCTACAAAAATTCAACTTCCCAAATGGATAGACCTTTCTTCCACCATATGTTGATCCCAAATTTCCTCCTCCACTCCCATAAATCCCTCATCATCCTAATTAATTGGCTAGCGAGACATAGCTAGAATAGATGAAGAGCTGATAGCAGAGTATAGTCCATAGTTGTGAGAGAGAGTTTGAACCTTTCACCTCTTCGAGCTAAATTGACGAACGAATTCTTTGAGACGTGTCTGAATGAACCCATCAAAGGAGGTCTACAACATCAAGGTGCAGGTTGTAAACTCCCTTTTATATATTAATATGACATGACCGATTTCTAGTTCCATCTTTGTTTATGTTAGTGATTAAAATTTCTAACTCTCCTTGACTAGTTGGATAGTTGTAAATGAATATGTATGCTCATATGCTTTTATTGTTTACTTGAACTTTGTGCAGGTATATGAATGTTGCTACAAATAGAGCACAAGGCTTTAAGATCGAATATTCAGGGATAACTGTAACAAACTATGTCAAGAGCGTTGGATTGAGGTAGGATGTCTATTCCAATCCGCATTTTGTTTATGAACTAGGAATTTAGAAACCAACATGTTCCCTTGTTGCTAGACCCACCCTAGGGCTAGAGGGATTGCCTCTATCCACAGAGGGGATTTTCCTTCACAACAAGTTGGCAACTCCACTGGGGATGTCAATGCCCGTTGTCTCTTATTGCTATTTTGAATTTTTAACTGTCTGTCCAACTTTGGTTGAATTACCATTTCTCTATTGTTTTTGGTTTATTTGACTTCTTATGGCCATTTATCCTTTTCCTAGGGTGATAAGCCTGATTTTTCTCATCTAGTACTTTATTTTTTCCTTCCTTTCCTAGCTCGGCGTTGCTGATTTCCTGAGAGTCGCACCCATCAGCGCGATTTGTCTTTTACATAGACATGGTTTTTCCTGCTCAGCGCTGGATATAGCTGAACAATCGCGTTGATTCCTGTAGTGTTGGATTTTGGGGTTTCTCACTGAGTTTCCAGTGTGTCTCGTCCTTTAGATTTGTTTTTTCCCCTTGGATTGATCCATCTGGATTTTTTTTACTGACTTGGCTGTCTCATTCGTTTCAGTTTGTGTTATCTCTCATCCGAACAATGTGACATATCCATCCTAGGGTTTCTAGGTGTTTCGAACCATTCGTTTGGTCGCATGTTCATTGGGTGTCTAATCTATTTATGAGTCAGTTTGGTCATTTATTTTCAGCCTCTTATGTGGTTGCTTGGTCTTTTCAGTTGATTGTATGTGAAGTAGGGTTGTCAAGATTTCATTCTGTGTCTATTTGATTGTCCCTCCATCGCCCCGAGCATAGATCACATTTCTCGTTGAGTCCATTTAAAAGCCCCTTTATTTTGCGTAAGGATATGCATCCCTAATTTTGAGTGTGTGTCTACATTCTCTTGGAATTGGTCTCTTCTTGTTTTGATGATTTCGTTCGAAGCTACTCAAAACTAGTATTTGTTTTTCTTGTGTCGCATTGCAGTGTTGCTTATCACTCATATAAAAGAACAGAAAGTTTGCATTATTCCTTCTCATTTGGAAATGAAAAGTTCTCTTTTGCATTAGTAGGTTTCTTCTTCTCTGAAAAGTGACATACAAAAGAAGAATTTTTGTTTTCTACTTTGGTTGTGTTAGTAGCATAAAGGAAAGTGTCATTCTTACATTCGTTTGATTGTTGCTTTGTTGCGAACTTCTATCCTTCACTTAGCTAGCCTTTCATTGAATGAAATGGTGTTCTTTCTCTCATATAGTTGTGCATTAGAGATTTGAGATAACATTTGGTAGGGCCTTGAAATTGAAACATAATTTCAAGATAAACCATAAAATTAACTCAATCAACCTAAGGAATCATTGGAAATTAACGATCACATTGAGAGGTCTAGGCTAGTGACGTGTTCCGACATCATTAAACCTAGCAGTTGTTGCTCACAATATTACATTCGAAAATGCTAGTACGGACTTGTGCTCGTCGTACCATTGTGTATATAAAGGGAGACCCTTTTAGGTTGCAATCCTATATCCATAGGAAGTCGATTCTGCCGCCCTATAACTGTAATACACCAAACACAACATTTAGGGAGACTTCCTACACGTACGTTAAGTCCTTGGTCATTTCTCTTTCATTTGAACACCAAGGTGTATATTGCAGTTCACAGGAGCTTGGTACACCCTTTCAACTAGAGTTCCTACACTACTACATTTGGTGAAAATTCCGACACTTGGTTCCGATGCTTTTGACCAAATGTCGGAAATTTCCCCAAATTTTTTCCATCCCGCCCGAAACCGTCTCTATACCGACGTTTATAGAAAAGTGTCGCAATACCGACACTTAGACGTTGTGTCGTACTTGCGACGTTTGGAGGCAGCCGTCACAATAGCTACGCTTTGGGCCATAGTGTCCCAATTGCGATGTTTGCCTCCAAACGTCGCAAGTCTAAGTGTCTCAATTGCGACGTTTGGAGGCAGTCGTCGCAATTGCGACTCTTTTTCTGTCATCGGTATAACGACACTTATATGTGCGCTACATAAAAATACGAAACTTATATGCGTGCTACATAAAAATATGAAACTTATATGCGCGCGCATAAAAAAACAAAACTTATATGCGCGCTACATAAAAATACAAAACTTATATGCGCGCTACATAGAAATGATTTTATTGTTTCATATCCATCGCAATAGCTACATTAACGTCTGATATTACGTGCGCATTCGCCCTCCGCCCTTGCAGAACAGCATTCGCCCTCAGCTCTTGCAGAATAGCATTTGTCCTCAGCATTCTCCCTCAGCGTTCACCCTCAGCTCTTGCAGAACAGCATTCGCCCTTAGCTCTTGCAAAATGGTAAGTTCTTACTGCAATCCCTTCCTCCTATAGTAGGGTTGACTCTATTTGGTTTTTTTTGGTCAAATCCATTGGATTGTGTTAGGCTGTAGGGTTCTCTCTAGATGTCAAGAATCAAGATTCAATACCCTCTATTATCTTCATCACCCAATACAAGATTTAAATTTTTCCCAAAGAAATGCTTATTAATTTGGCAGCCATTATTTCTCCCTGCTTTAAAAACCCTCCATTTAAATGAAAACAAGCATTGCATTTCAACTACAAAAATCTATTAGTGTTCAAATGTACATGTGTGCTACATTAACGTCTGATATCACTGTGCTGATCAGCCCTTCTACTCTTATGAAACTGACGTCAGCCTCTCAGCTCTTGAGAACAACGATACGCCCTCGACATTCACCACAAACTCTTTGCGAACAGCATTAAGCCACCCGGCTCTTGTGGTGTGCTGTTCACCCTACGGCTCTTGAGGCTCCAACTTGTTGCCACGCATTTCCTCGAAGCTCTTGCAAAATGATGAGTTCTTGGTACGAGCCCTTCCTCTGTGATAGGATTTTGACTCTATTTGTTCATTTGGTCCATTTGAATTTGGATTGTGTTAGGTTGTAGGGTTCTCTCTCGATGTCAAGAATCAAGATTCAATACCCTCTATTATCTTCATCACCCAATACAAGATTTAAATTTTTCCCAAAGAAACGCTTATTAATTTGGCAGCCATTATTTCTCCCTGCTTTAAAAACCCTACATTTAAATGAAAACAAACATTGCATTTCAACTACAAAAATCTATTAGTGTTCAAATGTACATGTGTGCATCACTTGTGTAGGATATTCCTTTTCCACTTTCACATTATCCAAGAATGTGTGCAGTATAGTTCATATCTTTTGTGATTTAGATTGTCTTGAAAAAGGAAAGGTAAATTATTTCCCATGGAAAAAGAAGGTTTTCCCTTTTTATAGGTTGTTTGGACTTACGTGGAAAAATTTGTGGTATGCCTTTCATATTATGTAGTTTAAATTTGAATTAACAGATTATTCTACATGAAAATATAATTACCTATGTGATGTCCTTCATCACTAATTAAAAGTATAGGGTTTCAATTTCCTAGACTCTAACTCATCTGATGCTAAATTCTAGGTTCTCATTGGTGGATCACTCTTCCATTGATTTCCTTTCCCTCTGGATCTTGTCATACTTTAAAAGTCATCAATGATACATATATTATTTCGGGTATCCCAAAAGGCTTTATAGTAGAACATATT
This sequence comes from Pinus albicaulis, assembly GCA_034641835.2. Taxonomy (NCBI): domain Eukaryota; kingdom Viridiplantae; phylum Streptophyta; class Pinopsida; order Pinales; family Pinaceae; genus Pinus; species Pinus albicaulis. The sequence continues at coordinate 581,346,537 of CM076571.1, read as the reverse complement.
GTGAAGTTTTTTTGACACTTGAGGATTCTTTTTAGAACTGCAACGCGGTCTATGCTATCGAGTTATATACCAAGCAACTTGTCCTTAATAACCACACTATGAGGTAGGTTCAACCAATTTGAACTTGTTGGGACATAGCATATGAAGTTGTGTGATGAGTCCATATCACAGGTCTATTATGGTGACAAAATTGAAGACACGTAATAATAGTTATTATGTTAACATTACTAGAAACATTTTCGAAATTATCCATGCTATCAAGATGTCAAAATTCCAGGCATTAGGTGTCAATACTCGTAGCTAATAGATAATAATAATAATATAAAAAAATCACAACTTTATTCTTGAAATATGATTGTTACACATTGGTAACCTAGTTCATGAGTTACTATCACCCAAAGACTGCAAAACAAACTTAAAATATAAATTAAACCAACATGAGAATCTGTTGTGACCAGCAAAAACCCCCCTTTTTTATTTAATATTAGTAATAATACTAAATAAATGGGGACCCTTAGAAAAATCCAAAAAAAATCAATTAGGATTTGTTTTCCTTTTCAAATAAAACTTTATATCATAAACTTAGGGAAATTCCTTAGAAAAACCTTTAGAAACACTTAAGTTTATGATAGATTACAATAAAGTTTTCTTTAAACAAAATAGCGCATCCATCGCAAAATGGTAGATATCTTTTGTAAAACTGAAATTGCGATTTTGCGATATTGCGATAACGCGACCCCAAAAAGCCTATAAAATAACATATTGGTCGTAGATCGCATAGCGCAGAAAAAAAGAACGAATACTTTTGCGCTATTTGCAATTTTGCGCTTTTGCGCTATTTGCAATTTTACGCTTTTGGGCTTTTTGTGATTTGCGCTTTTGCGCTATTTGCAATTCTGCGATGGTTATGCTCTGTGGAAAATGCGATATTGCGATATTGCGATATTGCGCAGCAAATTGCAGATCGCAATGTCGCGGATTCATAAAAGCGCGTTGTTCAAAGAAAATCTTTCCATAAATCAATATCCATTTTGCGCTTTAATGATTGGATTAAATGAATGGATTGTCAATTAATGGTAAATGGGATTTTGTTTTGATTGAAAGGTCGTTTCACGTTAAAATAATATATTTCATCCGCCTTTGCATTTAAAACTATCTCATCACCTTTCTTATGCCATTACTCTCACATAACTCGTAAAACCGCAGGCGCGAAGGAGCAAACGACTATACAAAGTGTTCATAGAACATCATGGGTAAGAAAGAGAAGACTTCAAATCCTGAAAACAAAGAAATGGCTTTACTGTATGCAGACACTGCTTGCAATAAGGATGCTGGTATAACCACCTGGGAAGGAATGTATAATTTGCTTGAAGAAGAAAATCCTGTGGTGATGCAAGTTGAGGCTACAGCAGGTTCCAGTAATTCATCTGAGGCAACCCTTAAAGAACTGGCTTGTTCATTTCTGCATAGGATAACGGCAAGGCCAAGAATTCTTCCATATACAGACATAGTGAAATGGGTGTTGAATAGCACCAATATTTCAGACAGGCAATTTAGAACTCCAACTCAAGAGATAATCGGGTCGTTCACTATGGAAGATTTGAGGCTGATGTATCAGTTGCCGGAACCTCAGGCGACTTATAATAAGCAATTTATGGAAGATTTTTCCAGAGAACATGCAAATTTGTCGGAATGCACATAGGAGTGGACCAAAAGAGATGAACCATTGAAGAAAAACAAACACGATATGTACAGTACTGGTTCACTTACCTCTCCATATTGTTTTGTTGCTGCCATGTTATGCAGGCTTTTTGGAAATCCTGACATAAATATGATCTTGCCTGAATGGCTCCCTTTGTTAAATGCTGCCGTTAATTCTACAATTGTAGACTGGGCCAAAATCTTATCTGATAATTTGACCACTGCTATTTTCCATTATCGGTCTAAACGAAGTGTTTCTCAGCGGATTTATCTGCCTTTTTATTTATCTGCCTATGTCATGGACGCTATCTGTTTTGTTTCTAAATTCCCTGTGATGGGTTGGCAATGGACAATCCACGATCCTTTGCCTATTCATGTGTATCATAAAGAACTATGGGAGTCTAAGTTTGTCCCTCATTTTTACCAAATTTGCCATGGTATAATGCTGCCATTGTACAGAACATTGCATAATAAGGATGCCCCAAGTTTATCCCCAAAAACAGAGGTCGACATTCTCCCTGTCGCGAGATGGTTTGGAGAAGAGTTGTTCACTTATGTTAGGGTTTTTGGAAGTTCTGCTTCCCCCCATGTTTTACCCCTATATGTTCCGGATAGACTTGTTGCTTGAGAGATTGCTTATCAAACTTATGGTCAGGGAGGGTTGACCAAGGAATTAAAAGAGAAGAAGAAAGGCATTTGGCCACAATTTCCCATAAACTGTGGAACATTTTCACTGTTTGATGTTGGTCACGCATTCAAAGAGGTAAGCAACATTACATGCTTACAACTGTTCAAATTTTCGAGAAGGTTATTTGACCCAAATAATATTGTTAAGAATTTTACCAATGCAATCAGAGTAATGGAATTTTCCGGGGAACAAGATCTTTTTGATGATATGTTCCAAACAAAAGGCTCATTTAAATAAGTTTTGAATTCAGCTCAAATGTAGTTATCTCCAGAGGAATTCCAGGAATTTAAACTTTACAGAGAGAGAAGACTAACTACTATTCCTTTGGAAAATCTACGCTTGGAACCCGCAAGGGAACAAACTCCTAGTGTTAGTCTTAACGACAGTTCGATTACAGATAAATCTAAGTCAAAATCTGAAAGAGAGACTTCTGAACGTTCCAATAAGTCTAATGAAAAGGAAGATAAAATTGAAGAATCAGTGAAAGATTCTGCTCAATCGAAATAACTTCCTCAACAGCAAATTTTGACTTCTCAACAGATAAATCCTCCTCCTACCAATGTACAGCAACAGTCAGTCACCATTGAATTAGACAAAGAATGGGAAAGCTTTAATCAATTGATTAATGTAGAAGGATAGAATGTACATACCCCTGTACAGACAACCAAAGTTTTGAGCACAAGAATAAGTAGCACAGTCACAGTGACTGAGCACATACCTATCACACCCTCCTCTGAAATTGTACTTAATGTAGAGGAAATTCCTCCTCTAGATGTATTCTACAGCCCAAAATACAAAGCAGTAGTGAAGAAACAAAGAAAAAAGAGAAAGTTAGAAGGTGCAATTGCTACTGAAGCAGAACAACTAGATGTCTTGTGGAAGGATCCTGCCACAGAGCCTACTGATAATCTTGCTAAGTTATCTCAAATGACAGGGGCTTATGCTTCTGCAACTATTGACAAATCATTTGAGATACAACTCTTATTAAATGAAAAAGAAGAATAGATAAAAGTTCTACAACAACAGTTGCAACAGGTACAGGCCAATAATGAAGCACAGTTGAAACTTGAAGAGTTACAACAACAACTTCAAGAAATGAAAATTGGACATCAAAAAAGTTTGGATGATAAAGAAAAACAAATACAGATTATCCAAGATCAGCACAAAGATGATCCTAAGCTTCCAGAGTTTATTTCAGAAACTATCTCTTTAAACAATCAACTACTGCAACAAGAAGAAGTATTATGCCAAAAAATCTTGCAATGGAATTCTTTTTGCCAAGAGAGTGATAAGATCACTAATCATGTCGTAGATTTACGAAATGATTATGATTTAATTAATGAAAATATTACTGATTATTTGGTATGGAAAAAAACAGAGGAAGGAAGAAAAGCTGGTGCACCAATTATTAATGAAAACCATAAAGAAATACTTTTCAATAACTGGGATGCACAAATCAGAAGGGCAGAGAAAGCAGCAGAGGAGGCAGCTACAGCAGCAAACAGTCTTACTGATTGTGTAAATGATAATTTGCACAAAGCTAATTTGATTTTAGAAACTGTTCCAGGATATCTCCCACAGGCACATCAACTGCAAACAGAATGGAGGCAAAAGGCAGAAGAAAGAAAAAAATCAATCCAAGGGTTGACAAGATTAAACTGGGATTCTTACTAGACATACTTAGTGAAACCACACAGTCAGCACAGTGCGCTTAATTGTATCATCAATTCTGCTGAGAAGATTGCGCCTACACTTGCCGATTCTGTCTTTTCAGGACAGTTGAAATCTGAAGTCGGTCAACCACATCTTCTCAAAACAATGCTAGATGCCTGCAAGTTTAAAGATCAAGTTCATAAGTAGTTAGTTAATAGTCTTTATTTTTAGATTTAGTTTTAATTTTACTGTTTTTTTTCCTAGGAAAAGGACGGTCATTTAAACCGAATCCTTAATTTTTGTAATAGACTATTTTTAGATTTAGCTAAGTAGTATTTAAACCCTTCTCATGCATTTAGAGAAGGGTCCTGGATTATTATATTTTTGACTTGGAGATTACATTTCTGTACTCCACTGACTTTTATATTTTATAAAGGATCACATCTGGTGATTTTATGTGGAATTATCTTTAAAGTGTTGCATTTCTGTACCTTGGATTTGATTTTGCATCAGAATTACTGGATTAGAGTATCAGATTTCATTTGAAAGCTTTCAAGATGGATAAGGTATTTCTATCTGTTCACTATTGATTTCTTTTGTCTTATGATATTCGCTTTAAAATTTGCTATCATTTACAGATATTTGTTTTCATAACGTTTCTTTATATATATCATTTTTGAGTATAATTGAAATGTTATCTTTCATAAGTATATGTAGATGATATATTATGATGAATGAAATATGCTAATACAACTCTGTTTAATTTCTTAAACAGAGTTATCTTTATTTGTTTCTGCACATTTCGATTTAAATGATAATACATTTTTATGGTTATTGTTTAAAAGGAATAATCTGAAGTTGTATTCACATATGATTGCCCGGGTTAGTGTTAAAATTTCTTTATCAGTATTTAGTTTAAATTAGATAGTTTTATTTCAGTCAATTTAGTCCCATTTTCACTCATCCAAATCAACCCATCACCAACCCATTAGTTATAAGGAAACTGGTCCTTTCAATCCAGTCGAAGCCACCATACCAAACGGATAAGGAGCTGTCCTAAGGTCCCGACCGGGTGGTTTTCCCCAATGTTTGAAGCAGAGATTTTCTAGGCTTCAACATTTTTTTCGCTAGAAGGAGGGCCTGAGCTATGAATGGCAAGTAAATCTTTACCTACAAGCCATTCTGAGAGCAAAACACCCTCATCAACTTCTTCAATTTCTTCTAAAATACAAAATCCTATAGAAGGAATCGAGAAGAATATTCAGACACCCACTACCAAAATCTCAAAACAATCAGACAATCAAACTCCTGAGTCTCCTGAAGTACAAGATTTAATTCATAAATTGAAAGGATTCTCATTATCTCTTGATGAGTCTGAAATATCTGAAGGTAGTGTAAGCTCAAAATTTGTTTCTTCAAAACCTCTTACTAGGCTTCAAAGTGAAAAACTTGGTATTTCTCCGAAAGAATTCCCTTTACCTAGTAGAGTCAAGACAAGAAAAACTCAATCGGAATCAGTAAGTGATATAAGTTCTTCATCTCATATTCAATTACCTGTTTCCGAAACCCCAACTCAACAAAGTACAGTTGTTTCCACATCATCTGCTCAATCATCATCAATCTCAACATCATCTATTCCAACAACCTCTATTCATACACCACCAGCCTCTACTACTCCTCCAATAGTTGTTACAATAATGGCTAGACCATGGGCTACTCCAGGGGCTGTCAACATGCCTGCACCTTTACATGATTTACCTGACAATCCTGGAAAATGGCTTCCAAAGTTCAGTCCAGATCTTAACATTCAAGTTGAAGAACATATCAATAACTTTATGCTGGCTGTAAATTTGAATGGAGTCGTACATGAAGATGTTGTAGTCAGACTATTCCCTTATACTCTTCAAGGGGCAGCAGGATCCTAGTACTTTTCATTACCTTCAGGATCCATAACAAGTTGGGCCATTTTTGCAGATCATTTTTTAACCAAATTTGGAGATGACAGATCAATAGCTACTTTAATCAACGATCTCTCAAATTTGAAGACGGAACCCAAGGAGCCCATTAAAGATTTCAACGCTAGATTCAACAAACTCTTGAACAAAATTCACACAGATTCAAGGCCTAGTGAACAAGTCAGAAGTGAATGGTACATAACTGCCTTACCCTCAAACATAGCAATTTTTGTAGATAGAGCTGCAAAACCTACATTAGCCGAAAATATGAAAGAGGCTATTGCAGTAGAAAAAAAAATTATTTCTCTAGAAAAGAAAAATGCTATTGAGGAAAGGAAATCAAAGAAAGTCAGCTTCAAATATGATTCAAAGAAAAAGGCCAAAGACCCATACGACATGGAAGGTTTACAGAAAGTTCTTAAAACCATGTCAAATGAAATGGTTGAAATAAAAAAACAAGTAGCTGAAACTTCTACCAAAAAACCATTCCGAAATTTCAGAAGAAACCAAGTTGAATCTAAACCTCCCAATTCAATCTCTAATGCATAATCAGAAGAAGAAGATGAATAAGATACTCCTCCAGTATCAGAAGAGGAAGATGAGAATGAAGAAATAGCTGAATTGCATGGAATGTGGGATTTAATTCTCCCTAATTCTGATAGTGATGTAGAACAAGAAGCTATGCCTGTAAATACTAGGAGTAAATCTACATTGGAGCCTGTACAAACAGTTCCTAAAAAGAAAATTACAACTCCAAGTACCAAAGACAAATCCCCTACAAAGAAAACTTCTTCGTTACCTACTCAAAATCAGCCATCTTCTTCTAATCCTCCTACATCGACAACAAAGACTTTAGTGGTGTCAGATCCTATGGAGTATAACATTGTTGAAGACATGAAAAAGATTAAAGCCAACATTTCCCTACATGAACTCAACAAATTAAAACACCAGCAGAAGTTGCTATTAAAAGAATTAAACGCTACACCAATTGCTCCTTTACCAAGTGGTGTAGTTGCAAAAGCAGCGAAAGGAGCTGGTAAGCCACCAGATAAGGTAGATGCTACTGATACCGTGCTCATTGGAGAAAAATCAAATTCTTAGACTCCTCCTTTTCTTTTGACTTATGAAATGTACAATAAAAATCTGCACAATTGTTTAATTGATTCTGGAGCTTCCTCTAATATAATGCCTACTTCTGTTTGTGCCAAATTGAATATCGAACCAAAGAAATTGGCAGTTCATATTGTTCAATTGGATCGCTCTAAAGTTCAAGTTGTAGGAGAAATCAATTCAGTTACTATCAGATTAGCTTCCGATCCTAGGATTGTCCAAAGAATTGATATTTTGATTGCAGATATTCCTGAATTCTATGGATTAATCTTAAGCAGGGACTGGTATGCGAAACTTAATGGTTATATCTCAACTGATTATTCACATATGTGGCTTCCCTACAAAGGGAAACCAAATCAAATCAAAGTTGAAAGAGAAAAACATATGACGCACACTGTCACTGAATTTGAACAACCTAATGAGCCTGTTGCATTCAACAACAATATTCTTGGAGGTTATTCTGCTGAGTCATTTCTTGGAAACTTCGAAGCACCTCAATCACTTTTTTCTGTAAATACTTTTGTTTCTCAAATAGAAAAATTTTCACAATCTGATTCTTCCAGAATTGTAAATATTTCTGATGTAATTGTAGATAAGCCAATAGATAAATCTTTATTTTGGTCATTATATTTTGATGGATCAAAATCTAGTGATGGAGCTGGAGCAAGATGCATCTTAATTGATCCAGATGGAGAGAAAACCATGCTATCATGTAGGTTATAATTTGAGTGTACAAACAATACTGCAGAATATGAAGCCTTGATTCAAGGACTTTATAAAGCTATAGGGTTAGATGTTAAATACTTGAAAGTCTTTGGTGATTCCGAAATTGTCATAAAACAAGTTAGGAATACTATCCATTGCCTTTCAGGACATCTTAAACACTATCAAACCCTAGTGCAAGATCTTACTACTCACTTTTTAGCATTTAATATTTCTCCTATTCCTAGGAATCAAAATACATCAGCTGACTTGTTAGCTAATGTTGCATCCAAACTCCTTCCTGCTGAAGATTGCAGTCCTGATAGATTTTCAGTAGAATTGATTTTTCGCCCATCTATCCCAGATAATGTCACAAATTGGAGAGTATTCTATCATGATCAAAATATTTTAAATTTCATGACTTTAGAGAAATCATATGATGAACAAATTATTGATGAGGATGATCATGATTTACAAATTGCCTCAAAAGGTAATGAAAATCTCATTCCGAAATCTATTGTTAAATTAGAGGACTTATATGATATTAAAGACAGATTCAAGAAAGTCACTAATGCTAAACTTCAAAGTTCCACTTTGAAGTTTGAATTAGTAAATCTTGGTTCTGATTCTAAACCTCAAAACGTTAATTTAGGACTCAATTTAACACCAGAGGAAAGGAATGCTTTCATTAAACTCTTGAACAAATATAAAAACGTTTTTTCTTGGAATTATGATGATTTAAAAACATATGATACTTCAGTTATTCAACACACAATTCCAATGCTTCCTGATATTAAACCTGTTCAACAAAATTTAAGGAAGGTTCATCCAAATCTCGAAGGACAAATCAAATCAGAACTTAATAAACTTTTAAAAGCCAAAATCATTTTTCCTGTAAGGCACTCCAATTGGGTTTCCAATATGGTACATGTAAGGAAGAAGAATGGTGATATAAGAATCTGTATTGATTTTAGAAATTTAAACAAGGCATGTTTAAAAGACAATTTCCCATTGCCAACCATGGAACAGATACTTCAAAAGGTAGCTGGTTCTGAACTTATGTCCTTTCTTGATGGATTTTCGGGCTATAATAAAGTTTTAGTTCATCCATATGACAGATTGAAAACAACTTTCAGAAAAAAATGGGGAACTTATGCTTATCAGAAAATGCCTTTTGGTCTAATAAATGCAGGAGAAACTTTCCAAAGAGCCATGGACATAGCATTTAAAGGTCTGATCAATAAATCAGTTGTTGTTTATCTTGATGACATAACAGTATTTTCAAAAAAGAGAGCCAATCATCTACATGATCTAAAGAAAATATTTGAAAGATGTAGAAGGTTTGGTATTTCCTTAAATCCAAAGAAATCTTTCTTTTCTTTGGATGAAGGAAAACTCTTAGGATTTGTTGTGTCAAAAGATGGTATATATATTGATCCAGATAGAGTGCAAGAAATTTCTGATATTTCTCTACCTCATAACAAAAATTCCATGCAATCGTTTCTTGGGCAAATCAATTTTGTAAAAAGATTCATTCCTGATTTTTCTCAAATTGTTTTACCTATGCAAAATATGATCAAGAAGAATTCAGTATTCAAATGGGGGCATAAAGAGAAAGAAGCCTTTGAGGCAATCAAACAAGCGATTATTAATGCACCAGCATTGAATACCCCGGATTTTTCTAAAGATTTTACTTTGTATACTTTGGCCACCGAAACATCCTATGCAACTGTTTTAACACAGCTCAATGATCAGAAAATTGAAGCACCAATTTCTTTCTTTAGCTCAAATCTGCAAGGAGCTGAGCTTAATTATTCCGATGTTGAAAAACAAGCCTTTGCCATGTTTAAATCAATCAAACATTTCAGACCTTTTCTCTTAAAAACACATACAAAAATCATTGTCCCATTCTCTGCAGTGAGACAATTATTAATTCAAAAAGAAGTAGGAGAAAAGAGAGCTAACTGGGTAACAGCCTTGCAAGAATATGATATTGATATTAAACCTGCTAAGATTGTTAGAGGACAAGGTTTTTGCAGATTATTGGCAGGAGCTCATAACATACCAGAAAGTCAAGATTCAAATCAAGATATTCAAGTAAGTCAGATAAGTGTTACAGACTCTGAATCTCAGTATGTTGATCTCATCTATTACTTAAAAAATGGGTATGCTCCTTCTAATCTCAGCTATAAGAGCAAACGTGCTTTAAGATTAAAGGCTATTAAATATGAGATCATTGATAATGTGTTATTCAGAAAGAATTATGATTCAATCTTATTAAGATGTCTTGAAAAGACTGAAGCTGAAAAGGTTTTGCAGGAATTGCATGATGGACCCGCAGGAGGTCATTTTGGAGGTGATACCACAGCTCACAAAATAATTCGTGTTGGTTATTACTGGCCTACCCTTTTTAAAGATACACATGACTACGTAAGGAAGTGAAAAATTTTCCAAACTGCAAGTGGAAGACAAAGGAAACCAACTTTTCATTTGCAACCAGTGAGTATTGAGCAACCATTCGACCAATGGGTGCTTGACATTATTGGTGAGATAGTACCTCATTCTTCCAAACAGCACAAGTACATCCTTACTGCAACTGATTACTTTACAAAATGGGTAGAAGCAATCCCTTTGAAGGTAGCCAATTCTGATGCAATTATTGATTTCATAGATCAATTCATCATAACCAGGTTTGGTGTACCCAACGCTCTTGTCTTTGATAATGCATCTTATTTTTCCGGAAACAGTATAATGGAATTTGCAGTCAAAAGAGGTTTTAAATTGAAATATTCAGCAAATTATTATCCACAAGGTAATGGTTTGGCTGAATCCACTAACAAAAATCTTATCAAAATCATTAAAAGGACCATTGATCAAAATCAAAAGAATTGGCACAAGTCTTTAATATTTGCACTATGGGCTGATCGTATTACTAAAAAAGCTTCAATAGGAACTTCACCTTTCAATTTAGTTTATGGAAAAGAAGCTGTGATACCATCAAATTTAGCTCTTCCATCATTAGCCCTAGTGCAATTTATTGAAGAAAATCCTTCTTCATCCATTCAATTGAGATATAATCAAATCCTTAAACTAGAAGAAGATAGAGATAAAGCAAAAATTATTCATGAAAAACATCAACAGCTTGTAAAATCTTCTTTTGATGCAAGTTCTACCGGCTCAAAATTTTTGTCAATTGGTGATCTTGTTCTGAAATGGGATAAAGCACATGAAGAAAAAGGTAAGCATACCAAGTTTCAGAAAATGTGGCTTGGACCATTTCAGATCGTTGAAAAGATAGGCTCAAATATATTCATACTCCAAGATCTAACAGGTAAGATAGAATCTCTTCCTGTAAATGGGCTTATCTTGAAGAAATTCTTTTCATAAGGAGGTAACCCCTTCTTAAACTGTACATATTCCTTTCTGCAAAGTTTTTAATTGTTTTTGCAAATAAAGGTTGTTAATAAGTCTCTAATTGACTGTTTACTATTAAGAAAATTTCTTAGGAAGAATATTATAAATATTTATTTTGTGTAAATAAGAATTTTTAAAGAGATGATCACAATTTTTGGATAGTTTAAAATAAGATGTTAAACTTTGAAAGATTATTTCAATCATTTGCATGATCTTTTGAAAACTTGAGGAGAATGTAAATCATTATAAGTTTATTGAGCAGAGAAAGGTTATCTATAAAAGTAAAGATTTTTTCAAAGTCTTGGTACTCAAGAAACTCTGAAAATTGTCATCCATTGATTCTTAAGGATAAAACTAATTCACCCCATCCATTTAAGTTGTGATTTTTTAGAATGTAATTCTAAGAAATTATATGAAAATTTAAGAGATAAGAGGTCTCATTATGAGCCGACTTACCATATTCATAAGGAGTAATAAAACTGACATTACCAATACTGCATACCAAAACAGGGTAATGGCTTATAAATATAAGATAAGGGGTCTCATCACGAGCCAGCTTGTTCAGTTTAATTACAACTAGTGAATGGCATTGTTATTAACTGGCTACCAAACCAGAACAATGGCTCTTAAAAATAAAAAATAAGTAAAAGACAAAAACATGAGATAATATGTCTTATGAATTTATCTTTTAAAAAATCATAATTTTAGTTGGATGGGACAATGAATGGTTAATGGTTTAAAGGTAACCCTGTCGAGACTATGAACGTTTGCTGGCAGTAGAGGCAATACCTATGACAATAGAGTATATTATAAAACCAAAACTTGGAGAAATCCACTTACTTCATTATTAACACCAATCAAAGCTTGAGATAACCCAAAAATGTTTTTGTTCTTAAGAAATTAGAAAGAAATTGTGAATGATTTTTATTTCTTTTTCATAGTTAGATTTTATTTAAAATATCCTAAGATAGTTTTCATTATCTTTAAAAATCTTTACTTACTAGAGATATAGTGTTCATTTTATTTTTTCAGAGATAACTGTTTCTTTCAGTGAATCGCCAATTGTTGTGACCAGCAACAACCCCCATTTTTATTTAATATTAGTAATAATACTAAATAAAATGGGGACCCTTAGTTAAAAATCCAAAAAAAATCAATTAGGATTTGTTTTCCTTTTCAAATAAAACTTTATATCATAAAATTAGGGAAATTCCTTAGAAAAACCTTTAGAAACACTTAAGTTTATGATAGATTACAAATAAAGTTTTCTTTAAACGAAATAGCGCATCCATCGCAAAATGGTAGATATCTTTTGTAAAACTGAAATTGCGATTTTGCGATATTGCGATAACGCAACCCCAAAAAGCCTATACAATAACATATTGGTCACAGATTGCATAGCGCAGAAAAAAGAAATGATAAACGAATGCTTTTGCGCTATTTGCAATTTTGCGCTATTTGCAATTTTGCGCTTTTGCATTTTTTGCGATTTGCGATGGTTACATTTTGAGGAAAATGCGATATTGTGATATTGCGCAGCAAATCGCAGATCGTAATGTCGCAGATTCATAAAAGCGCGTTGTTCAAAGAAAATCCTCCCATAAATCAATATCTGTTTTGCGCTTTAATGATTGGATTAAATGAATGGATTGTCAATTAATGATAAATGAGATTTTGTTTTGATCGAAAGGTCATTTTATGTTAAAATAATATATTTCATCTGCCTTCACATTTAAAACTATCTCATCACCTTTCATATGCCATTACTCTCATTTAACTCGTAAAACCGCAGGCACGAAGGAGCAAACGTCTATACAAAGCATTCACAGAACATCATGGGTAAGAAAGAGAAGAGGTCAAATTCTGAAAACAGATAAATGGCTTCACTGTATACAGACATTGCTTGCAATAAGGATGCCAGTATAACCACCTGGGAAGGAATGTATAATTTTCTTGAAGAAGAAAATCCTGTGGTGATGCAAGTTGCAGCTACAGCAAGCTCAAGCAATTCATCTGAGGCAACCCTTAAAGAACTGGCTTGTTCATTTCTGCATAGGATAGCGGCAAGGCCAAGAATTCTTCCGTATACAGACATGGTGAAATGGGTGCTGGACAGCACCGATATTTCAGACAGGCAATTTAGAACTCCAACTCAAGAGCTAATCGGGTCGTTCACTACGGAAGATTTGAGGCTGATGTATCAGTTGCCGGAACCTCAGGCGACTTATAATAAGCAATTTATGGAAGATTTTGCTAGAGAACATGCAAATTTGTCGGAATGCACACAGGAGTGGACCAAAAGAGATGAACCGTTGAAGAAAAACAAACACGGTATGTACAGTACTGGTTCACTTACCTCTCCATATTGTTTTGCTGCTGCCATGTTATGCAGGCTTTTTGGAAAGCCTGACATAAATATGATCTTGCCTGAATGGCTCCCTTTGTTAAATGCTGCCGTTAATTCTACAATTGTAGACTGGGCCAAAATCTTATCTGATAATTTGACCACTGCTATTTTCCATTATCGGTCCAAACGAAGTGTTTCTCAGTGGATTTATCCACCTTTTTATTTATCTGCCTATGTCATGGACGCTATCTGTTTTGTTTCTAAATTCCCTGTGATGGGTTGGCAATGGACAATCCACGATCCTTTGCCTATTCATGTGTATCATAAGGAACTATGGGAGTCTAAGTTTGTCCCCCTTTTTTACAAAATTTTCCATGGTATAATGCTGCCATTGTACAGAACATTGCATAATAAGGATGCCCCAAGGTTATCCCCAGAAACAGAGGTCGACATTCTCCCCGTCGCGAGATGGTTTGGAGAAGAATTGTTCACTTATGTTAGGTTTTTTGGAAGTTCTGCTTCCCCCCATGTTTTACCCCTATATGTTCCGGATAGACTTGTTGCTCGAGAGATTGCTTATCAAACTTGTGGTCAGGGAGGGTTGACCAAGGAATTAAAAGAGAAGAAGAAAGGCATTTGGCCACAATTTCCCATAAACTGTGGAACATTTTCACTGTTTGATGTTGGTCACGCATTCAAAGAGGTAAGCAACATTACATGCTTACAATTGTTCAAATTTTCGAGAAGGTTATTTGACCCAAATAATATTGTTAAGAATTTTACCAATGCAATCAGAGTAAGGGAATTTTCCGGGGAACAGGATCTTTTTGATGATATGTTCCAAACAAAAGGTTCATTTAAAGAAGTTTTGAATTAAGCTCAAATGCAGTTATCTCCAGAAGAATTCCAGGAATTTAAACTTTACAGAGAGAGAAGACTAACTTCTATTCCTTTGGAAAATCTACGCTTGGAACCCGCAAGGGAACAAACTCCTAGTGTTAGTCTTAACGACAGTTCGAGTACAGATAAATCTAAGTCAAAATCTGAAAGAGAGACTTCTGAACATTCCAATAAGTCTAATGAAAAGGAAGATAAAATTGAAGAATCAGTGAAAGATTCTGCTCAATCGAAAGAACTTCCTCAACAACAAATTTTGACTTCTCAACAGATAAATCCTCCTCCTACCAATGTACAACAACAGTCAGTCACCATTGAATTAGACAAAGAATGGGAAAGCTTTAATCAATTGATTAATGTAGAAGGACAGAATGTACAGACCCCTGTCCATACAACCAAAGTTTTGAGCACAGGAATAAGTAGCACAGTCACAATGACTGAGCACATACCTATCACATCCTCCTCTGAAATTGTACTTAATATAGAGGGAATTCCTCCTCTAGATGTATTCTATAGCCCAAAATACAAAGCAGTCGTGAAGAAACAAAGAAAAAAGAGAAAGTGAGAAGGTGCAATTGCTACTGAAGCAGAACAACTAGATGTCTTATGGAAGGACCCTGCCACAGAGCCTACTGAAAATCTTGCTAAGTTATCTCAAATTTAGGGGGCTTATGCCTCTGCCACTATTGATCAACCACATTTTCTCAAAACAATGCTAGATGCCTACAAGTTTAAAGATCAAGTTCATAAGTAGTTAGTTAATAGTCTTTATTTTTAGATTTAGTTTTAGTTTTACTGTATTTTTGCCTAGGAAAAGGACGGTCATTTAAACTGAATCCTTAATTTTTGTAATAAACTATTTTTAGATTTAGCTAAGTAGTATTTAAACCCTTCTCATGCATTTAGAGAAGGGTCCTGAATTATTATATTTTTGACTTGGAGATTACATTTCTATACTCCACTGACTTTTATATTTTATAAAGGATCACATCTGGTGATTTTATGTGGAATTATCTTTAAAGTGTTGCATTTCTGTACCTTGGATTTGATTTTGCATCAGAATTACTGGATTAGAGTATCAGATTTCATTTGAAAGTCTTCAAGATGAATAAGGTATTTCTATCTGTTCACTGTTGATTTCTTTTGTCTTATGATATTTGCTTTAAAATTTGCTATCATTTACAGATATTTGTTTTCATAACATTTCTTTATATATATCATTTTTTAGTATAATTGAAATGTTATCTTTCATAAGTATATGTAGATGATATATTATGATGAATTCAATATGCTAATACAACTCTGTTTAATTTTTTAAACAGAGTTATCTTTATTTGTTTCTGCACATTTTGATTTAAATGATAATACATTTTTATGGTTATTGTTTAAAAGAAATAATTTGAAGTTGTATTCACATATGATTGCCCGGGTTAGTGTTAGAATTTCTTTATCAGTATTTAGTTTAAATTAGATAGTTTTATTTCAGTCAATTTAGTCCCATTTTCACTCATCCAAATCAACCCATCACCAACCCATTAGTTATAAGGAAACTGGTCATTTCAATCCAGTCGGAGCCACCATACCAAATGGATAAGGAGTTGTCCTAAGGTCCCTACTGGGTGGTTTTCCCCAATGTTTGGGCGAAGGAGATTTTCTGAGCTAACGGTATGTAAATGGAATGAATTCTACATAACCCATTCAAAAATGAATCCATTGTGTATTTCAAATCAAAAACTCCAATCTATGTTTGTGTTCAAATTGAAATTAAAGGTTGTATATGCAAGAATACATGAAGATATTTTCCAAGTTTACCTGTTTTGTACTGATCTTCATGTTTTTTCTTATTTTTACTAGAGTTCCTGTGTTTCAAGCAATGCTAATTTTTCAAAAATCTCACTTAATATCTCAAATATTCACTCATTAAATCAACGAAGGATTTTGTGTTGACTGGTGGCAGAGCGTTTGTGAGTGGTGGCAGTGACATATCGTAAGGAAATGACAAGTTAAATAATGTGGCAGAAGCACTTCATCTATAACTCATAGTTTACTCAACATTCCCAATAATTACTAATATGAGTAATCATTGTTTTAAACAAGAAAAATCTAGGTTTTCTCTTACCTCATTATTCATGAGACCTTTGCACCTTGATAGGATGCTTGATTGACACATCTGCCAAATATGGTGGCTCAAAATATTAGTTAAATCTCCTTATCCCTCCATCCTTCTCACTGCTATATCTTCTGCTCACTTTGTTCTGTTTAATTTCGTCTGTTTTCTTCACAACTCTCCCTCATCTTCCTTTGTTAATTCATTTTTCATAGAGTCTCTTGGATGTGTGCTTTTAATACATGACATTCCTTCTCTCACTGAGCCTGCAAAGGGCTATGATGGTGAAGAATTCATAGTGTTTCAGTGGTTTTAAGTATTAGAATGGTGGAGGTTCTTCTCTTAACAGTTTGCACATCATTTGCAATATTACATATTTGAATTTGTTTGACCGTTTGTCGACTGCTTGACTAGTGCCTCTATGGTTTACGTTTCCTCACTGACTTGGTATGTTGACTCCATTATGTACATCACATCCTCAACTTTCACTCATTACACAGTCCTCTTTACATTTCGTTCTCATGGCATGTGCTAATTATTGTGCCCTCATTCCTCTCTCCATCAAAATGCATCATGCCTCATCAAATATGCACCATCATATTTTCGTTCAACCATTGTACATGTACCACTCCTCCTCCATATTATTGTCCATCTCAGTTCATATGCATCATTTCCATACATTTTTTTGTCATTTCATAGCATCATTTTAATACTTAGGTTATTTTGTTGCTTGTAGGTCCAACAAAGGTTCGATGCTTAAGCCTTTTTTTTGTGACCTTTTTTTTAGGAAAAATAGGGTTACTATAGTATGGATAGGAAACATGTAATATATGGATTATGGAATGTTTATTAAAGATTAGGATAGTGGTGTCGATATGGATAAAAATAGGGATAAGAATGTAGGTGTTGAAATGTAGGTGATGAAATGTAGGTAGAATATGCATAACCTGTACTAAATTAGCTTTAAAAATTCGAGAATATTTTTTTAAAAATTGAAATTTTAAGAGAAATACTTTACTTGTTGTACTTCTATTCCCTCAAATTTTTCGATGTCCATGATGGTCGACATTGTGTTTTGTTTTTATAACGATGGCTCTTCTAGACTATGTAGAGACTTATTTCTCCTTTGCATCTGATTATTGATTCCAAATGATGTTGTTCAGGTCCCTTCTACAGTCTTAATTTTGACATTTCAGGTCCCTTCTGTCATGATTTTGAATATTGATGTAGCTCAGGTCCCTTCTAGCGTAATTTCGAGCAATGCTTGAAAATTTCTTATGTCGTAATGATACAGTTCCCTTCTGGATAATATTCTCAATAATAATTCAGGTGCCTTATGTATATGTTGGATGATGTATCAGGTCCTTTTGTACTTTTATTTCAAATCCCTTCTTCACTTCAGCTGCTCAAACTATTTACATAGTATTATTACACGCTTCCCCCTTGCTGATGTTAAGCCTTGTCCTCAAGTCTGACATGTCCTAGAGGGTAAATCTGCAAAAATCATACTAAAGTAAAATTAAAACAAAAATAGAATTCATATTGGCCAAACAAGTTGGTAAATTCAAATATGAATTCGAGCTTGTATTGTGTCATTATCCTGGATTTTCACAACGAAACTATTTTATTATTATATATATATATATATATATTATTCTTATTCTACTACTGGAATTATGGGAGGCATATTGCTATGTTGTCCCATTAGTTCCATATTAGTATATGTTGAGATTTTTCTCATAAAATCCTATTTATTTATAGGCTTATTGTAAACTTTAGGCCTCTTTCCATTAATGACAAACGAAATAGATGCCTTGTCAATTATTTTTATATTTACAACTCCATTGTAAAAGATATATTCAATCTCATATGTCCTAAGCCAATGAGTTGTAAACTTTTCCTTGAAATCTTTAAAATTGGAGTCGAACAATAGTGCCCATTCTCCCTTTTGAAAGACTTTATTCTTTATGAATCGATCATGCCATTTAATTCTTTGTTCCTGCACAAGAGATGTGTGATCTAATTCTTGTTGTCGTATCTTGTCCAGTTGATTTAATTCCATGACTCTTTGTTGTTGTGCCTCAGATAATTCCATCCACAACTTTGTTGCTAACTTGAATGTATGTATTTGAAATTTTATGGGCATTAGGAATTATTTTATATACACCAACTGATATGGACTAAACCTAGTTGTGTTTTTCCATGCTATCCTATATGCCCATAGTGCATCTCTCAATTTCTCTAACCTATCCTTTCTATTCATTTGTATAGTCTTTGTCATGATGTTCTCAAGGACTTTGTTTGTTGATTCCAATTTTTCGTTTGCTTGAGGATGGTATGAAGTTGATTTTCTGTGTTTGATATTGTATTTCTCCGTAAGATCTCAAACAAGATTTGATGTGAACTGTGTGCATTGGTCAGTTACTATCTGTCTCGAAACTCCATACCTTACAAATATATCTTCAAATATAAAAGACAAAAATATATTTTGTTTCCCATGCTAGTGCCTTTGCCTCCACCCACTTAGTTACATAACCTGTACATACCAAGATGACTTCTTTCCATTTGGTGGAGGGTTGATTGGTCCCACAAAATTGAGATCCCACTGCTCAAATGGTTCAATCAGTACTTGTGGCTTTAATGGATCTTCATCTGATGCCACTGGTCTTCCAATTATTTTGCGGTTGTCACATTTCTTCACATAGGCCTTGGAGTCTTTGAAGATGGTTGACCAATAGTAGCCAAGTTTCAACACCTTGTATGTTGCCCGCTTTTTTGCAAAATGACCACCACACGGCTCGTCATGACATGCTTTCAAAATATCATTAATATCATCTTCTCTAACACATTTTATAATTATTAGAGTAGCACCAGTATAAAAGAGATCACCATTGACCCAACTATATATAAAACTTTATCTAATTATCCTTATTTTTTGTTTATTTGTGTAATGATATGGTAGGATGCCAGATGATAAATATTTAGCTATATATGCAAACCATGGAATTTTTATATTTATACCAAATAGATGTTCATCTGGAAAATTATCTGATACTAGATTTGGATCAACAGGTGAATGAAGTCTTTATAGACATTCTACAACTTTCTTATCCTTACATGGTCGACCTTGTACAGTAATGTCAAATTATTGCATCAATAACAACCATCTTGTTATTCTGCCATTTGTAATTGATTTTTTCATTAAATATTTTATGGCTAAATGATCCGTGTGGATGAAAAATTGATAACCTATTATGTAATGTCTAAATTTGTTAACCACATGGAGTAGAGATAATATTTATTTCTCCGTAGCATTATAGTTCAACTCTGTCGGAGTTAATTTTTTTCTTATGAAACATATGGCATAATTAAATTGATTCTCTTTCTATCCAAGTGATGCTCTAATAGAAGTATCAAATGCATCAGTTGAAATATGAAATGTAAAATACCAATTAGGTCCTCGACGAATGGGTTCAACTGACAATTTTTCTTTTAATTTTTCAAATGCATTTTGATAGTTATTTGTCCATTGGAATTCCACATCTTTCTCAAGTAAATTTAATAATGGCAAAGCCATTTTACTAAAATTTTCAATAAATCTCTTATAGTAGCCTGCATAACCAAAGAAAATTTTGACTTATTTTTCTGTTGTGGGTGGTGTTAAATTCAAAATGACTTGAATTTTTGTTGGGTCAGCCTTGATTCATGAAGATTAAATATGGTGTCTGAAAACTATTCCATCAAAAAAATCATAAAAAATTTCTCATTACTGAGTGATATATTTGTCTCTATGAATATTTTCAACACTTTTTCGAGATTTTGTAAATAATCATCAAATGGCCCGCCATACACAGTGAAAACATTCATGTAAAACTCTACACATTCGTGGATCAAATCACAAAATATTGCAAGGAATACTATTTGAAAAGTATTAGGTGCATTACATAAACCAAAGGGTAAGAAATTGTATCCATATGTTCCGAATGGGCATGTAAATGTTGTCTTATGTTGGTCTTCCAATGCTATCTATATCTGATTGTACCCACTAAATACATCAAGAGATGAAAAGAATTTATTTCGAGCTAATGAATCTAACACTTGATCAATAAATGGTAAAGGAAAATGAAATTTTAATGTAGCTTTATTGAGTTCTTATTAATCTACACAAATGATCCACTTTCCATTTTTCTTAGGTACTACAACTAAGGGTGAAACCCATTCACTATCTGAAGTAGGATAGATAAATCCGATTTGTAACATTTTCTACAAATCTTCTTTCACTATTTCATTTATCATAGGATTCATCCTTGTTTTTGGTTGCCTTACATGTTTAATTTGATCATCAGTGTAAATGCGATGGATACATGTTTTTGGATGAATCCCCTGCATGTCTATGTAATCCCAGGCAAAATATTTTGAGTATTTTTGTAACAGTATTGTTAGATCTTGCTCTTGTGATGATTGTAAGTTATTACCAATATTCAAATGCCTCCTAGGAATGATCTCATTGATTTTTCTCTTTGAATTGATAATTGAATTAACATGAAAAATACTTTTTAATGTACTTTTCAATGATTTTATAGTGAATTTTTCCTGAAAACAATGATTTAAAATGTGACTTGTAGTTTCATATTGAGTTATTCTAAGCTGCTCTAAAATGTTTGGTTCTGAGATGAAAAGATCTAATAAGTCCTCATTTTCTTCCTCCTCTCTAAAATTATAAACTTGACTAATGCTAAGAATAGATTAAAGCTCTTGTTGTTCTTCTCCATCAAGCCGTGATAATAAAGAAGGAGACTGAGTCAGAGGATAGAATGTAATATGTTTTCTTTAATCTCCATGTGCAATGATCATACTTCTTAAATTGCATCCAATGTAAGAATTTGCAGTGGCTAACCATGGTCTACCTAAAATTAAGGGATTCCCTCCTAAATTTTTTTGTGGCTGCAAAATCAAGAAGTATACAGGATACTCCCATGAATCCAATGAGACAATGATATCTTCCAATATACCTTCTCGTACAACTTTAGATCTATCTGCAAGTTCTAAGACTGTATTAGTAGGTCTAATGTTGTTCAGATTAAAATGTTTCATAGACAATGTAGTCATAACATTTAGAGTTTCTCCCAAGTCTATTAAAGTGTTTGGGGCGTTGAAAATTTATTAATCGAAATGGTAACCATAGGAATCCATGGATCAACATATTTTTCAATGGTTGTATTTGTAGACATGGGACTAGCTAATTTCTAATTACCTGGATTGTATGTGGATCTCCCTTTCTCTGCCAGATTTCTTAATACATGATTCCTTTATTGTTTTTGCATATATTAGAATATTTGTAATTGCCTGCAACAAAGGAATTTGGATATATGTGTTCTTCCATTCATCAAGAATATCAAATTCAGGCACAGATATTAGGATTTTCTGTTGTATTAATCTATCTAGATATGGTGGAGTCTGAGTCATAATAAATTTTCCTTTCTGAATTTGTTGTTCTGGTTGAGATTGTTGACTTTTTTCTCCTTGTTTAGTTTTTTATTCTATTATCAGAGGAGAATTTTTCTTTAACACCTTCTAAGACCTTAAGTGGACATCTTGTATGGGAAGAAGAGAATAGGTAGGATATTATGTTGATTATTCCACATGGTATGTTGGTATATCCACCTTGTTACTTGGATTATATACTGGCTGAGCTAGAAATTATGTTGGTCTCGGTGGTGGTTGGTTAGTAGGCAGTTGAAGCTGTTGAGGTTGAGTTAATATTCATTGATTTTGGGGTGGAAATGGCATTGGTTGATGTTGCTGGAATTGTTGGTATTCAAGAAATGGTTGTGGAGGGTATGGTTTTTTATATTTATACTGTTGAGGATACATATGCTGAGGTGTTTGGTTTCCATAATCATATCCCCTCCAACCTTGTGTAGGCCGATTTTGATATTGTTGTGGAGACAAAGCTTTCCATGGCATTGGATTATTCCATGAATTTTGAGGATATTGAAAATTCTGGGGGTTTTTAAAGGGAACTGTTGAGGCATCATAGGTTTCCAAGGCCTCATTGATGCCATATAGTAGAGATAATCTACCCCCTATAGTTATTCCATTTACAACACTTTTAATTTGGGACAATTTTATGTCGCATGATTTTTTGTGCAAAGTCCACACACTTGTATCCCTTGCAAATGATATTTCCTGAGTGGATGTTTTTGCCTACACTTTGGACAAAATATTGCTAAGGTTTCATCTTGTTCTTACTTCTTCCTCTTAGCTTTTAAGACATCTACTTGTGTTTCCAAACTACTCAAGGGATCTGTTTTAAATTTTTCTTGTAAAATTTCTATCTCTGCTCGTATTGCTGCACTTGTTGTAGATTTGGAAGCTCTTGATGAAATATCTCTCTTTTCACTCTTTGCTCTTCCCCTAGAGTATTTCTAACAAAGTTCAACAATTTATTAAAATCGTAAATTGGAGATATCTCCTTTTCCCGTCACATTAAGGATGTCTAAATATTCAACTCTGATACCCTTAAGAAAGATTGTACGGATGGTGTCGGGATTTAGAGAATTATGTTTAGATTTCTACAAATCGTAAATAAATCTTTCCAAATATTCTTTCAAACTTTCGTCTTCTTGTTGTGTCATTCTAAAAATGTCTTATTTTGATTCTCTAGCCCTGTAGTAATCTTGATACTTTTTAAGAAAAAATTTCTTCATTTCATCCCAAGAAGCAATTGTATTTTGTCCTAAACACATAAACCATTTCAAGGCTGCTACTTTCAGAGTAGTAGGAAAAGTTCGAAGCTTATGTGTATCATCTGTGTATCCATAAGTTCTACATAATATATAAAACTCGAACATGAATGCATCAATATATTCTGTTGACATTCCATGAAAGTTAGGCAATACAAAAGGTGGAAATTTTTTCATTTGTACTTCTTCTCCTAATATTCAATTCTTTGTTCAAGACTCATGATTGTCCTATTTGATCCTTCTCCTTCATCAATCATTTCTTGTTCAAAGATATTTAGTGTTTCAATATGAGGTTGATTTTGTGTTTCTTCCACTAATTTAACTTTTCAAGGACAGGTTCCTCTAATTCAACAACTAGTTTTCTTGTTTCCTTTCTACCTAAGAAAGAAGTTTCTTTTGGTGATTTTTTTCTTTTTACCTCCAAGGCTAACAAGATTTTTCTTTCAACTAGAGTTAATCTTAGTCCTAATCTCTGTTTTCCCTCTAACTCTTCTATAGTAGGTGTTCTAACAACTGGTGTTGTTAGTGCTGCAGACAGATGAGTTTTTGGGGATTTTTGTTTCAGGAATCTACCCTTTTGATGTCTATCTCTAGGCATAAAGAAACATAATTTAAAATGAAAACTATGTTTTTGTTGTTTTTGATAATTTTTATTTTTTTTTCTTTTTATCTTCCTAATTGACCACTTTGAAATGTTCTTCCCCAACAAAGGTGCCAAAATGTTGGTTTTTTTAATAGGTAAACAAACACAAGTATTTATTATCATTCTGAGCTAGTAGGACTTAGAAGAATCCCCAAGGTATATGGGTTTCAACTATGATCAAGTTAGAATATGATTTATCAATGATTAAAAAAATTAATTTTACAAATATAAATATAAACTAAATAATTTCTAAATTCAAGTATGCAATCAATAGTAGAAGAATTTCCTAACTTAAGAGACTTGTATGTCCTTCTCCTACAAAATTACTTCATGATTTAGAAACCGAAACCACTTAATTGTGCAATATACCAAGGTGCATGAAACAATAACTGAATAGGATATTTACTAAAGAGATGATGGTTTTCTTTCATCATAGATTCATTCATCAATAATACTATTGTTAGGAAACACAAATTTATAAAAGAATTAAAAAGCAGGAAAAGGTTAATTCTAGCTTAGATGTTAATCAGATAGAAAGAATGTTTAAATTAAACATTATATAATCCTTTCATATGAAAAATAATAATGATAATCAGATTCATCAACATTCATAAAACATCAGCATATATCTAATCAACGAGTTAATCATAAAACAAACTAGTTCAGAAACTACAACTACAAATAACTAGAAGGTGCACTTAGCTCGATGTGGGGGACCTTCACCCTTGATTCGCACACTAAAAGTACTTTCAGCTACTAAAAATTCAGCCAATAAATCACCATATAACGAAAGCAAATTAAATAGAACAAGTCTTCAATTAACTCTCCAAAGTCTCAGAAATAATGAAGGTAAGTCACACAATTTCTACATATCATTGCCTTCAAATTCTTAGGCTTAAATAGATAAAATATTCAAAAAAATAATCCAAAATGTCTCATATAGCCATGAATATCATTATATTATCAAATCAGGTCGATATCATCCATCAAATCCATAAAAATATGGAAAATGCCATAAAATAAAAAATTTGACCTAGTTCCTAGGGATCTTCCATAAAAACAGGTCTTGTTTGACAGCCTTTGACCGTGCTTGTTAAAGCTCAGTTTGACTGAACCAACAGGTGTACATTTAATATTATTTCCCAATATTTATAGAAATATATCCAGCTCGAGCCCAAGTGTCTTGAAAATATGAAAAACAATGATGCCATCACGAGAATTTCTGATCTAGTCCAAAAATGAAATTAAAATCCACTTTTTATAAAAACTTCTAAGTTAAAAACTTAATTTAAATACATGTATATGCATTTATTGTGGAAAATTGGGTGAATATGATGGTTTATATATGGATATTATGGAAAATAAAGTGTATTTTCATAAACAAAAAGAGATAAAAGACGAGGGCCAACACATATGCCACTGAGGTTTTTAATAAATTTCCTATAAAAAATTGTCAATCCACGAAAAAATATTACCTATGAAATGCTTATGGGAGTCAGCCAATTGATTATGGCCTTCAATTTCTCCAGATCCATCTTTAATCATTGTCTTCAAATTACAAAACCAAACTATAATAGTTGTGTATTCATGAAACTACATTTCTTTAGATTGATTAGAAATTTCTCTTGTTGTAGTTTATTCAAAACCATATCAAAATGTCTTAGGTGCTATGATTTTGATTTAATATAAAGTAGGATATCATCAAGATAAACTATAACAAATTTTCCAATGAATTCTTTTAACACTTCATTCATTACTCTCATGAAAGTGCTCGGAGCATTGGTATGTCTGAAGGGCATTACCAACCATTCATATAAACCATTATTAGTTTTGAATGATGTTTTACATTCATCACCTTCTCTGATTCTGATTTGATGATATCCACTTTTTAAATCTATTTTAGAAAAATATGTAGAACCACTTAGACAATCTATAAGAACATCAATACGAGGTAGTGGAAGCATGTACATGATTGTGATTTTGTTGATTTCTTGAGATATGTGCACATCCTCCTTTCACCATCCTTATTTGGCGTTAACACTGTTGCAACAACACACTGACATAAACTTTCTCAAATGAGACCTTTATCCAACAACTCCTGCACTTGATCTTTAATTTCTCCATTCTCCTTTCGAATCATTCTATAAGTTGCTTCGTTAGGAATGCTAGCACCTATAATGAGATAAATATGATGGCTAATACTTCTAATGGGAGGCAATTCATCAGGCAATTCATCCACTACAATATAAATAAATTCATTCAACATGTTTTTAATTTATTTTAGAATATCATTCAAATTTGTACTTGTGAGAACTGCCTTTGGTTTACCAATCAAGGAAAAATTTATCTCCTCATGCTTGATTTCTTGGAGAAATGATTTCCCACTGAGTAACATTACCTTATATTGGTCTTCCTCCCATCATGCATTTCTTTCCTGTCGTATTGCCATGGTCTTCCATATTGCCATGGTCTTCCAAGCAAGATATGACACACATTCATAGGTGTAACATCAAAGAGAAATTTATCCTTATAACATCCTATTTGAAACTCCACTTCACATTGTTCATTAACTAATATTTGATGTCATTTTTGCAACCATGAAACTTTGTAGGGAGTACGATGTTTATTTTTCTTTAAATTCAAATTTTATACCATTTCTGTGGATACTAAATTATCAATACTCGCACTATCAATAATGATTTTACAACACTTTCCCCCTGATTTCAAAATAGTTCTGAACAATGTTTTTCTTGGTGTGGGTTCCTTTACTTACTCAAAAAAATTTAATAAAGTTCTTTTCATCATTAAAGATTCACCAGTTTCAGGTGCATTTTCATGTGTAGAGGATTGTACACTTTCTGTATCAGTTTGTGTTATATGTGTGCTTCCTTGATTAAAAAATATTTCTAGAAACTCATTAGCTTTATGACCAAATTTGTTACATACATAACATCTTACTATATAATATTGTCCTCTACCTCTTTGATAAGGTATTTTTCCTATAAAATATCCTCTTGATGGTTCTGCATGTTGTGACCTATTGCCTTCTCCTCTTTGAATTGGAAATATTCCACTAGAATATCCTCTACTTAATTTTCCTCGACTTGATGTTCCTCTACTTCTTATCGTGCTTCATCCTATTCTTCTTTGACTATGCTTTCTTGCCAGTTTTTCTTCAATATTAAGGGTTGTCTCGTAATATTCTTCAACAGTTTTTAGAGAAAAATTATTCAATTCATCTTGTATTTCAAATCTCAAGCCATTAAATACCTTTCTAACTTTTCTTCATCTGCTTCCATATGACAAGATCTCACACTCAATCTATTAAATTCTTTGGTATATTCTTTTACAGACATAAATTTCTGCTTGAGATTGTGCATTTGGCGAAAAATATTCAACTGATAATCTCAAGGAATAAATTTACCTTTGAGCTTGGAGACTATTCGATCTCAGCTAGTGATGTTCACTTTGTTTCTATTTCTCCCTTCAACTTGCACGTTATCCCACCATAGTGCAGCATGTCTCTTTAATATGGTCACCACTAACTTGACTTTCTTCTCATCGGCTACATTCTGATAGTATAAATATTTATCCATGGTATTGACCCAATTGATCAATTCTTCAGGATTTAAATTCCCTTCATACATAGGCACATCCAATATTGGCTTGGTACTGATTCCAACAATCATTTTGACCATCTTCTCTTCTGGAGTTTATTCTTGAGCTTCTTCTTCTAAGCTTTCTTCTTCTTCACTGACATCACCGATTTCAACATATCTTTGACGTGTTGTCTCCAATGCATCCAATCTAGAATAATATGTCTTACTTCATCAAGCAAGACTTGATTTGCAACTAGTCTTCCTTGACCAATTCGAGCTCCTCTAAATCCTCTATGGGCCATTATTGTCTTTCAAAATTTCCAAATTTTTTCACTTAAATTCTCCCCTTTAATAAGTGACCAAACACCTTTTAATGTAAATAATCTATCGTAAAATAAATAATTTATGAGTTTTTAAAATAAAGTATTTTAAAGTGCCTTTTTAGAGCACTAACAATTATCAAAATATTAAATTATATAAAAATTATCACTTACAATCTCCACTCGCATCCAATAATATCCATTCATATATTTCTTGACTTCTTTAAAAATAACCATCAAAGTGAAATTTATTATTATTCTTTACTTTCTTAAAACTATTCAATCCACGCATGAGAAAGTAAAAGTTTTATCCACTTCAAAAATACACCTTTTCACAAATTTCACGTGATCATTAAAATTTACCTTTTCACAGGATCCACCTGATCATTAAAAATCACCCTTTCACACAATCCACATGATCATTCCTCATTAATATAAAAACTTCACAAAAAACCAGCTATATATATAAAGGCTGAATATTAACCAATAGAATATTGCTCAACTTTTAAATATTTCTCGCCATTGGTCTTTTGGTTTCTTTTTCGGGCAACACCTCTTCAGTAGTGAATTGTGCAATCGCACAAGATGGGATCCACGCTATTCTCCACAATATATCCACACAAAAAATTTCTCGTAGTATTGTACAAGATACTTCAATATTGTTTAAACTCAGGCTTCTGTGCTGCATACAATGCTCGAATCTTCCAACTTGTATGTTTGCCGAATTACACAAACAACAGGGTAATCGATCACATTGTTCAAAAGAATTTCGTTGGAGCTTCAATCAACATTCTAGGATTTTCACATGATCCTCTTGGTCACCCTGTCGAACTACTATCATACAAAAACAAACCTTATAACAGTTTGCTTCTCACACACGGAAGATCTCTTCATGACTATGTAGAAAATTTCACCAACTGTTGTTGCAGATCAAATTTATTATGGATCCTTCTCACACACAGAGCTCCATGCAAGAAATTCTGAGTCTTCTCTAAAGTAATGCATCTTCCTCTCTCCAATTTATTATGGAATCTCGAAACTCCCTTTACACAGAAAAAATAATAATTAATTATTCACCATTCTCTCACTTTGTCAAGGAGCCATCCTTAGATCTGATACTAAAAATGGTGCAGAGGATTAAGAACTCGACACACAGAAATTTTATTAATAAAATGACACTCCAAAGAATTTATTTTTCCAAAATATTACATGGATATTTATTTCGAGGAGAGAAATCTCTCAAATCTTTTCAAGAGAAAATTCCTCCTAGATATTTGGAGGAAGTTGAGAGCTATCCTCTCAACTTTAGGATTTTATCCTAACTTACCTATCACCTAATTAATTCTACAATGAATCACTAATTCTAAAAACTCCTAGATTCATTAATTAAATAATTACATAAAAATTAAACATGAGATGCTCTTGCATCAGCTTCAAGGGGATGCCTTTGTTATTGAGAGGTTTTATTTCCAGGCCTGTGGTAAACCTTATTCAATGGGAGATCTACAGGATCGATTCTTGTGGTGAAATAAGATGGAAAGTAATGGAAATATAGAGATTGAGAAATTTAATTGTCATAGTTTTGAGCTTTGGAAGCTCAAGATGGAGGATCTGCTGGTGGAGAAAGATTATTGGATCATGGTAGATCCAGGTACTAAATCAACAACAATTTCAAATGAAGACTGGGAAAATATGGATAGGAAGGAAAAGAGAAAAATATGATTGTGTATCTCCAATTCGGTATTCTTGAATGTATATGGGGAAGATATGATGAAGGCTTTGTGGAACAAGGTAGGGATTTTGTACCAATCTAAGTTTCTGACGAATAAATTGTTCCTACAGAAAAAGTTGTATAACCCGAGGATGAATGATGGAGACTCATTGATATATTTTTTGGTGTGTGTTATATTATTTCCACAATTAGAAGCAGGTGGTCCTTCCTATGGTTTTCTGCATGGGTTTGCACATGTTTTTGGGCGTGAAGGTTTTTGGCTCATGGTATTCTTTGTAGATTCATTCAAGGAACTATGGTTATGTTCTAATCCAGGCTTAATGGATTGAGGTTTATGACTGATTCGACATGTATATATATGTGTGTGTGTTGTAATAGTATAACAAAGATAATGAGAAATCATGTTGGTAGTCCAAGTTTTGGATCGAAGGGAAAATATTTGTATATATATGTTTTGTATTTTATGCTCTCGCTATTATTTATTTATTATTTTAAGAATTTTTTTGCTGATAATTTTTGTACAGGGTTAAAACCTACATTTGGTATCAAATTTGTTTCGGCTTCAAGGGGATGCCTTTGCTGCTGAGCTGTTTTTTGCTCGGGCCTATGGTAGACCCTGTTCAGTGGGATATCTGTGGGATCTATTCTTGCAATGAAATAAGATGGCGAGAAGTGGAAATATAGAGATCTACAAATTTAATGTTCATATTTTGAGTTGTGGAAGCTCAAGATGAAGGATATGATGGTGGATAAATACTAGTGGATCGCAGTTGATATGGGTACTAAACAAATGGAAATGTTATATGAAGACTAGGTGAAGTTGGATCAGAAGGAAAAGATCACAACATGGTATTGTATCTCAGATTCAGAATTTTTGAATGTATCTAGGGAAGTTACGACAACTTTATGAGTCAAGTTAGGGACTTTGTACCAATCTAAGTCTCTGGTAAAAACATTTTTCCTGTGGAAAAAGTTGTATAAACTAAGGATGAATGATTGAGACTCGGTGATAGAGCATATGAACGCCTTCAATATTGTGGTAATTCAGTTATCATATGTTGATATTAAAATATCATATGAAGATAAGTGCATCATTTTTTTTTGTTCTCTACCAGATTCATGGGATAGTCTGGTTATTGCAATAGGTAGTGATACAACTACCTTGAATTTTGATGAAATTTTCTCCACCTTGTTGTCGGAGGAAATGAGACGAAAAAATATGGAGAGCAAAAATGGATATGCATTATCTGTACGAGGAAGGCACCAGAACAAAAACAAAAATAATTTTTCGAGTGGGAGATCTAAATCTCCATGAAAACTAGTAAAAGCATGCTGGAAATGTGGAAAGGAAGGGAACTTCAAAAAGGATTGTAGATATAAAGATCCTGAGAAAGGGAAGGGATCTCATGATGCTCCTTCTGCAGAGGCAAAAACCACATCAGATAAAGGTGGGGATGTGTTTTCTTCTTCTTATTCAAATACACATGTAGATCATGGGGCATGGTTGATTGACTCAGGTGCATCCTTTCACTTCACTCCCCATAGGGAGTGGTTTTGCGAGTAAGAGAAGTATGATTATGGTGATTTCTTATTAGGGGATGATAGGAAGGCCATAATTTTCAGACGTAGAAAATTCAAGCTAAATATGCAAGGTGGAAGGATTAGAACACTTCATTTTGTTTTGCATATTCTTGCATTGGTCAGAAATATGATTTCCATAATCAATATGGATGATGTAGGTGTAAAAATAATGTTCGAGAAAGATACTTGAAATATTGTTCGGGGAGCACTGATATTGATGTGGGGAGTTCGGTGTGAACTCTATAAAAGGTTCTGCGTACCACTATTATTGATGGGTGCAACATTTATGTGGCTCTTGAAAGTGGATTAGAAAGCTTAGTGGGCTCTATAGAAAATACCATGTTATGGCATCAAAGGCTTGGACATATTGGAGAGAAGGGCCTTCAAATACTGCACGGTAATGGTATGGTAGAAGGTATGCCTAATTTATCTCTATATTTTGATTTTTTTGAACATTATGCATATGGGAATCATAATTGGGTGATTTTTCCTTCTAGTGTTAAGAGGGAGAATAAGGTATTAGAGCTTTTTCATAGTGATATGTTTGGACCTTTGTCGGTTCCATCATTGGGTAAGTCTGTGTAGTATTATTTATAGATGAATTCTCAAGGAATACATGTATATATTTCTTGTGGAATAAATCTGAATTCTTTGATATATTTAAATAATTTAAGGTATTGGTGGAGAACCAGGCAGCGAAAAATATAAAGGTGTTGAGGACAGATAATGGTGGAGAGTTCTGCAAAAAGGAATTTAAATATTTTTGTTAGAAGTGTGGTATAGCATGGCATAATACTACTCCATACACACCTTAGAAAAACTTATTTATATAAATAATGAACATAGAGATGATGGAAAAGGCAAGAAGCATGCTTAGTGGTACTGGGTCAGGACAAAAATTCTGGGCAGAGACAATGGAGACTGCAAGTTACCGGGTTAACATATCACTTTCATAAGAATTGGAGGATAAGACTCCACATGAGTTATGGACTGGTAAGAAACACTCTCCTTCACATTTGAGGGTGTTTGGATTAAATGGATATGTACATGTTAAAAAGGAGAAAAGGACCAAGTTGGATAATAAATCGGAAAGGTGCATCTTTATTGGGTATAAGGAGGGTTTAAAACGTTACAAGATTTGGAACCTAGAAACAAAGAAGGTTGTGTACAACAGTATGTGGTTTTTAGAGAGGTGAAATATGTTGTTAAACATGAATTCCTACCAAAGGAACCCGAGAAGATATAGTTTGAGATAAAGGAGGAAGAATCAAACTCTACAACAAACAAAGATTTGGAAGAGGAAGAGCCACAAACTCCAACTATGAGAAAATGAGTCCGAGAAAGAAGGTAGCTAGAAAGGTATAGTCCATTTTCTTTATTTTCATATTTTTCTTTAACTATCACTTATAATGATCCTAGAACTATCAGGGAGGTAGTGTATTAAGAGGATGGAAAACTCTGAAAGTAGGCCGTGGTTAATGAAATGGCATTTTTCCACAAAAATTAGATACAGGATCTAATGGAATTATCGGTTGGAAGGAATCCCATTGGGATAAAACGGGTGTTTAAGAAGAAGAAGAGTGCAGAAGGAAAGGTGGAGAAACAAAAATCTCGGTTGGTCGCAAAAGGTTATTCCCAGGTGTCAGGAATTGATTTTCGTGATATTTTTTCTCATGTTACCAACGTTAATTCTGTTAGATTACTTTTTTCTGTTGTTGCTGCATTTGATTTTGAGGTAGAACATATGGACGTGAATAACACATTTCTTCACGGGGATCTGGAAGAGGATATATACATGAAGCAACTTGAAGGTTTTGCGGTGAAGGGTAAGAAAGAACTGGTATGTAGGTGAAAAAAATTCTTTGTATGGGTAAAAAATATCACCAAGGATGTGGTATCAAAAATTTGAAACATATATACAAGGACTTGGCTTCACCAGAATAAAAGAGTATCACTGTGTGTATTTTAAATTAACTGGTCACCATGTTATTTATTTGGTCTTGTATGTGGATGATGTGTTTTTGATTGGAAATGACAAAGAAATTATCTAGGATTTGAAGACCCAATTTTTCTCCAAATTCGACATGAAGGATATTGGTGCTGCAAACTATATTTTGGGCATGGAAATTAAGAGAGATCGGGTAAAGAGGAAGATTTGGTTAAACCATAGGAAGTATGTCGAGAGAATATTGCGAACGTTAAATATGCAGGATAGTAAATCAGTGAAGGTTCCTATTCTAGTAGGCGTAAATCTATCTACTGAACAATGTCCCAAGGCACAAGAGGAAGAGGAGGATATGTCCCCTGTTCAATATGCAAGTGTAGTGGGTAGCCTGATGTATGAAATGATCTGTACTAGAATAGACATTGCACATGGAGTGGAAGTATTAAGCAGGTTTATGTCAAAACTAGGGAAGGAGCATTAGACAACATTGAAGATGGTTTTCAAATATTTGTGAGGCAGTAGTGATTATGCCTTGTGTTACCAGGAAAGACCAGGATTTGACAAAATTTTGGACATCCATGGTTTTGTTTATGTAGACTGGGTTGGGGATATTGACCAAAGAACATCTACAAGTGGGTATGTGTTTATCCTATTTGGAGGTGCAGTCATTAGAATGAGTAAAAGAAATTCTATAGTGGCTCTGTCAAATATAGAGGTAGAATACATGGTAGCCACTCATGCAAGAAAGGAATCAGTTCGGCTGCAGAGATTGTGGTCTAGTATGGCATTCATTCAGCGAGCTAGAAGGATAGACTGTGATAGCTAAAGTGCAATTTTCTAGCCTAAGAACCCTGCTTATCATTCAAAGACAAAGAAAATTGGTGTTCAGTATCACTTTTTGAGAGAAATGGTTGAGGATAAAAAGGTTTTGTTGGTAAAGATGGACACTTTGAAGAATGTTCTAGATGCATTGAAAAAGTCTATGAGCACTAAGAATTTCTCTTGGTGTAGAGAAAATATGGGCATTGCAGGGATGGACCAATGGCTAATCACTCTTATGGCCCCATGTGGAAATAAAACAATAAGTGGGAGAATGTTGGGCATGTGTTATATTCTTTCCACGATTAGAAGCAGGCGTGAAATGGGGGGTGTGATGGGGGTGGTAGCCCTTCTTCTCTTGCAAAAGGTGCAGGAGGGGGGTGACAGGGGGTTTGGAGGAGGGAGGTAGCCCCCCTACATGGGGTTTTGGGCAGTGACTTGAGAAAAAAAAGAATTGGACCCTATTTTAGGTCGGAGGACCCACCTATGGTTTTGTGCATGGTTTTTGACATGATTTTGGGCATGATGGTTTTCGGCTAATGGTATTTTTTGTAGATCTGGTCAAGGAACTATGGTTATGTTCTTATCCAGTGATAATGGATTGGGGTTTATGAATTCTTTGACATGTATATATGTGTTTTGTAACACGAAAAGGAACACAATGAAAAATCAAGCTAGTAGTCCCAGTTTGGGATCCATGGGAAAACCTTTGTGTATATATATTTTATGTATTATGCTCTCGCTTTTGTTTATTTTATGTTTTTAATAATTTTTTTGAAGATAATTTATGTACAGGTTTAAAACATACACAAAGCATATGAATTCCTTCAATACTATGGTAAGTCAATTTTCATCTGTTGATATTAAAATATCATATCAAGCTAAGTGCATCGGTTTTTTTTGTTCTCTACCAAATTCATGGGATATTCTAGTTGTTCTAATAGGTAACAATAAAACTACTTTGAATTTTGATGAAATAGTCTCAGCCTTGTTTCCGGAGGAAATGAGACGAAAAAAATATGGAGGACCAAAATGGACATGCCTTGTTTGTACGAGGATGATCCAAGAACAATTTTTTTTTTTTTTGAGTGGGAGATCAAAATATAGAGGGAGATCTAAATCTTGAGGAAAGCCTGTAAAGGTGTGCTGGAAATGCAAAAAGGAAGGAAACTTCAAAAAGGACTGCAGATCTAAATCTCTTGAGAAATGAAAGAAATCTAATGATGCTCCTTTTGCAGAGGCAAAAACCACCTCAGATGAAGGTGGGGTTACATATTTGGCTTCTTATTCAAATAAAAATGTAGATCATGAGGCATGGTTGATGAACTCAGGTGCATCCTTTCACTTCACTCCCCATAGGGAGTGGTTATGTGAGTAAGATAAGTATGATGGTGGTGATGTCTTCTTAGGGGATGATAGGAAGCCCATAATCGTCGAACATAGAAAATCCAAGTTGAAAATGCAAGGTGGAAGGACTATAAATCTTGTTAGTGTTCTATATATTCCTGCATTGGCCAGAAATCTGATTTATGTAAGCAATATGGATGATGCATTTGTAAAAATAATGTTCAAGAAATATACCTACAAGATGGTTCATGGGGCACTAGTATTGATGTGGGAAGTTTGGATTGTAACTTTGTACAAGATTCCGCCTAGCACTATTATTGATGGGTGCAACAGTTCTGTGGCTCTTGAAAATGGAGCAGAAAACCTAGTGGCCTCTAGAGAAAATACCATGCTATGACATCAAAGTATTGGACACATTGTAGAGAAGGGCCTTCGAATACTGCATCGTAATGGTATGGTAGAAGGTATGTCTAATTTATCTTTTTATTTCGATTTCTATTAACATTGTGCATATGGGAAGCATAATTGGGTGATTTTCACTTCTAGTGCTAAGAGGGAGAACAAGATATTAGAGATTTTTCATAGTGATGTGTTTGGACCTCTATCTATTCCATCACTGGGAAATTTTGTCTATTATGTGTCATTTATACATGACTTCTCAAGGAATACATGGATATATTTCCCAGGGAAAAAAATATGAAGTATTTCATGGATTTAAAGAATTTAAGGCTCTGGTGGAAAACCAGACATAGAAAAAGATAAGGTATTGAGGACAGATAATGAAGTAGAATTATGCATGAAGGAGTTTGAAGAGTTTTTTAAGAAGTATGGTATATCATGGAAGAATAATACTCCATAAACACCACAATAAAACAGAGTTACAAAAATAATGAACATGATGTTGATGGAAAAGTCAAGAAGCATGCTCAGTGGTACTGGGTTAAAACAATAATTGTGATTAGAGGCAGTGGAGACTGCATGCTACTTGGTTAACAGATCACCTTCATCAGCATTGGAATATAAGTCTCCACATGAGCTATGCACGGGTAATAAACCCACTCTTTCACATATGAGGGTATATGGATGTGATGCATATGTACATGTTCCCAAGGAGAAAAGGACCAAGTTGGATAATAAATTTGAAAGGTGTGTCTTTGTTTGGTATAAGGATTTTTTAAATTTTATAAGATTTAGAACCTAGAATAGAGGAAGGTTGCGTAAAACCGAGAAGTGGTGTTTAGAGAGGTGAAATATCTTTTTAAACATGAATTCCTACCAAAGGAACCTGAGAAGATAGAGTTCGAGCTAAAGGAGGAAGAATCAGACTCTGTAGTAGAACATGATTCAGAAGATGAAGAGGCACAAACTCTAGATGTGAGAGGATAAATTTGAGAAAGAAGGAAGCCAGAAAGGTATAATACATATTCTTTCTGTTAAAAATTTTCTTTATCTATCACTAGTGATGATCCCAAAACTATCAGGGAGACAGTTGATTCAGAGGATGGAAAACTCTTGAAGGATTTCATGGTGTATGAAATGGCATCCTTGCACAAAAATGAGGTATGGGATATGTTGGAGTTGGATGATATAATGAAGCCCATTGGGAGAAAATTATTTTTTAAGAAGAATATGAATGCAAAAGGCAAGGTGGAGAAATACAAAATCTGGTTGGTAGTAAAAGGTTATCCCCAGGTGTCGGGTATTGATTTTGGTGATATATATTCTCCTTCTTCCAAGGTTACTTCTATTATATTACTTTTATCTATTGTTGCTGAATTTGATTTTGAGGTAGAACAGATGGATGTTAAAACAACATTTATTTATGGGGATCTGGAAGAGGAGATCTACATGAAGCAACTTGAAGTCTTTGCGATGAACTCACCAAGTCTTTGCGATGAGGTAAGAAATAAGCTGGTATGTAGGTTAAAAAAATCTATTTATGGGTTAAAAGCAGTGCCAAGGATGTGGTATTAGAAATTTGATACATACATACGAGGATTTTTATGCCTAGAAGTGTAAAACCGAGAAGTGGTGTTTTGAGAGGTGAAATATCTTTTTAAACGTGAAGTCCTACTAAAGGAACCTGAGAAGATAGAGTTCGAGCTAAAGGAGGAAGAATTAGACTCTATAGTAGAACATGATGCAGAAGATGAAGAGGCACAAACTCTAGATGTGAGAGGATAAATTTGAGAAAGAAGGAAGCTAGAAAGGTATAATACATATTCATTCTATTCAAAATTTTCTTTATCTATCACTAGTGATGATCCCAAAACTATCAGGGAGATAGCTGATTCAGAGGATGGAAAACTCTTGAAGGATGTCATGGTGTATGAAATGGCATCCTTGCAGAAAAATGAGGTATGGGATCTGGCGGAGTTGGATGCTATAAGGAAGCCCATTGGGAGAAAATTATTTTTTCAGAAGAATATGAATGCAAAAGGCAAGGTGGAGAAATAAAAATTCTGGTTGGTAGTAAAAGGTTATCCCTAGGTGTTGGGTATTGATTTTTGTGATATATGTTCTCCTTCTTCCAAGGTTACTTCTATTATATTACTTTTATCTATTGTTGCTGAATTTGATTTTGAGGTAGAACAGATGGATGTGAAAACAACATTTATTTATGGGGATGTGGAAGAGGAGATCTACATGAAACAACTTGAAGTCTTTGCGGTAAAGGGTAAGAAATAACTGCTATGTAGGTTAAAAAAAATCTATGTATGGGTTAAAATAGTCACCAAGGATGTGGTATTAGAAATTTGATACATATATATGGGGACTTGGCTTCTCTAGAAGAAAAGAGGATGAATCTGTGTATTTTAAATTAATTGGTGACAGTTTTATTTCTTTGGTCTTGTATGTGGATAATATGTTGTTGGTCGGAAATGACAAAGAAATTATCTAGGATTTGAAGACCCAATTTTTCTCCAAATTCGACATGAAGTATCTTGTTACTGCAAACTATATTTTGGGAATGGAAATCAAATGAGATCAGGTGAAGAGGAAGCTCTGGTTAAACCAGAGGAAGTATGTCGAGACAATATTACAGAGGTTCAATATGCGGGATAGTGAACCGATGAAGTTTCATATTTACGTAGGTGTAAATTTATTTGCTGAGTAGTGTCCCAAGGCACAAGAAGAAGAAGAGTACATGTATTGTGTTCCATATGCAAGTTGAGTGGGTAACTTTATGTATGCAATGGTTTGTAATAGATCATACATTTCACATGAGGTGGGAGTATTGAGCATGTTTATGTCAAAACTAGGGAAGGAGGATTGGACAAAATGAAGCGGGTTTTTTAGATATTTTTATGGCACTAGTGATTATAGTTTGTACTACCAAGGAATACCACAATTGGACATATTTTTGGGCATTCATGGATTTGTTGATTCAAACTGGGATATTTATTTGGATCAATGAAGATCTACAAGTCTGTATTTGTTTAGCCTATTTGGAGGTGTAGTCAGTTGGATGACTAAAAGATAATATGTAGTGATCTGTCAACTACAGAGGGAGAATACATTGCAGCCACTCATGCATGAAAGGAAACATTTTGGTTGTAGAGATTGTGTTCAAGTATGGGATTGGTGCAGAGAGTTATAAGGATACACTGTGATAGATTAAGTGAAATTTTCTTCGCTAAGAACCTTTCTTATCATTCGAAGAAAAATCACGTTGATGTTCAATATCATTTTGTTGGAGATATGGTTGAGGATAAAAACGTGTTTCCAGTAAAGGTGGACAATTTGAAGAATTTTGCAGATGGATTGATGTAGTCTATGAGCACTAACAATTTCTATTTCATTAAGGAAAAAATGGGTGTTTCAAGGTTGGAGCAATGATTAAGCTCTCTCGTGCCCCCCTATTAAAAGAAAACAACAAGTGGGAGAATTTTGGATGTATATTTTATTCTTTCCATGACTAGAAGTAGACGTGAAGTGGGGGGTAATAGGGGGGGAAAGCTCCAATATGCTTCTGCGGGGTGTAGCATGGGGTTTGCAGCCCCCCTCCTATTACGGGATTTATAGGGGTTCAGTATCCCCCCTGCACAGGGTTTGGGGCAATGCCCTGGTAAAATTGGTTTGGACACTATATTAGGTGGGTGGACCTGCCTATGGTTTCGTGCATGGGTTTT
Organism: Pinus albicaulis; assembly: GCA_034641835.2. Taxonomy (NCBI): domain Eukaryota; kingdom Viridiplantae; phylum Streptophyta; class Pinopsida; order Pinales; family Pinaceae; genus Pinus; species Pinus albicaulis. The sequence continues at coordinate 581,307,098 of CM076571.1, read as the reverse complement.
CACATGGTTTTAGGCATGATGGTTTTCTACTCATGGTATTTTGTAAATCTAGTAAAGAGAAATATGCTTATGTTCTAATCCAAGGTTAATGGATTGGGGTTTATGAATGCTTCAACATGTATATATGTGCTGTAAAATTGAAAGGAATATAAAGAAAAATCAAGCTACTAGTCTCGATTTTGGGATCGAGGGGAAAAACTTTGTGTATATTTTTTATGTTTTATGCTCTCGCTATTGTTTTATTTTCAATTTTTAGAGTTTGTTTGCATATAATTTCTATACAAGGTTAAAACCTATAAGGATTAGTCATAAATTTGATTTCTATAAGCAATATTAGTGATGCAAGTGTCAAAATAATGTTTGAAAAGGATACCTACAAGATGTTTTGAGGAGAAATGATATTACTAAAGAGATTTTAGATTAGAAATATATATAATTTTTTGGGAAGCACTATTAGTGTTTGGTGCAATAGTGCCATAGTTCCTAATAATGGAGAAAAATAACGAAAAAATCTTGCAACTTTTGGAGAAAATAATAGTTGTGGCATCAAACACTAGGACACATTAGAGAGAATAGCCTTTGAGTACTTCATTGAGATTTTATGGTAAAAGGTATGTCTAATCTATCTCTAGATTTTAATTTCTATGAAAAATTCTTATATGATAAGAAAAATCGGATGAGATTCTCCTCTAGTTATAAAAGGACAGAGGGAATACTATAGCTAGTGCAAAGGGATGTGTTTAGATTAGTAGGAGTTCCGTCACTAGATAAATACATGTACTATGTCTCATTATAAATAGATCACTTCTTGAGGAATACATAGATATATTTCCTCAATAATATTTTACATATTTAAAGAATTTAAATCTATAGTGGAGAATCAGATAGAAAATAAAATAAAGGTGTTCAGGATGAATAATGGTGGAGAGTTCTACAAGAATGAATTTGAAGAGTTTTGTAAAAATTGCGGTATAAAACGAAAAGAAACTACCCCATACACTCCTCAACATAGTGGAGCTTTGGAAAGGATGAAAAATATGATGATGGAAAAATCAAGGAGCATGCTCAGTGGTGCTAGGTTAGGATAAAAAATCTGCGCAGAGGCAATGTATACTGCATGTTAATTAGTAAATAGATTTCCCTTATCAACAAACACTAGTAAAAAATGATGAAATTAATGACTAAATGGATAATAAAAATCCACATAAGGTATGGATTAGTAAGAAACCATCTCTCACACATATCAAGGTATTTGGTTGTGACACATATGAAATGCTCTAAAATAAAACAAAACTAAGTTGAATAGCATATATGAAAGGTGCATCTTTATTGGTTATAAATATGATTTTAAATGTTACAATACTTGGAACCCAAAAACAAAGGAGGTTGTGTACAGTTAAGATGTGGTATTTAGAGAAGAAAAAGAAGTTATTAAATAGAAATTCCTACCAAGGGAAAAAGAACTAGAGAATATAGAGTTAGAGCTAAAGGATGATGATTTAGACTCTACATGATAATATGAATCAATAGATGAAGAACCTCACCCTTAGGTTTCGATGAGATTGATTGACGAAAGAAAGAAACTATAAAGGTATACGCCACTTGATTTTCATTCAAAATTTTATTTTCTTATTACTAATGATGATCCTAGAAATATTTGAAAGGTAACAGATTCATAGGTTAAAAAACTATGGAAGAAGGCCATTGTTTAAGAAATGGCGGCCTTGGGAAAGAATGAGGCTTAGGATCTTGTGGAATTTTCAGTTGAAAGAATAATCATTGGAAACAAATGGGTGTTTAAGAAGAAGTTGAATTAATAAGGAAATGTGGAGAAATGTAGAGCTCAGTTAATATTAAAAGATTATTCCCATATGTAAGGAATTTATTTTGGTGATATTTTTTCTCGTGTTGCAAAGTTAGCTTCTATTATATTTTTTTTTGTTGTTGGTACTTTTGATTTTGAGGTAGAACAAATGGATGTAAAGACAACATTACTACATGGGATCTAGAAGACATCAATATGAAGAAACCATAAGGATTTGGAGTGAAGGGTAAGAAAGAATTGGTATGGAAGATGAAAAATTCCTTACATGGGTTAAAGAAATCACCAAGGATGTGGTAAAAAAATTCATACATATATGTAGGGACTTGGCTTAATAAGAAGAAAGTCGATTACTATGTATTCAAATTATTCAGTGATCATCTTATTTTTTTTTCTTGTATGTAAATGATATGTTGTTAATTGGAAATGACAAGAAATTATCTAGGAACTGAAAAGTGAGTTATCTTCGAAATTTAAGATGAAGGATCTTGGTACTGTAACTTTCATTTTGGGCATGGAAATTAAAATATTTTTTGAAAAGAGGTAACTATTGATAAACCAGAGGAAATATATTGAGACAATATTGCATAAGTTTAATGTCCCAAAAAGTAAATCGGTGAATATTCCTATTCCTATAAGTGTAAATTTATATGTAAATTAGTGCCCCAAGACACAAAAAGAGGAAGAGGGCATGTCTCATGTTCCACATGCCAATGCCATTGAAATTTTTATGTATGTAATGTTATGTGCAAGACCAGAAAATGAACTTGAAGTGATAGTACTCAGAAAGTATATGTTAAAATTAGGGAAGGATCATTGGATAAAAATTAGAACTTCTAACTATTAATTATACCACCAAGGAAGTCAAGGACTAGACAGAGTGTTGGACATGCATGGTTAAATTTTTGATGAAAATTGGGCTAAATATTTGGAACACATTATATCTACAATTGGGTATGTGTTTAACCTATTTGGAGGAGTTATCAATTGGATGAGAAAGAAATAGTCTATAGTGGTACTTTCAATTATAGAAGTTGAAAACATGAAAACCACTCATGAAAGAAAGGAAGAAGTTTGGCCACATAGGTTGTAACAATGTAAACTTGGAAACTGGAATGAAACAGAGTACTCGCTTTTTTTAGGTAGCAAAAAATGGTCCGATTTTGAAAAGTGTTGATTCAGAATACTGTTAATTTTTTTTAGCATGTTTTTTACACATTAAATTTTCTTGTGTACCAAGATAGACATTATTTTTATGTTGATTTTGAAAAGTGCTGATGCTAGCATCATCCCCTTTTTTTAGAAGACTTATTTTTTACTTGAATTTTTCTAATCTATTAAATGCTAATAATTATTTTCACTTACATATTTTGTTTTAGCGTTTTTCACGTATTTTATTTTTCTTCTTTTTTGTGGTGAGATATTTGATTTTTGCATTGTCAAAAAAACAAAAAAGGTCAAAACTTTAAAGTGTCAATCTTCTATCTCATTATATATTGTTAAATAATATTTCATTGCACATGAAATAATTTCCACTAAAAAAGAAATAATTTTTAACAAATTACATTAAAAAACACATTTTGAATATAGAAATAATTGAAAATATACACATTTTGCGGATTTTTGGCTAAAACTAAAATGTCAAATAAATCATTTTTATAGGAAAAAAGTAACAAAAAAGTATAAAAAATAACATTTTTTGTTAATTTTATGTGAAAAGTTATTAATAATTACAATTTTTTCAAAACTTAAATGATTCACATAAAAATGAAGTGAAAATCACATTATAAAAATATTAAACATATAATAACGACAATTGAATATTTATTTCTTCTCATAAAATGTCAGAGTAAAGAAACTACAAGTATAACTTATGAATAGTTACAAAAAATGAGTTTCATTTGGAAGCTTAACTTAATATTTAATCAATAATAGCATGTAACCCAAGAGTATCATTATTGTCCTCTTCTAGAATATTTTCATCATTGGCTTCAGTTTCATCATTTTCTCTTCTGATGGATTTTTGATGTCTGCGAACATCCCAAAGTATGCCTTTCCAATCATTCCATCTAGTGGTGGTTGAGGTTCTTTTTCTTTTTTTTCCACACAAAATTCATTAAAATTCCCTTTTCTCAAACCGACTTCTTGCATTTCATTAGGAAGAAATTAAAGAACATTGATCCTTTCATGAATAAATTTGCGTTGTACTGGATCTTTTTCAATGGAAATGCAAATTTTTCTTTTTTGTAAGAAACATGCTAGTGTTGTACGTAATCATAAATCATGAAATAAAAAATTAGTAATTTAGTATTAACACAAAAAATTTAAAAAAGATAACAGTGAAATTCATTCTTATATAATAAAAGTTACCTGAGCCTGAAAATAAATCCAAAACCCAATCTCCTTCATTTGAACATAAATCTAAAAGATAGTTAATCAATGATTGTGGTTTTTTATATATTTTAACAGTCTCTCCTCTTTCTTCTTTATCTTATTTATCTTCATATGTTAGTTTTCTTACAACATCATCATGGACCAGTAATTGGCAATGATTCTTTCCATCTATTTGATTGGAAACTATAGTCTTGTAGCTATTATCCTTTCTCCAACTTTCAACATGAATGAACTCACAATCACTTATAATTGGTTGATTTCCGACACAAATAAGATTTGGAGTTTTCCTATAACATGAAATAGTAAACGTTCAATTGACTTGTACATAAATGATTTTTTTTAATATTAATCAAATATACAATTTCAATGTCTTACCATGTAATCTGCATCCTTGACTTTGCTTTTACCTTGAAGTTTGAAAATAACAACCCCAATTGTGTGTCTGAATGAAATGTCACAAATATCCAAAATGGCGATGTGACTTTTAGAAATCTCGCAACCAGTTTAATAAATGCTTGATAAGTATAAGGGTCACTATCATATTCAATGTTTGGGATATTGAAACCATGCGGAATATATGCAATAACTATGGAATAATCCCTTTTAGGTATGAGTTTTGCAATGTCTTCACAATCAATAGATATTATTTGATATTGGATAGTGTGGGGCCCATTCCAAATGAAATGATTAAGCCTAGGATCAAGTTCAACATCATTAAGACATTTTTTTATTATTCTTTCCCTTTTTATTTTTTCAACAAAGCTTCTGAAACTATCCGGTGCTCCATTTTCATCCTTTTTCATCTTTAATAAAATAAAAAAAGCAATGTATAAGTTATAAAATAAAAATATTATACATATGAATATAAATGAATGTATGAATGAACATACCTTTTTAAATGAAAAATAAAAAAATTTAGCATTGATGTAGAGCTTGAATCTGGGTAGTCGCGTACAACATCATCCCAACTATCTTCATTCAACAATTTAACCATTTGTTTGTGTATTCTCATATAAAACTTGTGACTAAATAAATGAAGTAAACAATGTTAATATAGTTTTATGTATAACAAATAATACCCACAACAAAATATTATATTTAATAGAAAGTTATAATAATAAAAAAGTAAAAATAACAAACTTACTTTAGAAATTCCTCAAACATTTCATCCATTGATAATTCTCCTGAGTTTACACGAGATAATATTGTTTTAACAATATTTTCACCCTTGACTCCTTGCATTGATCTCCAAGGTGTGATAGTTATATCTTCTAGAAGGAGCTTCATTTCGACACCTGATTTACTGTTGGTACATCTCAATGATTTAGACTTTTTTACCTTTTGAATTTTGATGCCAACATTCTCCCACAACTCAAGAATATGATCAATCAATTCCCATGTCTCTCCAGTTCTAAATGCCATCTGGAAAATGTTATCCATACCTTTGAATATTTCATAATTCACTCTGCCACCTTTTGAAATTATTTTATCTTCTATTTCATAATCGATCTCCATACAACATTCCTTCTGGAATGCATGATCAACCTTTTCCTCATCACCACCACATTTTTCTTCAAATTCCCTATGAATAAATCTGACCCTTTAGATGAATTCATAGACATCCTATAATCATTATCTGAATTATGATCCCATGCCAATAAATTTGCTTCTGTATTTATTAAACCAACATAATTAATACATTTCATTGTTTCAAAATGCGGGTTATTGGGATATTACTCCATTAATTTCCTTTGAGCTTCTACAGAATGGTTTCCCCCAAGTACATAATATTTGTATTCAAAACATTTTGACTTGTCAAATGATTCTTTTTTAGGAACCTGACTCAGATCAACAAGAAGAACATAATCAACCACATGTAAAAAAGGGTTGTACCTCATCAATGTTTTCAAATTGTGAACATGCAAGTGGTGTGGCTTTCTAATTTGATATTTGAACTGTCCTTCGTCTGGCTTGTAGACTTGAATGACATTAATTTGTAATGACAGACCACCCTCAATTAAATTTGTCTTTTCCAAATGATGTCGAATGGCATTTTCTTTTTTATTTTCATAAATCCATCCTCTAAATTAGCTCCTGGCGTAATGATTTCCCTACTTTCTTTGGAGTTTTCATAGGCCCTTCACTGTTGTCCATGATTTTTCCAGAATGAACAATTTTTTGTTTCTTCCTCCTATTTCTTATGATATTGTCTTGAACTGAAACAATCTCCTCATCATCAACTATAAGGGAGACATTCTTGTGTGTTTTTGTTTTTGTTCTTTTATGACTCTTCTCCTTTCTAACGTCAGTTCTAATCTGATCCTTAGATATGGCAACACATTCTTCATGTTCAGCTTCAACTTCAGCTTCAATTTCAAATTCCTCATTTTGAAAAGTAACATTTCTACCTTTACTATATTGATCCCTTTGATACAATCTTGAAGCATCATGACGTATTTTTTTTTTACTTCTTTCCCATATATTTTGCTTCATGTTCATTGAAAATGGAGATGAAATTCATAATATCTTGCTCTATATAATAGATTGCCCCCAACATAATTGAAATTCCCTCAACAAAATCCTATAAAACAAAATATAATATGTCAATATTAACTAAGTTATTAAAAATATAATGATACAATTTGAATAACACAAAATAGATAAGCATAAATAAAAATACTAACAATCTTCTGTGCAATATTTTGTATGATTTGCTTACATATCTTTGAAGAATATTCCCCTGTGTTATACATCGACAATGTAAAATGATATCTATGTTTATCATTTGACTTGGGTGGTTTTCATAGTATATAAACACTTTTAGTATTTGGAAGAACATATAGGTCTAATACTTTTACCATCAGATCATAACTTCCAACATCTAAATTCTTACTGGAACATAGATATAATTGCAGAGATTTGTCTTCTATATCTTTCAGAAACCATGCATATTTTGAATGATTCAATTATGTTGGTTTCTTCCAGTATGAAACCAAGTTATTTTATTTTGTGGATGCATCTCCCACATTTTTCATTAATTCACTGAGATGCATCTCATCCAGCAATTTTTTTTGAAGGCCCACCTATAGATTTAGATGATGCAAATGTTGACTTGGGTGCAAATGTTGACTTGGGTCCATAAAGATTGACAGAAACCTTCCTTGATGTAATTTTCTTGCAAACATATATATATATATATATATATACACACACACACACACACACACACACACACATAAATTACTAAATAAAAAAAAAAGAAACTAAATATCTTACATAAACAAAATAAAAAGCTCGTTTAAAAAAAAAATGATATTTTTATACATTTTTTCCCTGAAAGAAACTCTAGAACAAATATTTTTTTACATGTCATCTACCCAACCACCCTAAAAAAAAAATATTATTTAAAACAAGTTGTTTAAAAAAAAATGTTATTTTTTTATATTATCTCCCCAACCCCACTAATTTTTTTTTTATATGCCCAAAGGGCCAATTCTGAGAATCGTCCCTTTGGGCATTTTTTTTTTTATATGCCCAAAGAGCCGATTCTAAGAACCGGCCCTGATTCTCAGAATCGACCCTTTCGGAATTACAAAAATAAATAAAACAAATTTATATGCTCAGAATCGGCTCCTTGGACATATCATTTTTTTTTTAATGCCCAAAGGGCCGATTATGAGAATTGGCCCCATCGGCATATAAAAAAAAGAAAAATGATATGCCCAAAAGGCCGAAAAAAACCCTTGGCGGTATAAAAAAAATTATATGTGCAAGGGGCCGATTCTCCTTGCCTTGGGCGCCCTCGGGCTCGGATGGACATCGCCCCTTGGGTGCATCCACTCGCAGCATGTCGCCCTAGCCCAAGTGGTTGTGTCGAAGGGGGGGGGAGGGAGGGGCGATTCTGAGAATCAACCCATCTATTTTCCCAAGAGGCTAGTGAGAATGCCCACCTCCGCCAAATTAGCAATGTGCTTCCTCGGGCGGGCCCACCGATAATGGGCATATTATTTTATTTTATTTTTGATAGAAAAAAAAATTGTTTTTCTACCTAAAATAATTAATGGAAAAATCTCGTAATTTTTTAACAAAAATAAATAACTTGACAATAATTAATTTTAACATCTTACTAATTTCGGAATAATAGAAAAAAAATAACGTTTCAAAAGTGTGAATCTCCCATTGACAATGTTGCTCCACTACAAAATATTTCCAAGCTTTTAAACAAACCTCAAGAAATCTTTATGTTGCGTGTGGAATAGTGAAATTGAGTTTTCTTATAAAGCGGCAATAACGGAATTGTTTACGGTGGGGTGACTGTGGGATAAAAAAAATTGTTGAATATTATAAAAATAAAATTTATAATGTAGTCAAATTTATATAGTTTGAATAAAATTATTAAGGGAAAAATGTATAGGGAATTTAATTTGAAATTAAGGTCCATATTATCAGAATATTTTAATAACTAATTTTAAAATAAATCGTTTAAATAAAATTTGGAGGGACATACTTAGGCAAAACATTTTAGTGAAAATTTTTGGAGGGAATTTCTCATTGTTTCAACTGTATATTATCATTACGAGAGAGATCATTTGCATCATTCACCATTTCTTGTTTGATTGTTATGGATTTCTCTGATAGTGAAGTTTCTTTTTCTGAAGCATAAACATCTTCGTCACGTAACAACTCTACTCATATTAATGAATATAACGAGAGAAGTAGTGAAAAAATGACTGGTGAATATTTTCAAATGAATAGAGAGTATAAATGTCGACTTATTACTAATCCTATGGACTATGAGAGCAACAATGACAAATGGAAAGATGAAGAATTTCCAAAAACTAAAAACCCACATTTTCCACTTACTCCTAATCCTAAGGACTTTGAGAGCAATAGTGATGATTGGCAGGATAAATTTTCAATGGATAGAGAGCCAAAATTGCCACTTAGCCCTAATCCTAAGGATTATGAAAGCAATAGTGATGAATGGTTTGATGAAAAATTTTCAGTGGATAGAGAGTCATAGTTGCCACTTAGACCTAATCCTAAATATTATGAGAGAAATAGTGATGAATGGTAGGATGAAAATTTTCAGTGGATAAAGAGTCATATTTTCCACTTACTCCTAATCCTAAGGATTATGAGATAAATAGTGATAAATGGCAGGATGAAAAAATTTCAGTAAATAAAGCATCACATTTTACAGTTACTCCTAACCCTATGAAATTTGAGAGCAACAGCGATGACGGGAACGATGAATAAAATCCAATAAATCGAGCCTCAATTTCCACTTACTTCTAATCATATGGACTATGGGAGCAATAGTGACGAAGGTCGGGATGAAGAATTTATAATAAATCAAGAGTCACAATTTCCACATAGTCCTAATCCTATGAACATTGAGAGAAGCAGTGATGAAGGTAAATATAAAGACGGTGAAGAATATCCTTCAATTTAGTATTTCAAAACTACAGATGATGGTATTGAAAATTTTTGGGCTGCCAAAGATGGTAAGGAATATTTAAAAAAAAATTATGGTGGTGAATTTCCTAACTATATTGAAAATGATCATAGTAAGAATAGTATTTTTCCTAATGATCATGGAAATTATTGTTCAGAGAATGATGAAATGATAGAGATGTTGCAAGAAAATATTTTTTCTAGGAGTAGGAGTAAACCTTTTCGTATCAATCCAAGATGTCCTAGTTATACAAGGGGTGCATTATTATATCTCACAAGAAGAAGTTCTATCAGTGAGCTCATTTCAAGTCACTGTTGTAAAATTGATTGCTTGAAACATATATATTCCAAATTTTCTTTAGAGAAAAGGAAGAAATATTTGTCAATGAATAAAAGCATGCAAAATTCATTTTTAGTGGGGTGCATGCAATCTACACAAGCAAGTTATGATTATCATATTGGGTCTTTATTGATATGTAGAAAGGCTTTCAAAATGATTCATTCAATTGGAAATTTCCATCTATCAAGAATCCATGATAATTTGGGAAGGGATCCTACATATTATTCAGAAGTTCATCATAAACGAGAGTTTGGGCCATTAGAAAACACTACAATTTCATGGTTGCAAGACTACTTTTCAAAACATTAAGAGTGTATTCCCAATATATATACAATACATATTCCAAATAATTTATCAAGATGGTAAATCTACAACTTATAAAAGGAATATGCAAAAGGTTTTGAAGGAAATGGTCATTTTATTATGTATCAATATTTAGTGTAGATATGGAGGAGAGAATTCAACAATGTTCGTATTCCTAAGAAGACAAGGATGGGGCTTTGCAGTACATGTGCCTCTCTAAAATAAAAAAGGGATAAATTTCAAGGAGAAGAAAGATGTAAGCATTCATAACATTATTCTTTTAACTTGTATAGTGTTCAACTATGAAAATGCATTTATTAATACAGTTATTTTATGATATGTGTAGATTCCATTGTTAAATCCCTTTAAGAGCATCGTGAACAACAAAGAAGTGAAAGGAAAAAGTTGTACAAGAATCGTAAGAAGTGTTATCATAATCTAAATAAATATTTGGGTTTGATAATTGATGGTATGGAACAGAAGAAAATACTTCTACCACATTTTTTTCGCACACCAAAAAAATTGCAAGAGGAAAATTTTATCCAGTTTCACTTGGTCGGTTGTATGGTATTCAATGGGAAAATGTCACCAAGAGTTTACTTCACAACTCCAAATATTCATAATTATGGAAATCTAAAAGTAACCATAATTCATGATGTTATTTCTCATTGGGGTGGTAATCTTCCTAAAATTTTTTATCTACAATTAGACAACACTTGTCATGAAAACAAAAATTAGATTGTTTTTGGATGTCTAAACATGCTTGTTGAATTGAGAATTTTTCATAAGGTAAAGGTCGGTTTCCTTATTTTTGGGCACACTCACGACCATATTGATCAAATGTTCAGTCATTTTTCAGTAACAATGAGTTGGAATAATGTTTAGAGCTTGATAGCATTAATTGAATGTATTAAGAAATCATATATGCTAGAGCCTATTCTTCATGTGTTAGAAGAAACTATTGACATGCCAAGGTTTTTCTCGGATCGCATGGTCAAGAGAAATGCATTGAAAAAATTAATCACATTAACTTCCAACATCAATTTCATATCAAACACATTGATTGGAAAACACTTATATGGGGCAAGAAGTATTCAACAACTGCAGAATGGTTGTCATCATCAGGTTTGCAATTTGAAGTTCATTCCATATCATCCATTATTTGCATCAAATATATTGTTATTACAATCAGTTGGTGAAGTTCATAACGCACAAAGGAAAAACAGAGATATAGATTATTCTGAATGCCTAGAAGAAATTAAAAAAACCATTAGATATACATATTAGTAATTTGATGTTGCTGATTCAGTTTGGTGGGAGTAATTTTTCAATGATTAGAGTGATATCCTTTTAGGATCAGAAAATGAAGATATGTTTGTGAAGATTCCATTTATTTGGCCACAAAATGTGTCAAATGAAAAGGAGGAAACAAACATTCTTGAATAAAAACAATCACATGGTATTATTAATTCTACATAGGTGGAGGAAAGAGAAATGTATATTGGCTCCAGAAGATCTTGTGCACAACTTGAAGCCATGGAAGACCTTTATAGATGTTCAGTACGGAATATGAAGGATGGTTTCAAGATCGCAGTCTTAGCACATGAAGATCCAGATGGCTATCCATTCTAGGTTTCCTAGTTTATAAAGTTGATTACAGAAAATGAGGATGTTACAGGTGTTGATGTACATTGGTATGCCACAAACACACACCCATTCAATGGTGTGTACAAGCCAAAGATGGTAGTGGAGAAAAAATTTTGTGGAAAGAGAAAAAAAGGGTACAAATATGAATCGTCACTGCATTGACCTCTTAAAATTGGAGGAAGTTGACATTCTTGTTTATGACTTCAATTTAGCAAAGACAAGAACTCTTTGTTCCAGGATGATAGAGATGCTTAAAGGGTTGCTACCACAAGAAATAGTGTTTAGATGGTAGTCTGTTGAACCCAGTCATAGATCTACAATAATTTTGAAACCTCAAGTGTTGGGCATGCATGTTGACTCAGATGGGGCAGTAGTTGATGAAAGAGAAGAATATGGAACATCTTCATTTTCATTGAGTCACTCATATAAATATGTGAATCCTAATGGTGTGCAAGAAAATATCAATGATTTTGAATAGCTGTGTAAGACAATTGATATAAATGATGTTTGCATTGAGCAATGAAAATTATATTTCAAGTTATGAGTCATTTTTATGTTTTTTGGATTATATGTTTTAGTTATGATGAATTCATTTGTCTAAAATATTGACAATGCAAAAATAATTTGGAGAAATTATTTATGTTTCATTCGGTTATTTTATTGATATAATTTTTTCATAATATCATGGTTGAAATATTTTGAAAAGTTGATATTTTTTAATTCTATGGGTGAAAAATTGTGAAATATATTTTATCTTTAACATTATGGTTGAAAACAATTAGAATTTTAGGGATTGTTAGTGTCATGGTATTATATGTTAAATGACATGTATAAAAATAATTATAATTTTAATGTGTTTAAAATATCATTATTTTATATTTAATTCCATTACTAAAAATAGGTTGAAATTGTACCCAAAAAATAAAAATGGTATTCTAGCACGAACCATTATGTGTTTTTTCCATTTTTTTGGCACATGAAAATTGGTTTTACTGGCATATTTTAAAAAAATTTCAAATTTACATTGTGAAATTAAAAAAAAGAAAAAAACCTCGTTGTGGAATACACCCTTTTCATTTTTGGGTTGTTTTTCATGTTTTTTTGTGGTTTTTTTGGCTAGAGTTCCCATTTTTAGTTTATAGTTCATGTTTCAAAGTTTACGTAGTTTTGTGTTCAGGTATGGTTTGGTATAGAAATCTATAAGGATATATTTTGATATCCAAAGTGTTATTTTCTTGAAAAATAACATTGCTTATCGTTCAAAGATAAAGAATATTAATGTTTAATATCACATTATAAGGGATATGATTGAATACAAGAAGGTGTTGCTAAAAAAGGTGGAAATTTTGAATAATGTTGCCGATGCATTAACAAATTTTTTGAGCACTAAAAAGATCTCTTAGTGTAGAGAAACAATGGGCATCACTTCCCTCAATTTTTTATTTTGTACTCTTGTGGGCCCATGTATGCAAAGAAAAAAACAAGTGCGATAATGTTGGGCATGTGTTACATTATTTACATAACTTATATGCACCATGAACAAAGGGTGGTCGTAGTGGGGGTTGTTCACCCCCCCTTGGTTTGGGGGTTATGGTGGGGGTGGGATCCCCCTTGCATGGGGTTTAGGGAAGCGCCCCAAGGAAATTTTTTCGGGAAGTTTTTTGCATTTATTTTTGGTGGTGTTTTGGCCTATGATTTTTCCAAAAATGGTTTTCTTGCGTAAGGTGATTTTTCCAATGATTTTTTAGTTTCACTTATGGAACTAAGGTTAAATTGGTGGTTCATATGTTTCGGGATGTATACTATATTGTAATACAATATAGAAAATATATTGAGAAAAATTGATGGTTTTCTCAGGTTTGGGTTTCTAGGATAAAATATCTATGCAAATTTTTGTTTTCTATTATACCTTTTCTATTTAGTAAGAACTTTTTGCAATGATTAATTGTAAAGGGTAAAACCTAGACACACAAATGTCTTATTTATATCTATAAATCTTATCCACTGTTATAGATTCATCTTAACTCTAGATATATCATGAGTCAATAGGGATCAAATCTCCTGAGATTGAAAATATTCCTCAAGTATTTTCAATCTAAAGTATTTCACCTTCAAGGACTCAATCCCTCTTACACATAATAAATTAAAAGCAAATATAAATATACACTCATACATAAGAGATAATTATCTCTATTATCATCATCTCAAATTACATCTAAAAACATTATTGTCTTAGTGAAATTTATTCAACTTGACGTGAAAAATGCTTTCTTCTATTGGTGGCATGGTGTTAGCATTGATGTTAATAGTAAGGTGGCTTATGAGATGGAATTGATGAGAAATAGATATGGGATCTTGCACATAGTTTGATTTATGTGTTTATAGGTTCTAGAGCTACATATGTTCTTGGAAGAATGTTTAGAGGTGGCTTGAAGCAAGAATTTCATATATGGACGTTTTTTTTTTTTTCGCTAAATTGGGGTATGTACGTTGATTGAACATCAAAATTTGTTGAAAAAAATTATCAAGCCCAAATTTCTATTGTAAAACCATAGATACAACCTAGAATAGTAGACCATAACCCACAGACATGTCTTGTATGATACAAAAAGAAACCTCGTTCTTTCACCAAAGAATTGTCCCGTGCTTTTGAAACAAGTTGATCTAATATTCTATATAGCGATTGATCTAGAAATCAAGAAGAAATGGAACATCATTAATCATTTGATCTCGTTTATGATGTGACTGATTTAATTTTTATACTTTGGTCACATTTTTATCATTTTATTTGGTCATCCAAGAATTTTAATGGAATTATTATTGGCGTTTATGTGGTATGATTTAGTGCTTTGGGTAATTGTTTTAAATGGTATTGGATGTGGACTAAAATATGGTTACACACTAAGTGTGATTGAAGCCATTAGTATGTTACTATATGAAATGTTCATGTTTTGAAACCGATTGAAATGGACTTTGATTGATTTGGTCCTGAGTGGAAAAATGGAATGCAATGAATGTTTAAGTTAACACATTGATGAGGTATACATTAATTATTTAGGAAATCATTTTAAAAGTGTCATGCTATGAATCTATTAGATTTTAGACATGGTACACTCATGTGTAATTGAAAAATTTTGGATCCTATAATGGAGTGTGAATTGGTTTAATTATTGGAGCTACTAATATGTAATTATTGTGGTCAATGGATTGTGTACATAATCTAGTGTGCATGGGTGTCTATGAATTGATCTCGTAGATCGGTTGAGTCAGAAGGGAGGGATGATTTGGATCTGAATGATGTTGATTCATATTGACACAACATATATGGTTATGTTTTTGAACTAATTTACGTATAGTGTTTTTTTTTATGCCGAATGAGTAATGCAGTGTGAGTCATGGAACATTTACAGTCTCAGTTATACTTACCAATGCACACTTACCCTGAGTGATATCCATAATGTGTATATGTGCATCACATTTCCAAAATAGACAGATTAATGTTGTTGTAATGTTTTAATGAATTAATCTTTGTGTTTAACCAATGTATAAGTAGGGGTAAATACAGTGTGATTTGATCTTGGTGTAGTGTGCGCAAGTTGTCTGGAGATACAAGCTATAATGTGAGTATTGTTTGTAACCAAATACAGTGATGTGATTGAGAAAGAGCTAGCACTATTACAGTGGACTAAATTTGTTGATGTTTAGAGCTTAACTTGCTTGCTTTTGTAGAGACTTGGTCTACTGTTGTAGCTACTATGTCATATAAATTGTAGATTTACTTTGTGTATGCTAATTGGATGATTGAATATGTATATGTTATTATTGGGAATGTTTTTTTAATGTTTTCTATGGATAAAAAAGAACAATTATAGTGTTTATAGTGATTTTATAAGGCCAATTATGAAGTTTTTGTGATCATGTTTCTAGGATATTGTAGCTAATGCACTCTCATGAGACTTTATATTTCCATGCAATTTATATAGTTGTTGTATTGTTTGAGATTTTAATATGCTACTAATAGTATTGCACTATTGAGGTTATGACAGTATTGGATAAGATATTTTGTTGGTTCTAGGGTGCCATTACTTGATTCATAATGTTACTAGATTAGATTGGTATATGAAAGAGGTTTTTTTAGAGAATTTGAGGGTGTGGCATTGCTAGGGTCTATTGTAGAAGAATTTTTCTATGTTGAGCAACATTAGTGTGCGTGGTTGAGCTAATATGATGGAATTGGTATGTTGTTAGGGTTTTAGACATGAAACTTGTATATGATTTTTCTGCAAATGATTGATAGACTATTGTGTTGTACGTTGTTGTCTTGGTTTGATAGAGACATATATTTGTGAGTAGATCTTGATGGTTATGTGTGTAAGTTTTGTTATATACCTATTGATGTCATGTATATGTTGATGATGATGTTGGTGTGTTGCTAGGTTTTATGAAAAGAGTGAGTTTAACATGTTTTTGGTATGAATATTTGATGTATCCATGTATGCTACTACTGGGGTTGGTAGTGAGAGTATGTTGTCGTTGAGTCTTATACAATGTTGAAGTATTGGGGAGATCTATGGTTTGATGTACTAGTGAGAAGATTTGGTGGTTAAGTGGAGAATTATAATGCAATGAAGTTTTGATGTTTTATGTTTTTATTGAGATAAAAGTGGATCTAGTGTGAAAATGTATCAAATGAAGTCCAAAAGGAATTGAAGGTTGGGGTCTTTAGGGAAACTGGTGGCTTGGTGATTAGGCGATAGTGTCTTCCTTCACGTATTGGCCTAAGAAATTTTTTGGGGATCGATACCTATAGCAGATGGGTGTCTACATATAGTTAAGAAGTCAGTGCTTCCAAAAGGTAGTAGCCTAGAGTGGGTGGTTGATCATTTATTGTAGTAGGTGCATGCACACTAATGGGTGTTAGTGAATTGATGTAACAAAATATTTCATTAAGAAGAATAAGAAGAAGACAAAGTGTTGGTGGTTTTTCTCTCGGAATGTTTTCCACCTAATATCTTATGTCCTCATGTGTTTATGTGTTACTCTCATGTATCATGTGCCATGATTTTCTATTTGTTTCTCATATAATGTTAGATTTAATATGTTATCTACTGTTGTATTGTGTTGGTAATATTTTTTTATTAATTTAATTGTAAATATAAGAAAAAAATAATAAATTTGTGTTTCATTGGTACAATACTAATTCACTCCCCCCCCCCAACACCTTATTATTTTCAAGCTCCCGATAACTGGTGTCAAGGTGGATGATTTCAAGTATAGCTTGACCACTGGAAGGTCGATCTAGGTAATTATATTTTATGCATCATCAAGGTGTATCTCTACTCAGTGCTACAAACTATCAAGTATGGAGAGGAAAGGTGAAGAATAAGTTTTAAGATTCTGGATCTGATGTCTGGAAGCTAGTGTGTGAAGGTAACAGTAATGATCCACCTTCAAAGAGGGTGTAGTAGAAGGATGCTAAAGCAAAGTGTGTGCTATTCAAAAATATCTTACAGAATGTAAAGCTCAGGAAGGTCATGGATCTGAAATATGAAAATGATGTATGGGATGTATTACAAGTTTGTTATCAAGAAGACACTAGTAGTTGCAATGGAGAGAATGAGAAGAAGAAAAAAAATAAGGGATATAGAATTATATATTAAAATCCTAATGAGAACCATCTCCCTAGTGTGAATGTAGAAAATTATCATGAAGAAGAGAAATCAGAAAATGAAGGCATGAGAGGATCATATTTCATGTAGCAAGGTAAATCTAGACGTAAATATGATTGTGAGTTTTTTCTGACTTGTGTAGTAGATGATTCTAATGTTAGCCATTTAGATTTGAATAGTTAAGATGAGAATTAATGTGATAAAATTTTGGTCCTTCAAGCTCAACTAGAGTCATTCATTGTGGCAATAGATAAGTTAACTATTGAAATAGAAAGGCTAACAAATGTGAACAGGGATGAAGGAAAATTACTACAAATTTTTTATGTAAAGGAGGTTGAGATGAAAGAATAAATAATCAGTTTTAAGACCTATATCGAAGAAGCTAAAATAATTGAGGATGTGATGGGAAGCTAGCTAAAAGTGAGAGAGAATCAATGTGAAAATATTGAGGCTAAAATTGTATCAATGAGGTGTTGGGTGTGGATCTTGATTATCTTCTTGATTGTTCAGAGGCATTTTGTTTCAGACGTGGTTGGATCCCAGTATCTGACTGGGATCCCCCCCCCCCCCCAATGTTCCTGCCAAGAGGGGTAGTGAAATCCACCTAGCCCCACCCCCCCCGCCCTTATTGGAGGTTTGGGGGCAGTGCCCCCGAAGCAAAAAATTAGGTGAAAATTTCCTTGTGAAATATTGTAATTTCGTAGTCAATCTAGGTAGTTCATTACTTGAAACATATGATGATATAAGTTATGTTAATTTATGGATTTCTTCCCTAGAAGGAAACCCTAGCTTTTGTTCAAGAATTTAACCAACGTCAATCTTCATAATTATATCTGAGTCATGATGTAGTGTATTTTTCAAAGGAAAGAAAAATAAATTTTATTATTAAATAAATCAACTTATTAAAGCATGGGTTCATGCTTGGGTCAGTTGTTTTCAGGTCAAAGCCTCCATTGAGGGATTTTAGGTTTTATGTTAAGTATCCTTTTCCATGTCATAATGTAAAATACCCATGTTGGCCTTCATTTTCCAAGAAGAAAATTTATTCTAATGTAAATTTGGTCTTATAGGCTTCCTCCACCAAGTTGGCCTCAAACTGGATAAGTCCACCTAACTAAGCAGAAGAAAATCCCATATAAAGGAAGAAATTCAACCTAATTTGGATAACACACTCATCAAGTTCTATATGAAATTTATGGAGACAAAAAAAGTTTGAAATTCAAGGAAAACTTACGAAGGCACTAGCGAAGGAGAAGGATAACTCTGTCAAGCACAAGGATTCAAATATCTATCTCTCTCCCTCTCTCTCTCTCTCTCTCTCTCTCTCTCATGTGTGAATATGTTGAGCTGTTGGAGGGGTGGAAACTGTAGTGCTGAAGCTGGGATGAAATGCTAAGTTTTTGGGGACCGAAATTCTGGGTTATTGTTGGGTTATAACAGTTATACAAGAAGAGACTATTGAAGGTTACTAAATTATAATGAAATTTTTAATTGATGGAGGAGGAAGTTATTTGGTTCTATGGCCTTCATATATCTCAAATTGAATTTTCTAGCGGAATATTTTGACTGGGTTTTCCTGTATATAGTGGTTTTAGCCCTGGAAGAGTGCCTACATATGGTGTATTCAATATTTTTGTTTTCTATTTTGATAATTTCTTGATGAAAACAAATATAAAAGAAGAACATGATAGATTTAATAACAACTAAAATACATCACAAGTAATAACAAACATAAGAAAATATTTCTTCCTTTTCCATTTTCTAGCATGGTATCAAAGCTAAGGTGAAGAAGAGGGAAAAAGGAATACTAAAGATATATTGAAGAAAAGGGGATCAAACAAAGGTCATTAAGGAAAATGATTATATAAGAAGAGAAGCCTACTTCGTACAAGAACTTTGTCAACTTCAATGAAGGTAGAAAAAATCTAGAAGGAGCCTCCAACTATAGGGAATGGAAAAATAGGAAAGATATTATCCTTGAAAAGAAAAGAAAAATTGAATCTTGTTCAAGGCAAAGTCAAGAATCCTATTGATGAAGAAGAGAAAGAGAAGGTCAGAGAAATCCAAATATTGGACATAAACCTAATAGTGGATGGACTAAAGGAAAAACTAACTCCATACATATCCAACATATATTTCATTCAAGAAATGTATAAGGCTCTCTCAATTTCATTCACCGTCAAGGAAATTAGTCAAATAGAAAGACTCAAGAATTAATTAAGAATTATTAGATGACAAAATATGATATTATATCTTCCTACATTATAAGGATATCTAGAATTGGATATGAACTCCATGAAATAGATGGATTTGTACCTGAAAAAGAGCTCGTAATTACTGCCCTTCCACGACTACCAAAATCTTGGGGTCCTTTTGAATCAGGAATTAACAGTTTGAAGGATACTCCAAAATTTGAAAAAATGTGGAATGCATGAAGTCAAGAAGAATCTATAATATCATTAGTAAAAAACAGGAATGAAGATTAAGAAGAAAATATCTCTAATGCCTATTCTTCTCATCACAAGTTAAAGGGAACCTTCAAGAAGTTAAAAGAATGAAATAAGAAAGTTGACCTATCCAAAATTTAGTGTTACATTTTTCATGAGATGGGTCATTACAATAATCAATGTCCTAATAATCCAAAGATTATGAAGAGAGATAGGGAATAAGAAAATAGTATTGATCAAGCTCTGCCTAAGAAGAACAAGACCGAGAAATTGGAAGTCAAGGAATTATACTACTAATTCCTCTCATACAACTCCTTCTTAGTCTTGTATTATTTTCCTTCATGTTTTGATTTATAGAGTATGTAGGTCCAACATGTCTTGTTAGAAATTTTTTTAATAATTTTGATAAATTTGTAGGTATCCCTCAAGATTGGATTAAGAGGGAGCCTTCATCATTTTACCAATATATAAGTATCTTGCTCTTTGTTTCCTCTCTTATGTTTTGTTTCCCTCTCATGTCAAGATTTTTTTCTATCAAATGCTAATAACCTTTTTCTTTGTATTTTCCTCGGTAGAAAATATTGAAGAATATACAAAGGTTATGGAGGAGACTTCAAAGGATAGACTTGAAGAATGGGAGAAGTTATATTGCAAAGGAATCCTTTGAAGAACTGATGTCCTACAAGGTTTTTTAAATAACAATTCAAGGTATGTCTTAAAATACAACTTCTATTATGAAGTTCTCTTCATATAAAATGTATGATCATTCTCTTTTGAAATTTGCATTATATTACTGACATTGCTATGTCTATGGTTTAAAATATTAAATATTCTTCTTAGGGTGATTAATCATTATATTGAACCTACATTTGTTATACTATCATCATGAACCTACATTTGTTATACTATCATTATGAACATTCTTATGAAACCCTAACCTCTAAGGGTTCACTATAAAACCCTAGCCTAGGGTGTTCCAATGTTGATTATGAAACCCTAGTATACATAGGGTTGTTCATGAAGTCTATAAATCCTATTCTTTTGATGTTTAGGATTTTGGTATTGTTATGATAGAAACCCTAGTTCTTTAGGGTTCGATGTTAATGTCTAAGCTATATATTGAAACCCTATATCTTTAGGGTTTGGTGAATTAAGGTTTTTGAACAAAAACTTTGAAATATTTATAATAACATTCTAGGAATGAGATCCTAAGTGTATTTTCATATGTTTAATCTAAACCTTAGCCTCATGAAAATGTTGCATATCTAACTTTGATGTATTGATGTTTGTGTCTTGGGTTTACCTAATTGATATTGATGTGAAATGCTAGTACATCCTAGAAATGTATATGCGAGTGTGATAACTTAATGTTTTAATTTTTGAAATCTAAGGTTTGTAACAAAACCCTAGTAGAGATTGATATTCTAGGACATGATGATATTTTGTCAATTATTGATATGGTTTATATTTTATGATAAAATCTACGGTTTGTAACAAATCCTAGTAGAGTGTTACACGTAATCCCAAAATAATATTTTTGAAACCTTAGGTGTATAGTACTATGAATAATTTTTTATTTAATTAAATTGTTGATATCTAAGACTTAATTACTCCAGATGAAATCTATGGTTTATTACAAAATCCTAGAAAGAATTCAAAGTCTAGTATATAAAAATATGTGTCTCTTGTTGATTATGAACCTAACTAGGTTAAGGTGTCTTATGTCTAAAGTGTGAATGAATTGATGCTTTCATTATAATGAAATAATTTTGATATAGTTAACTGCACATTTCTTTATATTGTTTTTTGGTTGTATTTTCTATTAAATTGTTTTAGGTACATAATCTTCAAGATCTTGAAGATCATCTTAAGTGAAGCTGACTTGATAATATTGGTAAGCATGATGATGGAAGCTATAAAAATGATGATGATAAATATGACCTTGATGCCATTAAGAAATAAATCCTTGAAAGAATGGATTTTCTTTGATGTTATGAAATTTTTGATCTCCCCAAATTGAGAGGGAGCGTGGATAGAAGAAAGGGTATATCTCTCAATTTGAGAGGGAGGGAATAATATTATAGTCATAATAAATACCTTGAAATAAGAATGAAATCAAAGAATGGAATTACTATAGATAGACAATGTTGTATTTGGTGTTGTTGAAGAAATGGAAAAGGAAAAATTTTGATAATATTGAAGATGATAGAAAAAACATCTGAATGATTGCGAACCCCAAATGTTTTTGTTTATATATATATATATATATATATATATATATATATAGATAGATATCTCTGTGTGTGTGTGTGTGTGTTAAAGTTTATTACTGATTTGAGTTGTGATTGTGCAGGATATGTCGATAAAATATTGAACATTTGAAGAACTTGGATTTGTGGATATATATAATTTAGTTGATTAGGACAGATGAAGCATCTTATGTCAAGATTCTTGCGAGGAAATATGGTCAGCCTATGTGTTGATGTATAGATCCAAAAAAGTGGGGGTGGTGTTGGTCATGGAGCTACGACCTTGGATACGCACCTAGATCCTTGGCTTGGTGTTAGAGCTTAAAATTCTGATGGTACCTAGAGTGGATAAAGCTTGAGTCCCATTAGTCCCACTTAGCTATAATACCCCTATCAGGTATCTAGTCTACAACATTGAGTGTGCTATGACTCTTCATATAGCAAATCATTTTGAGATATTCCATGTACCTTTGTATATATGTAATTATGAATGCCTCCCAATTTAAGAGGGAGAATTGAAGGATGTAACTACTGTCTGTATTCATAATTATATTCAAGTCATGATGTAAACAATATTTTTTTCAAAAGAAAGAAAAATAAATTTTATTATTAAATAAATTGACTTATTACAGAATGGGTTTCATGCTTGGGTCAATTTTTTTAGGTCAAAGCCTCCATTGAAGGCTTTTAAGGTTTATGTCAAGTATCCTTGTCCGTGTCATAATGTAAAATACCCTTCTTGGGCCCCATTTGTCAAGAAATAAATTTATTTTCATTTAAATTAGGTTCTTTAGGCCTCCTCCTCTAAGTCATCCTCAAACTAGACATGTCGGCCTAACTAAGGGGAAGTAACTCCTATATAAAGGTATAAATTCAACCTCATTTGGAGCACTCACTAATCAAGTTCGATTTGAAGCTTATGGTGCCAAAAAAGGTGTGAAATTCAAGGAAATAAGAGGAAAGATATAGAAAAGGAGAAGGGGATCTCTATCAAGAAAAAGGAGTAAAAATTATCTCTCTCTCTCTCTCATGTGAACTTGTTCAGCTGTTAGAGGGGCCAAAACTACAGTGCTAAAGCTGGGAAAAAATTTTGAGTTGTTAGGGGCCAAAATTATAGGTTGTTTCTAGGTTATAATTGCTATACAAGAAAATACTATTGAAGGTTACTGAATTATATTGACAGGTTGACTTGGTGGAGGAGGAATTTCTTTGGGTCTAGGGTCTTGGTATATATAAACTTGATTTTTCTGGTGGAAAATTTTAATTATATTTTCCCCTATATTGTGGTTTTATCCCTCGAAGGGTTCATACATCTGGTATCTTTATTCTCAACATTTTTATTTTCATGGTTTCTTTATAAAAACAAAGGTAAAATAAGAACATAAGATAGTTAAGAAGAACTCAAATATATCATAATCAATCATCAACATAATAAAATATTTTTTCCTTTCCTATTTTCTAGCAAGTTTTTATGATGGAATTGTATCGTCGTTGTTTATTATTTTGTGTGAGAAGAGAGGAGTTTGTGTCTGAGAGAAGAGTAATTTACAACGAATTTTTTGTAGATTGTATCCATTCATTTTTATGGATAATATAAAATGAAGGATTGGTTGTTTATTTGTGGACATAGCCCAGATTTGGTGAGCCATATATACATGTGTCTCTCATGTTATGCTTTTTTGTGTTTGTTTTTCTACAATAATTTATGTGTCCCATTGCTATATTATTTAATTTCTAACAAGAGGAAACCACTAGAACAAAAATATTGTCTACTAAAGTTGGAAAAAATCACCAACATATTGGATAAAATTATTAGCATCTAGATATCCCCCTTGATCTTGGCTTTCATAAATATAACTCACATGACACATGAAAAAAGTAATGTAAAACCTAAAAATCCTATAGCAACAAACAATAATAGCAAGAGAAACATAAAAGGAAGCAAGTACCAAAACAAATACCTAAGAAGTGAAGAAAGAAGATCATCTTGATCAAGAATACCATTCTCTCCAAGAAAAGAATATGGAAAATTTCAAAGGATAAATAATAACCCCTTTGCTCCTTTGATGAATGAGGTTGAGTATTATACTTGTCATAATTTTGGACATGTTGCAGTAACTTGTAGAATAAAAATATTTAGATATTACCAACAAAATATGCAGTGGATTGGGAAATAGAGGAGATATTCATCTCTCAAGTATGAAAATTAATATCATGGTTATTGTTTTTCTTGTAACATTTTTTTCCACAAGGAACTTGAATGCAGTTCTCATGCATGGAGTGGAAGTGTGGTCAATAAAAGGCAGAGATATAACGTGAACCAAATGATTTTATCCTCTTGCCTCATATCTAATTCATGTGATATGCTTCACTTGTGACAATATTGGTCACATGGCTAGAGAATGTCTCACTTTTTAAGGAAAAGTAGGAAAAAGGATGAGCTTATTCACACTAGGCCTAGAAGAAAGCCAAAGGAGAATGTGCATATCAGAATGAAACCCACCAAATTATGGAGAAGGAAAGAGGAGTAGAAAGTGAAGTGTTGTATTTCTCTATGCATGTTTGAATTATATGATAGATGGTACATAGATGTTACAATAATATTTCAGGGAATAAGAGAATATTCCTCCTCTTGAAGAAAACCAAAGGTGTCCATGTCATTATAGGAGATAATTTTTGAGAAAAAGTTTTGGGAAAAGGTTAGGCCAACCTTGGTCATAAGATGGAAAATGAAACTGATGTGTTGCTACTTGAAGGTTGAAGCATAACATATTTTGTCCCATGGTTTTGAATTGAGTTGATCTAGTCTTCTTCATACTGATTGATTTGGTCATCAATGAGAAATTGAACATCATTAATCATATTGTGTGGTTTTTGATGTGGTTGATTTAATAATTATTATTCAGTCATGTTTTGATCATTTGATCTGGTCATTAAAGAAGTGTAATTTCATTATTATTGGAATTGATGTGGTATGATTTAGTTCTTTGGGTAATTTTTTTAAATGGTATTGGTCGTGAAGTAAAATATTGTTATACACTTAGTGCATTTGGATCCATTAGTATGTTAGTCTACACAAAATTCATGTTTTGGTGCCAATTGAATGGGTTATTGATTGATTTGATCTCGAGAGGAAAAGTGGAATGCAATCAATGTTGAAGTGAATGCATTGATGAGGTCAGATTTAATTAGTTTGGAAATCATTTTAAAATTTCTATGCTATGAAATGATCATATTTTAGACATGTTGTGATCATATATAATTTAAAAAGTGTAGAACATGTGATGGAGTCTGCATTGGTTTATTTATTGTAGGAGTTAATATGTAATCGTTGTGTTTATTAGATTGTGTGCATAATATAGTGTGTATGAATTGATATGGTATGTTGTTTCAATCAAAATGGAGCAATGATTTGGAACTAAACGATGGTGATGTGCATTTTTAATGCATATATGGTTGTGTGTTTGACCTGAGCTATGCATACTACACTTTTGGAGGCTTAATGAGTAATGTAGTGTGAGTAATGGAAAATTTAGAGTGTTAATGATACTTACGAGTGTGCACATGACCTTAAGTGATATCTATCATGTGTGTCTATGGGTCACAGTTCCAATTGATGTAGATTAATGTGGTCATAGTGTCCCGATGAATGGAACTATGCATAAGGAGTGGTAAATGTAGTGTGTTTTGATGTTGTTTTAGTGCATGTAAATTGTGTTTGGAGATGCATGTTATAATGTCAGTAATGTTTGTAACCAGAGGTAATGATGTGTTTGAGAGAGAGATATAGTCCTATTTATAGTCGATAGAAATTGTTGAAGTTTAGATTTTAAATTGCTTATTTTACAAAGAGTTGGTATGTTGTTGTAGCTTCTATATCATATAAATTGCAGATGTATATTGTGTATACTAGTTGGTTGAGTGAATATGTATATTATACGATTGGAAATTTGTTACTCATAATTTCTATGGAGAGAAAAGTGCCGCTATAGTACTGAAAGTTATTTTAAATGGCCAATTGTGACCTTGTTGTGATCATGCTTCTAGGTTGTTGTAGCTGATGTATTGCCCTGACAATTTATATTTCCATGTAATTTATATATCTGATGTATTTATTGAGCTTTGAATATGAAACTGCTAGTATTTCATTGTTTCCATGTAATTTATATATCTGATGTATTGCTTGCACTTTGAATATGCAACTGCTAGTATTGCACTATTGAGGTGATGATAAAATTGGTTGAAATATGCCCTTGATGCTATAGAGGAATTAATTGATTCATGTTGCTATTATATTAGACTGGTATATGGTAGAGGTTATTTAGAGCATTTGAAGGTGTGACATTGCTAGGGTCTATTGGATGAGCATTGTTTATGTTGAGAAGCATTAGTGCATATGGCTGAGCTAGTATGATCCCATTGGTTTGATGATATGGTCTCAGGCATGGGACTTGTATATTTAATTACTGCAAAGGATTAAGTGAGTATTGTGTTGTATGTTGTTGGCTTGGTTTGACAGAGAAATTTATTTTTGAGTAGAGAGTGTTGCATATGTTTATAAGGCTTGTGTACCTAATGATGCCATGAATATGTTGATGATGATAGTTGGTGTGGTTCTACGGTTTGAGTAGAATGAGTTTAATATGATACTCATTTGGATATTTAATGTATGCATGTATTTTGCGACTCAAGTTTACACTAAGAGTATGTTGTTGCTGAGTCTTATTGCTCCCAATATTTGACAATGTTGATGTATTCAACAGTGCTAGGGTTTGATGTATTATTGAGTAGATTTGGTTGTTGAGAAGAGGATTGTAGTGCATAGAGGTTTCGATGTTTTTATGGTGTTATTGAGAAAAAGTGGATCCAATGTGAAAGTGTATAAAACGAGGTCCACAGAGAGTTCAAGCTTGGATCCTTCAAGGCAAGTACTGGCTGGTTGATTAAGGAGTAGTGGCTTCCTTCAGACATTGTTTTAAGAAACTATTTGGGTTTGGTCCCTCCAACTGTTGGGTGTTCGCATATAATTGGAGAAGCAAGTGCTTCTATCAAGTAGGGGCCTATAGCGAGTGGGTGCTTGCATACTTGTGGGTGTCAATGCATTGATGACAAAATATTTCATTAAGAAGAATAAGAAGAGGCAAAGCATGTGGTTGTTTTTCTCCAAGAAGGGCTTCCACCTAATATCTAGTGTCCTCATGTTTTTATGTGTTGCTGACATGTCAAATGTAGCTTGATGTTGTTTTTGTTTCTCATATGATATTACATTGGATATGTTGTTTGTTGTTATATTTGTTAGTAATAATTATTCATTCAACAAATTGTAAAGATAAGGAAAAAATTCTAAATTGATGATCGATTGATACAATATTGATTCACCTTCCCTGCATCTAACCCCAACCCCTCTCCCTCCCCCCTTCCCATCTTAGTATTTTCAAGATCCCAACATATTAGTAACTACAATAGATGATCATATCTTAACTAGAGCAACGTCTAATATCTTACATAGTTACAAAAAAATCTTAATTTACAAAATGAAAGCTTTCTTATGTTGTATCTATCACTTTGAAGAAAAATCATTTACATGGCGTGATAGTTGTTATAACTATTTAGAGTTATATTATGATATTTATGTAGCTTTTAATTATATATTATTAACTTTTAATCATTGTTATATCTTAATACTAAATCAATAAATTAAAATCTCTTAAAAATGATTTACAAATATATTTTTTAAATGTAACTAATATAAGTATAATAATTATTAGTGTAGTCATATAAATTAAATAGTTGGTAAATATATGTAGGCATCAAAAGACTTATTTCATGATCCATAGCAAGATGCTAAAATTTAATTAAAAAAACTATAAAAATTAACTAAATCATAACTTTATTTTACATTATTATTATTATTGTTATTAATTATAAAAAATTAACTAAAATATGAGTTACTTATATATAATTCAAAAACATGTGACATGATGCTCAACCATTTAGCTTAGCACCACTTTAACATGTTGTTACATTACTATAAACTAATACCATGGCTTACTAAAACTCTATGCTCCAAAAACCATAACTCATATTTATATAATATTTTTTAATTAATCAATTTAATT
Organism: Pinus albicaulis; assembly: GCA_034641835.2. NCBI lineage: Eukaryota > Viridiplantae > Streptophyta > Pinopsida > Pinales > Pinaceae > Pinus > Pinus albicaulis. The sequence continues at coordinate 581,278,651 of CM076571.1, read as the reverse complement.
AAAAGAGTAAATAAAAGAATTATTTTTGACATAACTCTATTGATAAGTGACTGTTATTAAAAATATTTTAAAATATTCAATGAAAGTTAAATTAGTAATAGTTAAATTAAAAATTTATAAACTTCTTAAAATTGCTGAACATATTTTTTAAACACTAAACATATAACCAAAACTAATATTACTTTATCAGAGTTTTCTTTATAACCTGCTATACACTGAAATGCATAACACAATGATGTGTCTTTATCCAGAGACGCTATCAGACAGTGGGTGGTATAATTGAGTGGTGCATATATATATATATATATATATATATATATATATATACTGAGTTATATTTGTTATTCTTTCATGTATTATTTGGTATGCACATGACTGAAGCTGATACCACTTTGTGAGAGTTCTATTTATAACCTTTTATACACAGAGATACGTAACACAATGGTATGTTTTTATGTTTATCGATGGTATCCCAGAGTGGGTGGTATAAGAGAACGGTATGTATGTATATGATATTGTTGCAAAATACTAAACTCTATTTGTTATCCTTTCATGTATCATTTGTTTACTTCACCTCTACCTGTCCGAAATCAAAGCAAAGAGATAAGACTTGTCAACGAATTCAAAAATTTAGTAAGTGGAATACTTTGAAATTCCAGATCATTAAATACATGGAGAAGGTAAAATTCAAGTGTAATAGTGAATCTGCGATGACAGCATCGCAGTTGAAAACACTATTAATTGCAAGTATTTATATACATTATGCCCAAGGATGACACGCACAAAGAAATGATCCGAATTTTTTAAAAGAAAAAGTATTTATATACATTATCAAATCATGGGTAGTTGTCATTCTGAACCAGAAAATCTTCATGACCTTAAATTTATTATCATATCCCATTAGCACACTATCACCTTCTATTATTTGCTGGATTTCCTCATATTATGTAATGTTGTAAATTAAATAGTCCTTCATGCATTGACCTTATAATGCTTCTATGCCATGCGTTCCCTTATCAGCCTGCAATATGCAAATGAAATTCAAACAAACGGTCTTATATGCAAAATTTGGTTCTAAGGTATTCAGTCCTGCAGGAAACAAAACAATGCAAGGAAAGAATATAAAGTCCAATAAATATAAATCTAAATACTTACATATTGCAAACAGTCCGAATAGTTTGTTATCAGGTGGGAAACTTGAGGGCCACACAAAGTCTGAACTTCCAGCAGATTTTCGTTGACAAAAACCTGTTTCTCATTATCAGATACCTTGAAGCATTCACAAACGAAATATATGGTAAGCTCCTGTGATCGAGTCCTGTTTTCCAGATTTCCGATGCTCTTGCAGCACAGGCTCTCAGTGTTCAGAAAGAAGGTTCCAGACTGTAAAGAAATGTAACACGATTCGAAAATACTCGAAACCGCCGTGCAATCATTTGAGGAAGAATGAACATTATATGCAAACTGCCCCCATATGCTCAAGAAAACCGCGGCAATGGCAGCAACTGCTAGAGGCTTCTGACATATCATATTTCTGTACATAAATGCTAAATTCAATTTTCTACATACTGAATTAAACAAGAAACTTCATAACAATTACGCATATTATGTTTGGTTTGATTTCTCCTTCGGATAATATCAATCGCAAATTTTGGGGTCAACGCTGGGGAGATTGGGCAATGGCAACCAATATATTGTGCATGGTAATCAATATTTATTGCGCTATTGACTCAATAATGCCCACAGTTAAATGATTTAAGCAAATACATCATCCCCACAATTGGATTATTTAAGCAAACACATTATCATCGTTAGTAACTCATTAACATTACATATGTATAGAAAGGAAAAAACAGATAAATTGAGAAATTGACTAACCTTGTAGCATTTGATGAACTGCGAAGCAGAAGTCGTAAACGTATAATGGTGTCTCTAAGCCAGACTTGCTGACAGAGCAGCAGCTGAGTTACTGGCATTCAAAGACTATTATTGAATGCATAAAGTTTCAGGCTTAGCACCCATTAATTCCTGTTACAGCAATAACAGGCTACAATTACCAACTTTAAAAACTCTGCTTCCCATCGAAGCAGTTGAGTTATTGAATTCCTAAAGTTTCAGGCTCAACACCCATTAATTCCTGTTGCAGCAATAATTCACAGGCTACAGTTACAAACTTTAAAATCTCTGCTTATCATCAAGATCATATGCTTACAAGAGAAAGATTTGGTTATGAAGAAAAACATTGGTTTAGCTTTAAGAAAAACATATGGTTTAGCTTTAAGGAAAACCTAACTAGCCCAATACTTCTTCTCTTGCCCATTCTTGAAGTTAACCTTCATTATTTCGTCAAATTTTTGAAGTCGAAACTCTATTATTTAGTCAAATTTTATAGCTTTAGAGAAGTTGAAACTAATGAGATAAACGAATATCTTAATACCAATCTTTGAATCTTGATATCAAGTCACCTGTTCAATTTTCAGTAAATAAGTGACATTATTAGACATAATAAAAATGTAATCCTATCGAACTTTAAAAAAAAAAATTCGTATAACGATTCATAACTATCCTATTTTTGGAATAGCTGAACCAAACTTCTAATTTTCAATGTGAATGCGGCTTGTGGCGTGGCAATTTCTGTTATTGTATCATGTTCATGATAAATTGAAATATGACTGCACCTGGAAATGTGTGGACATTGTTTCAATGCCTGCATACAACCAGCTGTTCTATGGATTCCAAAGATGGCATTGCTAGGGCCTGGAAGATAACGACGGCTCTGGTTAAAGATTTTGAGTCCTTGACAGCCTCTCTCGCACGCCACTTTCGCCCCCCACCCAATCTTGAAGAATTGGGGAGTTGGGACCCCTTCTCCTTCACTGCGAAGCTTTGCAATTTATACGCTTTGTGAAAAGATTCCTTTAGAGCTAAATGTTTGATTACTTTAAGTTTAGGTTTTATGGTAGTAGGTTTATAGGGTTATTACTTTAATAAATACGTTTCGGTTTTACGGAAGTAGGTTTATATGTTTATATTTATATTTTTTATAATATTAGGATTTATTACTGGATTTTATAATAATAATATTATGTTTTATAAAGTTTATAATAAATATTAATATTTGGAATATGGTTTTTGTCATCTATAATTTGTTAAAATTTGTATTTTTGGTAATAATCACATATAATTATGATTACTAAGGAAAGCAATTTTTAACAAAATAATAATATTATTAATGAGTGTATTAATTTATAATAATATTAATATTATTAATAAGTTTGTTAAGTTTATAATAATGTTATTGATAATAAATTTATAATGATATTAATGTTTTTTTTTCAAGTTTGGTAGTATTTTTCATTTTTCTTTTTTTTTTCAATTTTTTTTTTACTCTATCTTCATCAATATGTCCAGATACATCACCCAAATGGAGGAAGCGAATTGAACCTATGATAAGTGCTGTAATAACCCGCCTCATCACCGTTTAACCAAGACCCCACGGACATAATAATATTAATGTTATTAAGTATATAATAATATATTTTTCTTATGTTAATTGAAACTTCCGATTATTGAAAAAATTAGAATTACATAGTAGTGTCAATTTTCTCTCTCAAAATTTTACTCCTCAAACCACCTACTATGAATTAATAGACGATCATTCGACATATATTTATGGTTACAAAAATACACAAAACACAGTGTTATGCCAAATTCGACATATAGAAAACCAAGACCTCAATACGTTGTAAAAGCATGAACCCTCTTGACTAGGATGAATAAAAAATAACTAAACAAAATGCAAGAAAGCTAACAATAAATTCATTTTAACCATTTTCAGAGGAAGAAATCAACGCATGAGCCATTGCGCTTGAACTGCGAGGTGTGACATGTCCTCATTATCTTAGTCACATAGAATATTCCCCTCAACATGAGCAAGATTGGCATCAATTCTCAATAAAAAACACTGATTTCTGAGCATTCTATTGATATCTCCCCAAGTAGCAAAAAAATTATACTTCTCCATTTGCTTGTCCTTCAAGAAAAGCCCGAACACATTTTTCATTTGTCATGCAAAGCCACAAAGTTTAGATAGTGCTTCTTCTTTCCCATAGTGGGGCCACGAAGCCAAGTAGACGTATTCTCCATGATTCCTTAATCGAAGTGGCAATGTCTCTCCACCCCATCTTGAGTTTCCAATTTGCATATATATTTCCTTATTTCTGATAGAAATCCATTGGAGTAAGTGGAAACCAAGTCATGAGCTAAAATTATTGCTCCTCTCTACCCCAACAAACAACTTCCCCCACCCCCATGCCTACAACGCATTCAATGCTTAAGAAGCATGTTTGAAATCGGGAGGACAGACTCAGAGAAGTTAATGTAAATACCTTTTCCCACAAAGAGGCAAGAAATAAAACGAAACATATCAACAATATAGCTATAGCTCCAACGCACTAAATCATACCTGAAACTCATGATATAGACTTGAGAACAGTGAGAATCAACTCAACATTGTATAATAGTTGTGGAAGCATCTAAAAATGATCCCTTTCTCAACAACATTAAACATATGCCCAAACACACATAGTACATTGAAAAAAGGTCACATAAAACTATTAGACACCAAGGAAGCTAATACAAAGGAGGCCTCCAGCCTAAACTTTACAATTCATTGGACATCGCTCACTAAAATTAACACAAAATTTAACAACAAACCCATACATTACAAATGCAAAGAGACCCCTAGAAAAATACATACAAGGCTGCCAAACCTTCCCAATCCAAACAAATAGACTGAAACCATATGCCCCAACATGCAAAAATCATACTTTCAACCTCAGACCCTACCCTATTACTTAAGTAAAAAAAAGTGTGATACATTGGAAGGTATCAACCCAAATTCCGTTACAGGCGGTTGAAAGTGAAGCCCATAGCCTCCCACCAGGCATCAAGGCTCCAAGATTCAAATCGAAGACCTCAACACGAAATATTCTCTACTCTTGCTAACAATACCCTCACGAGCTAGAGAGACCTCTCGTCACCATCACTATAGCAGACCCAAACCACAACACAAAGCACCATTCACCACAGACTATAATATAAATCATCAACGGGGAGGTTGAGGACGTAACCTCACCTCCTTCTCTTGATCCACCACTAACTACTCAACAAGGCATCATTTGGATAGGTTTATAATGAGCCGAGGCCATGTCGGGACTTGCATGTGAATGCATGCGTGAGATTGTTCGCACCCCCTCATAAATGTACATTACATCCAAGGGTGGTGGACACAACACCTAAAGCCCCCTCGTTACTTGCATTATGACCTCCATCATGGAAATATTCTAATAATACTAATATTAAGACTTATATAACATTAAAAATTATTATTATGAAATTAATATTAATTATTAATAATATTTTCCTTGGACAAATATTGATCAAGTTTAATATTAATATGATTAATTATATTAATACGTTTAATATATTCTAAAAATAATATTAATGTGAGATCAATAACATTACATTTAAAAATAGTAAAATAATAATTTAAATAAAAAATAGTAATAACAAAAGAAATTAATGTAACTTTAGTATGAGGAAGAACTGTAATTTCTTTACTACTTAATATGCAGATGACGATAAATAGAATTATTGATATTACATTATGTGTAATTCATTCTACATTTTTCATTTTATATTTAAAACAAAAATATATCAATAAAAGAAACTATTTTACTGTAAACCATAAGTAAAATATTTTAATGTCCACATTAAATAACATAATTTTTTATCTACTTTATATATAGAAAAATAAAATAATTTAAATTTAAAAAAATTATATCTTTACTTTAGATGTGTAATTTAATGTATTTCTAATACGGAGTTATATATAAGATTTTAAAAATATCAATAATAAAAAAAAATTCACATAGGTTATAAATAAAATATTTCAATAAGTAAGTTGAGTAAAATATTTTAACATGAAACATATACAGAGGAAATATTGAGAGAATTCTACATAATATTATACCACCCTTGATATCTACGAAGAGCTTAGAGGGATCCCTTTCGAGACTTGGTAGAGCCTAGAGAGATCTCTTTCTAGACTTGATAGATCAGTAGTAGTTAAGATGGATCTTGGTTGGTCCTTAGACAAATACTGATAAGATTAATATTAATATTATTGATTTTATTAATAAAATTGATATTATTAACATAATTTTCTATTATTATTGATTGATGTTTATATTATAATATTATTAATAATAATTTTATAATAATGTTAATTTTAAGATTTATACAACATTAATAATAATTATTATAACAATAATATTAATGATTAGCAATATTTTCTTTAAACAAATATTCGTAAGATTAATATTAATATTAATAATATTAGTAATAATTATAATAGTGTTGCACTAATACTCTATTACATTGACAATATTTCATTAATTATAACATAAATATATTCTTGATGTAATAACAATATTTTATGTAATAATTCATTTTTATAAATATATTCTTGATGTAATAACAATATTTTATGTAATAATTCATTTTTATATCCCTCTCGGCACTTATAGATCAAATCTCTCGAGGTGCAAACCTTTTTTTTGAGTGGAAAACTTGAGGAAAGGTTTGCACCTCAAGGGATTTGATCCCTCTCGGTGCTTGATAGATCTGGAGCTAAGATGGATCTAGGCTAGTTTAAGTCGTGTGCGGCCAAGGAAAATATATTGATAATATAAGGAACATATGATTAATTTTATCAATAATATGTAAATACATCTAATATTAATATAACCATTTAAATATGCTAAATTTGTCTGAGATTTATCGATTCATTTTAGTTTTAAATTTTCTTAGTTACCTGAGTTTGTTGAGATGATAAATATTGTAGAATAAATTTAATGATGAAATAAAATTTTTGAATGCAAAGTGACAATGTAATAATATTGAATGATAGAAAATGTGAATAATAAGAATGTAGTAAATTACAAATAGCTTTCATTGTGATCAATATCAAACTATTTTATTCTGCTATTCTTTTTGTCACCCTTGTTAGTTTTGTCATATTTTCATATCGATTATATGAAAAAGACAGTTCAAATCATAAACGTTTAAATATTTAGCTCGAGTTGTTGTAGTAAACAACACACCTTGTCTCTCTTGCTCTCTAGTATTATTAGGTTTAATTACTATAACACAAAATAAATCTACATTGTCAATAATTATTTGTGCTTACACTGAAATCAATGCAAATTATTAATCCAATGACTTTAAAATTAATGTACCATCATACATCCAATTACATCAGATCAGAAATCAGCATATACACTAAAATCAATGCATCTAATTTAAAAAATAAAATAAGATTATAAAACAACATCTCCACTGAAATCAATGCATCTAATGCAAGTAATCAAATAGGATTAGAAATCAACATGTACACTCAAATCAATGAATCTAGTGCATGTAAGCAAATAAGATTAGAAACCAACATATACACTAAAGTAAATGCATCTAATGCAAGCAATCTAATTGTATTATAAACAACCATATACACTGAAATCAATGCATTTAGTGTAAGCAATGAAATAGGATTAGAAATCATATATATTGAAATCAATGCATCTAGTGTAAGCAGTCAAATATATTTAGGAATCAACATCTACATTGAAATTAATGCATCTAGTAAAAGCAATCAAATAAGATTATAAATAACCATCTACACTAAAATCAATGCATTTAGTGCAAGAAATCAAATAGGAATATAAATCATCTATATTGAAAACAATACATCTAGTGCAAGTAAAAATATCATTAAAAATAAAAATCTACACCAAAATCAATTAAGAAATAAAATAGGATTAGAAATCACCATCTACACTAAAATCAATGCATCTATTTCAATAAATATTCTTCCCTCTCTCCCCCCTCCATATATATCTATATGTCCCTCCATATCTCCTTATTTGTCTCTTTGTCTCACCCCCACAAACACATACTCTCTCTCCCTCGATATTTATCAATCTCTTTGTCCCTCCCTCCCTATATCCATCTATATCTTCTTTCTCTTCACCTTCCATATATATCTCTATCTCCCTTTGTCTCTCTGTATCAACCCCAAAAAATACACTCTCATTCCCCAATCTATCTATCTATTACTGCCTCCTCCTCTCCCTTCCCCTCTCTCTCTCTCTCTCTTCCCCTTCCCTCCCTCTCCCCCGCTTATATCACTCTTCCCTCCCACTATCCTCTCTCCCTCTCTCTCCATATTCTCTCTCTCTCTCTCCATATTCTCTCTCTCTCTCTCTCTCTCTCTCTCTAGCTTTCACACTCTCTATATTTATTCTTACCTCCCTCTCTCTCCTCCTCCATATCCATAAATATTTCCCTACCTCTCTCCATTCTCTCTCTCTTCCTTTTCTCCCACCTCTCTCTCTCTCTCTATCTTCACCTTCCAAATTTGTTAATATATGCCTCTCTCCTTCTCTCCATCTCTCCTTCTTTATCTCTTTATCTGACCCCAAACATACACACTCTCTCTCCATCTCTCCCTTGTCACTCCCTCTCTCTCTCCACTTGTCACTCTCTATGCATTTAAAATTCCCTCCCTCTCTCATCCTATCTCCCTCCCTCTCTCCTCCTCTCTCTCAAGTCCCCTCTCCTTTCCTTCTTCTCTCTCCCTTTCTCTCCTACCTCCCTCTCTCTTCCCACATCACTCACCCTCTCTCTCTCTATCTCTCGTTCCCATACAATCCTCTCACTCCCCCCTCGCCCTCTTTCACTCCCTCAAGTCCTCTCTCTCATCTAACATCTCTCTCCCTCTCTCTCTCTCTCAAATCCTCTCTCTTCCTCCATCACTCTATCTCTCTCTCCAACTATGTTACTATATCCCTCCCTTTCTTCTTCTCTCTCCTTTTCTCCCCCCTTGTCTCAATCACTCCTCCTATGTCTCTTATCTCACCCTAAACATACATACTCTCTCTCCATCTCTCCATTGTCACTACCTCTCTCTCCACTTCTCACTCTCTACGTCTTTCTTCTTATCTCTCTCCCCCTGCCCACCCCGCCCTATCTCTCTCTCTCTCTCAATCTCTCTCTCTCTCTCTGCCCTCCATCTTCTGTCTCTCTCCTCTCTCTCTCCCTCTCTCTCTCTTCTTTCCCTTCTCTCTCCTCTCTCACTTCTCTCCCCCTCTCTCTCTCTCCATTCCTCCCATTTCTCCTCTCTCTTGTATCTCATATCTCCTTTGACATCCTCTGGTATTTCTCCACCTATTTCTTCACCTCTATGATATGTCTGTGTTCTTCCCTCCCATATATATCTAGAATATCAAAGAGGTTTATGGAGTAAATATAAGAATAAGTTTTATCTATTTACCATACCTCCCGAGTAAGTATAAAAAGAGGTTTTATTTATTTACCATACCTCCTGAGTAAGTAGAAAAATAGGTTTTATTTATTTACCATACCTCTAGTTTATTTAAACTTTTATTTATTTACTATATCTCTTTTTTGAGTGTTCTCTTCATATTTTCAATTTATATTGTTTAAATTTATTTTTAATTGTTTATTTATATGGTTTTGTAAGTTATTTTTAAGCAGGCATTATTTAGATTGTATTTTTATTTTTTTCTAGTTTTTCATTTTATTTTGGCTTCCGACATACTTACAGGTCATAATGGGTTGTAGGGTTAATAATGATTTTTTTGCATGCTATTAATAATAATTTAGTCCATGGTATTTGGGCCATAGGCTTCATATATAATTAGATATTGATTTCTAATCCTATTCGATATATTTTTATTTATTTACCTTACCTCTTTATACCTCTATTATATTTATTTATTTACCATACCTCTTTTATAATATGGTATTTGTCCCATCGGCCTATAGTTTATTTACCATAACTCTAATTTATTTATATTTTTATTTATTTACCATATTTTTTTTAGTGTTCGTAAACCTCTTCATATTTTGATAAATTTATTTTTTAATGAATTTTTAATTGTTTATTTATATGGTTTTAAAATTATTTTTTAAGTGGACATTATTGAGATTTTATTTTTTTTAATTTTCTTTAGTTTTTGTTATTTTGGCTTCCTACATACTTACACATCGGGGTCATACTTGCTGTAGAATGCACCTCTCGGCGCAATACTATTTTTTTTTGCATGCTATTAGTAATAATTTAGTCCATGGAATTTGGGCCATAGACTTCATATATAATTAGATGTTGATTTCTAATCTTATTTGATATATTTTTATTTATTTACCTTACTTCTTTATACCTCTTTTATATTTATTTATTTACCATACCTCTTTTACAAATATGGTATTTGGCCCATGGTATTTGTCCCATGATATTTGGCCCATAGGCCTTTAGTTTATTTACCATACATCTAATTTATTTATATTTCTATTTATTTACCATATCTTTTTTTAGTGTTTGTAAACCTCTTTATATTTTGATAAATTTATTTTTTAATGATTTTTTAATTGTTTATTTATATGGTTTTCTAAATTATTGTTTAAGCCGACATTATTGAGATGTTATTTTTAAAATATTCTTTAGTTTTTTTTTATTTTGGCTTCTGACATACTTACACATCGGGGTCATACTAGGCTGTAGAGTGCGCCTCTCAACGCAATAATAGTGTGTTTGATATGTCATATAATTTTATATGTATTTAGGGGGTTGATGATATTATAATAAGGTGGTTGATATGTAATAATGATGTAATATATAATATAATATATCAATCATAGTAAAAAATGGTCAACGTCGATCAATAATGGATAATCATATAGGTCTACCATCGTCAGGCATGATCAACCATCATAAACCTATTGTGGATGGCTAGGGTTAACCACATTCGAACCATGATTAACCATCAACAACCACCATTTCAATGGTAACCATAGTTAAATCATGGTGAGCAATAGATAAACCATATTCAAAATATGGTCAACCAAACTTGAATCATATTCAAACCATGGTCAAATGATGGTCAATCATAGTCAAACCACGTTCAACCATAATAAATCATGATCAACCATAGTCAAACCATGGTCAACCATAGTCATACAATCGTCAAGCCTAGTCAACCAAAGTCATACAATCATTAAGCAGAGTCACTCAGAGTCAAAACATAATCAAGGATGTTTAAACATCTTGAACATGGGAAACTATAGTCAACTGTGCTCAACCATTATTAAACAATTGTTAAACATAGTCATGTTCACCCATGGTTAAACGATTCTCACATATAGTTAATGTTTAATTAAAATGTTTAATAATATTAATATGGTTTAAGACAAATTATTTTACTAATTTGGTTGACTATGTTTGAAATTCAAGAATCTTCAACTTCCGTCAAACATAATCATCTATTATTATTATTGATTAATATTAATAGCCAAACATATTTGACCACATAAGTTAAAGAAAGTCAACCTTTGTAGCCAATGTTTTAATAGTTGACTATTATCAAACGTGATCAACCTATGTTTACCATATTTCACTCATAGTCACCCTTAGTCAACATAACTCAACCATATTAATTGTAGTTAACCATGGTTGACCAAAGTCAAACATTGTCAACCTTAGTAACCTAAGGTCATCCTTGGTTGGTCACAATAAAGATTTAAAAATATTTAAGAATAACAATATTAATATTAATAAATTTGACTAATAATAATAATTATATTAATATTAATATTGAGACATTGAAATTGTACATAAATCTATCCAATGTCACAATGTGATAACCATTGTCGCAATGTTACATTGCATTGTATTTTCTTCAATGTCATAATCCGACATTACAAAATGTGTTGAACCACATTTAATATTGTGGTTGAATATGTTCAACTATGTTTGATTATCCAACGTTGCAATGTGACAACCAATGTCACAATGTTACATTAAATTGAAATTTCTCCAACATCGCAATCTGAAATTTTACAAAATACCATTGGCCACATTTAATATTGTGGTTGAATATGTTCGAATATATTTTTACTATGTTTGACAATCAATAGTCTTCAAATTCAACCAAACATAATTTCTTATTAATATTATTTATTACTATTCATAATCAAACATATTGTAGCTTCGGAAAGGTACGCAAATCCATTTAACATCACAATGTTACATTACATTGTAATTTATCCAACATCGCAATATGAGATTACAAAATTAGTCAACCACATTTACCAATGTGGTTGACTATGTTGGACTATGTTTTCTTACATTTGACTATCAATACTCTTGAACATTGGTTAAACATATTTACCTATTAATATTAATAATCAAACATAGTGAACCACATTAGTGAGACCTAGTCCAACGTAGTTGATCATGGTGGGCGATATTCAACTATGGTTGATCATCGTTGAACATTGTCAATTATGATCAATGATTGACTATAAGTAAACCTTAATTGAATATTAAATGATTGATTATATTCAACCTTGATAGTCCATGTTTAAATATTTGATTATAATTCAACCTTGATAGTCCATGTTTAAATAATTGACCATGATCAAAATTGGTCAACCCTATGTTTACCATATTTAACAATAGTCATCTTTGACGATCACTTGGTTGAAAATGGTTGAAAAAAATTGTCAACCATAGCTAACCATTGAAAATAGTTGATAACCATGGAAAACCATTGCTAACCATTTAAAATGGTTGAATGTGGTTAACCATGGTCGACCATTTACAGTGGTTGAATATGTTAACCATTGTAAACCATACTAAACATTTTTCAACCATTGTCTACCATTGACTATCGTGAAATATTGTCAGCCATTTTCAACTATTGAAAATGGTCAACTATGGTCAACCTTTGTGAGCATTGTTAACCATGTTCAACCATTATCAACCATGGTCAACCATGATCAATCATTGTTAACCATGGTCAAGAAATGTCAACCATTATTAACCATTTTCAACCATGGTAGATGGTTCAATATGGTCAACCATGGAAAACCATTATCAACCATTAACAATGGTTGGATATAGTTCAATCATGTTCAACCATTTTTAACCATGGTCAACCATTATCGATGAGAAAATGTGTGCATAAACCATGGTAAAAAATTACAAATTGTGGTTAAAACCATGGTTGATCACTTACTATTAACCATGGTCAACCATGATCAATCATTGCCAACCATTGTTAACCATTATCAATCATAGTTAATCATCGTCAACCATTAACAATGATCAACTATGTTTGAACATTGTCAAATGTTGAAAACCATGGTCAACCATTAACAACGGTAAACTATGGCCAAGCATAGACAACCATTATCAACCACCACCAACAAGTCTCAACGATTGTCAACCATTGAATATGGTCAAATATTGTCAACCATGGTCAACCAAAATCAACCTTGATCAGTTCCTCATCAACCCTCATCAACCATGGTCAAACATAGTCAATGAATCCACCCACATGTGTCCATTATAAGTAGCACAACCATTGTAACTAGTATGGTTGATATACATTTATTGGAAGCATTTCCAATCTCATACGCCAATCGACATGCGAAAATGACATTGATCGACGTAGATCAACCACATTAATAAATGTGATTGTGCTAGTAATATGTCACTACCAAATTCAAAGTCAAAGAATTGAAGCAATCAATGAATTATACAATGCAATAGATATATGCATGACATGACGAAAATGATCTCGCTAGCTCGAAATAGAGCAACAAATTGTAAATCTAGGGAAGCCTGGAATTTCAAAACCAGTCAGCTTATCTAATTTGAAGGCTTTAGGGATTTTTTTATATACTTTCATATATTTAACATTCATATATTTCTTATCAATTTTTTTTTATATACTTTCATATATCTGACGAAATTTTTTGATGATCTTGTACCATTTTTATTTATATGTTTGATTGTCAAATTGTCGAAATTGTAACTATCGTTCCATTAAAAAGAACAATTACAAAGTCGATGAAAATTATGGACACTCCTACAATTTGAATCTACTATTAAATTAAACCATCCTAGATCCATCTTAACCCTATATCTATCAAACACAAAAAGGGAACAAATCGCTTGAGGTGAAAACCTATTTTCTGAGTGCAAAACTTGAGGAAGGGTTTGCAGCTCGAGAGATTTGATCCCTCTTGGTGCTTGACAGATCCGAGGTTAAGATGGATCTAGGTTGGTTTCAGTTGTGTTTGGTCATACAAACTCATTGAACATATAACTATTTTGATCATTTTAAATATGCTAAATATGTCTAAGATTAATTTGGTCAATTTAACTTTAAATTTTCTTATTTAGCTTAGTTTGTTGAGATGAGAGAAACTTTTATTTGTTTAAGAAATAGTGAAATTGGCATCTGGAAACAACATCCATGATCCTAGTGAAAATTAAGCACCTACACTAGGATGGGGCCCACGCAGGCTATTTTTGGGTGTATGTCTATTTATAGATGTATGGTGCATGTCTATTTATAGAATGCATGTATATTCATAGATGCATGTCTATCTTTATTATCCCTTAATTTATATGGACAATAAACTGTAATATATTCTCAATGTGGACTTGAAAATGGTTAACTGAAGTGGAAAATCAGTTAGCTAAGTGAATTTCAAGTTAAGAGGTTGGTTGGTGGGACATGCATGTTGAATTGAGTTGTAATAGAGTGATTCTATTTATAACAGAGGTGGAAGTGCAGTGGTGCATGAGTTGTGAAAGTTGTAAATCAGCTTAGCTCAGTTAAGTGACTTAAAATCAGTTGTGCTAGTTGTAATTGCTGATACACTAGTGAGAGATCAAGTGAATTAATTATTAATTAATTGAAAATATATGGTCTCACATGCAACTGATGTTTTTACTATTATTAACTACATGCATGTCAGATCCTGTGGAGACCCAGTTGAGTTATAGGTGAAAGGGAAGTAAACTATCAGTTGTGACATTATCTGGTTGCACACATACAACCACACACACATTGGATGTGCCTATGAGGATTGCATAGTCAAGGTAGAAAATAATCAATCATTCAGGGTTCTTTACCATCAGGGATTGCGCAGTGGAGGCGGGATGTCTAGAGACAGTAAATTGGCTAAGGAACTTGCCAATTTTTAAATGACTATGTGAGACAGTTAGCTCATGTACTGAGAGCTCTTGGATTTGAGATTTGTATGTAATTGTTTCATGATCCATGATATAATACATATTAGAAGATAGTGGGGTTTTTAGCTATATGACTTCCTCGAGTACATTATCTTTGTTATGTGTGATTGATCTTTCTTCATGATATTGTGATTGGCGACTGTGTTTCAAATTCCGCAATGATTTTGTAGAAGAGATTCTATATTTAACAGTAGCATATTATTGTTAGATCAGGAAAATCGAGTCAATGCATATTTTGTATTAAATTTTTACATGGTATCAGAGCACAAGAAATTGCAATAGTGAAGTAGGAGCTGAATTTGTTGGTGGAAAGAATTTGAAATTGCAGAAAGACTTTCTTGCTGCTACATCTGATTTAAGATTGAAATGGATTTCAATGGCTTGAGGTTAGAGTATGAACTTGAGGGCATCTTGAGCTAAATTTCTTGGAAGGATAGGATGGAGGTGGTTCTCGAAGATAATGGCTTGCAGGAATTCATTGACAATGATGTTCCTAAGCCTGCTTCGTCAGATGCTACCAATCTTCATGCATGGAAAAAGTAAGTGGAAAAGGCAAGATGGATCCTGTTGGAAGGAGTACGAGACCACATTGTCTCAAGCCTCCATGGGAAAGCCACACCATATGCTATGTGGAAGGCTTTGACGGATCTATTCCAAAGCATCAGTGACCATAGGAAATGGATGCTCAAATAAAAACTCATGAAGATCAAGATGGAAAAGGGTGACAACATTCCAAAGTGTCTCACAAAGTTTGTCCAACGTCGGGATGAAATGGGGAGTGTGGGAATAACTATTTATGATGATGATTTGGTGAGCTTGGCTCCCATGGGACTTCCTAAGAGTTGGCATAGTTATGAAGACTCTGTCAATGGACGGGAAAAATTCTCAGATTAGGAACGACTGTGGTTGGATCTGGTGTAGGAGGAGCTGAGGTGGAACAACAGAGATGGCTATTTATTAAAGCATGATGATGAAGAGTATTGGGCTTTGGATTCCAAGGTGAAGAAGGGGAAGGGGAAGAAATTAAATTCTAAATCTAAGTCTAAAGGCAAGAAGCTGGATATGTCTAAGGTCAAGTGTTTCATGTACCATGAGCATGAGCATCATGCTACTAACTATCCGCAAAAGAAGAACAACAAGAAGGTTGCCGGAGCTTCAAATTGTGAGGCCCCTGCCTCACAATTTGAGCTTGAATTCTCACTTATTGCATGCATGGTTTCAAGTGCTATGAGTTTGATGTGGTACCTGGATAGTGGTGCATCTTTCCACTTGACTGGAGATAGAGAAATTTTCAGTAGATTGAAGGAGAAGGAACTCCAGATGCATTTTGAAATAGGTGTTGAAAAAAGGTATAGCGCTACCGGGATTGGTACTATTGATTTCATAAGGAAGTAAGGCAAACCCTTATTTTTAAAAGATGTAATGCAATGTACTATGCTTAATGAAAATTTTAGATTCAGTTGCAATGTTGGAAGATAAATTCTATGATGTGGTCTTTAGTGAAGGTAAAGCTTTCCTTTGGCGTAAAGCCACAAAGAATTTCAAGAATATTGGGATCCATGTGAAGAATCTCTATATACTTGATGTAGATGTGATTTCTACAGAGCTTCCAACCATGGGGAAGTGCAAGAATGCCATGCAATTCACCCTTGAGAGGGAGCTGGGCATGCAGGTAAGAGTGAACCTCAGGATGTGGAATAGCCATAATATGAGTATCATGGAGTGGGAGAAACAACTCATGCAGAGAAATTTCGATCCAGATGGGCAGAGGGAGTGCATGCAGCTATACCACCAGGTGAGAGGTGGGGCGACATGCATGAATAATCCCAAGAATAAATTTTGGGTAGGATTCATTGAGATGGCGTGGATCTCATGAATTGAACGTGGCTACTAGGAGCCCACAGAGAAGCACTAGCAGGATCAGTTGGATTGATGCAGTCAGATGTCATGAGGAAATGAAATCAAAGTGACAGTGTCGGATACTGGAGCATAGATCATAGTTGGCAGCAAGTGCAGAGTGCATGTATGCAGGTGTCAACAGTGAAGTGGATCCTGAAGACATGTGTAGTATCTAGTAGAATTTAGAAGACTTTGACGACATATGAATTATACTGATTCAATTTTTAGGAGGCTATTCAGTTTCGAAAGTTTTGGATGCAAACATTGCATATACGACAAACACTAGCGAAGTGTTGCATGTGTGAGAAACACTAGAGAATTGTTGCGTGCATGAGTTGCATATCGCATGCATGGAGTTGCATGTCACATGCAAGGACATTCCTTTCTTGTTGAGAGGGAGTGTTGAAGTTTTCAACAAGAAACAATGAAATTGGCATATGGAAACAACATCCATTATCCTAGAGAAAATTAAGCACCTACACTAGGGTGGGGCCCACACAGGATATTTTTATGTGTATGACTATTTATAGAGGTATGGTGCATATCTATTTATAGAATGCATGTCTATTTATAGATGCATGTCTATCTTTATTATCCCTTAATTTAGATGGACAATAAATTGTAATCTATTCTCAATGTGGACTTGAAAATAGTTAACTGAAGTGGAAAATATGTTAGCTAAGTGAATTTCGAGTTAAGAGGTTGGTTGGTGGGACATGCAGGTTGAGTTGAGTTGTAACAGAGTGATTCTAGTTATAATAGAGTTGGAGGTGCAGTGGTGCATGATTTTTGCAATTTGTAAATCAGTTTAATTCAATTAAGTGATTTAAAGTCGGTTGTGCTAGTTCTAACTGCAGATACACAAGTGAGAGATCAAGTGAATTAATTATTAATTAATTCACAATCAATAGTCTCACATGCAACTAATGCTTTTACTATTATTAACTGCATGTATGTCAGATCAAGTGGAGACCTAGTTGAGTTCTAGGTGAAAGGGAAGTAAACTATCAGTTGTGATGTTATCTGGTTGTACACATGCAACCACACACACATTGGATGTGCCTATGAGGATTGTGCAGTCAAGTTAGGCAATAATCAATCATTTAGGGTTCTTTACCATCAGGGATTTCGCAGTGGAGGAAGACTGTCTGGAGACAGTAAATTGGCTAAGGAACTTGCCAATTTTTGTATGACAGTGTGAGATAGTTAGCTCATGTACTGAGAGCTCTTGGATTAGATATTTGTATGTAATTTTTTCATGATCCATGATATAATACATAATAGATGATACTGGGGTTTTTAGCTGTATGCTTTCCGTGGATAAATTATATGTGTTATGTGTGATTGTCAATTGTGTTTCAAATTCCGCAAAGATTTTGTAGAAGTGGTTATGTATTTAAAAGTAGCATATTATTGTTAGATCATGAGAATCCAGGAAAAAAATATTTTGTATTAAATTTCTACATTAGTAATTTGAATGATGAAAAAAGATGAAATAAAAATTTTAAGTGCAAGGTGAAAATGTAACAATGTTGAATAATAGAAAATTTGAATAAAAAGAATATTTTAAATTACAAACAATCTTTATTGCAGTCAATATGAAACTAATTTGTTCTATTATTATCATTGTCACACCTATTAGTTATTTCTATTACCTTTTTTGAATGCAAATTGATTAACAATTTTGAATGATGGAAAATGGGAATAATAATAATGTATCCAATTACAAATAGTTTATAGTTTTAAGAATAAGACATTTTGGGTAAGTGAACATTTTATTTAGGATGAAAATTCAATTATTGTACTTATGGTTGAATTATTGTAACAAAGAATTCAATCCATGTCATGAATAATGTTTATGCGCGTACACTAAGAGAGTGTTAGTTTGTTTTGGGGGTGAGATAGAGATATAGATGGAGGGGAAGAGAGGAAGAAGAGAGAGTCAAAGACACGGATGGAACATGAGATATAGATATAGAGAGAGAAGTACTAGAGAGAGAAGTAGAAGAGAGAGAGCAAGCAAAAAAAGGGAGAGAGAGAGAGAGAGAGAGAGAGAGAGAGAGTGGAAAAGGGAGGGATATATATATATATATATATATATATATATATATATATATATATATATATATATATATATATATATATGGAGAGAGTGTGTGTATGTTTTGGGGGTGGGGTAGAGAGCTAAAGAAAGAGAGACAATGGGAGACAAAGATATAGATGGAGGGGGCAGAGATGTTCTTACATGGAAATCAATGCACATTATTAATCTAATTACTTTGAAATTAATGTACATCATACATCTAGTGCAAACAATCAAATAGGATTAGAAATCAATATCTACACTATAACCAATGCATCCAGTGCAAGAAATCAAATAAGAGTAGAAATCAATATCTAGATTGAAAAAAATGCATCTAGTGTAAGGTATCAAATAGGATTAGAAATAAACATCTACACTAAAATGAATGCATCTAGAGCAAAAAAAAAGGGATTACAAATCAACATCTACATTGAAACCAATGCATCCAGTGCAAGCAATCAAATAGGAGTAGAAATCAACATCGACACTAAAATCAATGCATCTAGTGTAAGGTATTAAATGGGATTAGAAATAGACATCTACACTAAAATCAATGCATCTAGTGCAAGTGATCATATAATATTATAAATCAATATCTACACTAAAACCAATCCATTGAGTGCAAGAAATCAAATAGGAGTAGAAATCAACATCTATAATGAAATTGATGCATCTAGTATAAGGTATTAATTAGGATTATAAATCGACATCTACACTAAAATCATTGTATCTAGTGCAAGAGATCAAATATGATTAGAAATCAATATCTACATTGAAACCAATGCATCTAGTGCAAGAAATCAAATAGGAGTAGAAATCAACATCTACACTGAATTCAATGCATCTAGTGTAAGGTATTAGATAGGATTAGAAATCGACATCTAGACTGGAATCAATGCATCTAGTGAAAATGATCAAATAGGATTAGAAATAAAGAACTACACTAAAATCAATACATCTATTTTAGTGAAAAATAAAAATAGTCATGACTTTCTAGATCTAATTACTTCTATGTTTGTATTTCTCTTTGTGTGTCTCTTTCTTCTTTCCCCTCTCTTGACCTTCCATTCTGTGTCTATCTCCCTACATCTCTCCTTCTTCCTCTCCCCTACCTCTCTCCACCGTCTCTCCCTCTCCACTTCTCCCTCCCTATCTCTATCTTTCTCTTCTTCCCTATCCCCTTGCCATCTATATATACCTCCCTCCATAACTCCTTATTTATCTCTCTATCTAAGACCCCTAAACACATGTCATTTTCTCTCTCTCTCTCTCTCTCTCTCTCCATATCTCTTCCTCCATGCCTTTCTTTGTCTATCTCTCCTTCCCTATTTCCCCCTCAATTTGTATCTCTATCTCCCTATGTCTCTCCTTCTTTATCTCTCTATATTAGCCTACATACACACACTCTCTCTCCATATCTATCTATCTATCTATCTATCTCTCTTCCTCTCCCTCTCTATCTATTTATATCTATTCCCTCTCTCTCTCTCTCTCTATCTTCCCCCTCCATATATATCTATATATCAACCCCCAAACATACACACTCTCTCTCCATATCTATATAACTATCACCCTCTCTCTTCCTCTCCCTCTGTATCTCCCTCTTCATATTTATATCTCTTCCTCCCTCCCTCTATTTTCATCTCTCTTCTTCCTCTCTCCCCCCTCCATCTATATCTCTATATCCCCTTGTATATCCTTCTCACTCCCAAAATATAAACACTCTATATCCATATCTATCTATCTCTCTCTCCCCCATCACTATATCTCTATCTCCCCTTGTCTCTCTTTCTCACTCCCAAAATATAAAAAAAATCTCTCCATATCTAACTATCTCTCTCTCCCTCCCTTTTCCTCTTGCTCACTCTCTCTTCCCTTCCTCTCTCTCTCTCTCTCTCTCTCTCTCTCTCTTCTCCTCATGTTTCCATCTCTCTCTATCTCTCCCTTGTCTCTCCCTCTCCCTCCCCACCTTTCTATATTTATGTATTTCTTCCCCTTCCAACTTCATCTCTCTCTCCTCTCTCTCAAGTCCCCTCCCTCTTCCTTCCTCTCTCTCCCTTTCTCTCCCACCTCCCTCTAACTCTGCCCCCCATCACACAAAATCTCTCTCTCCACCCTCCATCTTTGCCACTATCTCCCCCTCTCTCTCCTTCTCGCTCCCCCCCTTACATATCTATGTCTCCCAATCTCTGTCTTCCCCTTCTTTCCCTATCTCTATACTCTCCTTTTCTATCTGTTCCTTCATCTCCTCTCTCCCACATTCCATCTTCATCTATCCCTTATGACTCCGTCTCTCTCTCCACTTATATCTCTCAATGCCTTTTTTCTTCCCTCCCTTTATTTCCCCCTTCCAACTCCATCACTCTCCCCCCTCTCTCTCAAGTCCCCTCTCTATTCCTTTCTCTCTTTGTCATACATTCCTACCTCCCTCTATCTCTCCCCCCATCACACACTCTCTCTCCCTCTCCACCCTCCAACTCTGTCACTATGTCCCTCTCTCTCCCCTTCTCACTCTCCCTCTCTCTCTCCCCTCCATATCTATGTCTCCTTATCTCTCTCTTCCCCTTTTTTTCCTATCTCTATCCTCTCCTTTTTTCTCCCTTCCCTCATCTCCTCTCTCCCTCATTCCATATTCATCTCTCCCTTATCACTCCCTATCTCTCTCCACCTCTATCCCTCAATGTCTTTGTTCTTCCCTCTCTCTATTTCCCCCTCCAAATCCATATCTCTCTCCTTCCCTCTCCCCTTCTCTCTCCCCCCCTCCTCTCTCTCCCTGTCTCTCCCACCTCTACGTCTCTCTCCCCCACTCTATTCCCCTTCCATCTCACTCACTCTCTCTTAAATACGATCACATTTTGTATTTAAGAAAGTATGTAAATTAAAAAAAAAAAATCATAATTGGTTGTAAAATATTAAACCAATATTTATGTTTAATCATGTCAAATAAAATATAATAATAAAAAACTTAAAAGAATCATGCACTATATTTCCTCTATCATTGTTAGTCACTTTGTTTTCTCTCTTTTCTTGGATCCTTGGTTAAAATGCGAATTACAGGGATGAATGATTTAGATATTGTAACATAATAATTAAAACCCAAGATCCATAAAATAATAATCAAAATCTTAGATGGCCTATGGTATTGATAAACCATGGTATTGGTCCATGTATTATGATTTTCTCCCCTCCTCTCCCTCTCTCCCTCTCTCCATCTTTGTTTTCTCGGTATTAGCCCATGGTACTGTAAAAAACCAGCGATAATATGTAAACCAATCAAAATGTTTTAAATTTAAAAATAGGTACATGTAAATATTTTGGAGAGAAAACAAGAAAAACTAATTTTTTTTTTAATTGTATTTTTGGCTTATCTCCTTATAAGTTTACACTTGAAAATTTGACTAAACCATACTTGTTATTTTTCCTTAAAAGCTACATTTAAGATGAAATTTCCTCAATAATTATACTTTCTTTTATATAAAAAATTGTTAGTAATTTTATTATTAAAAAGCAGAATTACAATATATATAAAAAAAAATTAAATTTAAAATATATCTCACATCTCACATATCACATGTAAAGCTCACCTTATCTAATGCATCAGGCTCACCTATAATATATATCACAAACGCTCATCTCACACAGCAATAACTCTCACCCATCCACCCCAATCCACCCTAAACAAAACTAAGAAAATACATAAATTTACAACTAATTTTAAAGATATTAAGAAAAACAGTAATACAAAACATTTTGAACTAACTCTGAGGCATCCACCCCCAATCCGACATAAACAATATTAAGAAAATACATAAATTTACAACTAAATAAAAAATATTAAGAAAAACAGTAATACAAAACATTCTGAAGTAGAAATACCTTATATAAAATATAAAAAATCATAAATCATAGATTTTGCTATTGTGAGATCTATATGGTAGAGAAACTGCAAAACATGAGTTACAGATTACAATTTCAATGATCAGCTATCAATTACAAGGACGTGCACTTGCCATTTTGAATCCATAATTTACTGGCTTTCATATCAACATACCATCAAATTCGTTGGTCAGGATACCTCCATGCATACGCTTCTAAAATGCAGCTATGAGATTCATCCCCTCATTTCTCTGCATACGCTTCTAAAATGCAGCTATGGCGTTCATCCCCTCATTTGTCTGTAACACGCAGACATTAGTATAAGAAATTTGAAGGTAAAATATAAAGCATAGAAAACCTTGAGCCACTATATTACCTCCTACGATATTGAAGATCATACGAACAAAAGAGCCACATAGAACCTGAACATCTAACATATTTTAGTTGAGCAAAAGCACTCAGAAACGATATATTTGGTAAGCAGCTGATCTCGAATAATGTTCTCCAGAATCTCTAGGCTCTTGCAGCAAACGCTCTCAAATTTCATAAAAAAATCTCTACTCCTTGGAAAGACTTATAACACGATTCCAAAACTAGGGAAACCACTTTGCACATATGAGATGAACGCCTATAGATTGAATAAAACCACCACCATGATGGTCACAGCTATATTTCTGCACATTCAAAGCTGGTGAGTATGAGACCATAAATAATGCTTTCGAGGAAACTTCAAACCCATTGTTGGGATCCTGCTTCCAACTGTACTACCATTTTATAATATCAACGACGCGGAAAATACAATGGGGATAATATTGACCTGTTGGAAATTTGAGCACATCTCGATGGAATAGATTAACAGACGACCTGATATGGAGGGATTTTGTTTGTTTCCAAAGGCAAGTCATTGCCGTATCTGATTGACCAGAAATTTTTTACTTTCCACGAACTTCAATTAAATTTTGGGACAACGCTTATTCATTTATTAGCTTAAGATACCATTTTTATTAATATAATTCAAAATAGTAAGTTAATATTAGTTTGTTTTTATATATATATATATATATATTTTGGATGTTTAAATTAAAGTTTAGAGAGTTTGAATTCAATAATTAATACTTTGATTTGTTAAAGTGGTTGTTTGTTTTTTTACCAGATAAAAAGTGAAGTGGATTAATTGCGTGAAATATTTTACATGAAGGAGTTTTGAGGATTATGTAGTTTTAGTTATGGGGTGTAAGCTTGGGAAGTAATGATTGATATTATGTTATTTATTTTTTAATATTTATATAGATTTTTTATTTTTTTAATAAAGATGAGTGATTTTTAGAAAAGTTTTAGCAACTAAATATAAATGATAGTTGATGTTATTCAATTCATTTAGCTAATAAATAAGCTATTTTTTAATCCTTCTCGTCTTAGCATGGGCAATTTACAAAAGAAAATTAATTAATGGATAAAACATTTAAAATAATGATTAGATTGGTTTTGCTAATATCAATCTAACATTTTTTATCTTTTTAAATATAATTGGACATAATAAATATTAAATGAACTATTCAGAATCACTCATTTAAATAATTATTTCCAAAATAATATTTAATATATTAAAAAAATTACATAAAGACTTTAAAATGAGCTATCTCTCTGGTTATGGGTGCAAGTCTATGATTAACATTATATGATTCATCTAACTAATTTCAATCCCACTTCTTCAACCTGTAAACATCTAATACAATGAGTGGTAAATGAACTATTCAAAAATCATAAAAATTCATAATTTATTAAACCATCAATACTTAACTTTAAAAAATTTAATTATTAAAATAATAATAATAAACGTATCACATCGAATAATTAGCTCAATTAACTTAATTATCTTTGCCATTCCATAAATTAGAAATACGAAATATATTCTTATTAGTATTTTTATTTCAAGGGGACCTTCTTTAGCACTCCAACTAATTTAGTAGGCTTACCGTGCCATGACCATTTAATAGGCTTAAGCGTTTGTCAAAGCTTCTCGAATCTTAGTCAATTGTTATACGTCGTCTTTGGACGACTTCAAAGGAATTAGAGGCGTCCATGAAACGTGGTAAGGTGCATCTGAGGATGAAATTCCGACCCACTTTCAGCGTGGAAACTGGAGCTGTTGAATGAAAATCATTTATTTAGCAAGGTACGAATTAAAATTCTTAATTATTACAATTACAATTAGATGATAATTTTTTATTTTCTAACCCAAATCATTAAAATTTAATATTTTTAATTTTTTTTATTCAAATTTAAAAAATATAGCAAATTAATATCTTTTATTTACATTTTAAAAGTTATAATAATATGAATTTATTAAAATAAAATAGAGAAAACAATATATTTTAAAGTTTTATTTTAGATATAATTTAATTGTGTTATGTTTTTGTTTTTTTATGTTGAAAATTGATTATATATTTTTTGGTGAAATTGTGATTTTTCATTATTTAAAATATGTTTTTTTAATGTATAAATAGATTTAGTGTGCTAAAAATCTTCTTGAAAGCCACAACTTCATTCAAATAGTTGCCTACAAATTTATGGAGTTGTCTAAAGAGACAGAGGAATTGCCCGGACGACCAAAATTGGTCAGAATTCGGGCCAAAAAAATTTCAGAAATCTTACAGAAACAGTGTTTGTATCATGATTTTGATGGTGGAAATGGATTCAGCACCATCAAAAACCTCTAGGGCACCCAAAATATTAAATTTTGATAGTTATAACGTGGATTTACAAAAATCCTTGCTGGATTTTCTTAAAATCTTAGTGGAATTTCCATGATTTTCAGGGCGAAAAAGCAGTCTAGTTAGACTACGACCAAATTTATCGACAAGTCTTAAAACATTATTCTCAAGGAATATTTAGTGAACATAATTATGACATTCAACTTAGTGCTCCTATTTGAGTATTTTTTCATTCCATTGGAACTTATCATGGGATAGTCCAACAAATACTACCCGGTATTGAGCTTAAAATTATGGCACTTCCGTAAACAATTTATGGTGCTTCCATCTCGAGTCACTACTTGAAACTAATCTAGTGCTGGATATATGAAACAATTGAGAAGCTTCGCTAATTTCTAATTGATGAAGTTATGGGTACTACCCAAATTAATCAACATTGTTACCTTTTTTCCTTTTGATGTATCCTTCTGTCTTAAGGGTTTGTGGAGTATTTATTCTAGCCAATGCATGACAATATATTACTGGAGTAGTCTCTTGTAGCTCTAGACTTTGTGACTATTCCAATTTTTTATCTTCTTCCTCTTTAGAGGCAAGGTAAAATAATTTTCCCTCACTACATTTTTGTCCCTTAATATACTTGCTATCATAGTTGAAACATAGTCCCTTCCCTCTTCTTTCATCTATTTGTTGAGGAGTCAACCTTATTGGTTTAGGAGAGGGAACCTGCTCTTCACTATATTTATTTGTGACCAATTTTCTAGGGGTCATATTTTCAATTTCAACTTTTCTTCCTAGACTGAAAGCATGATGTAGAGTGTTAGATTTAAAGGGACACACCACAATTTGGATTTTTTCCTTTAAATTTTCCCATAAATAGGTCTAATAGATTATCATCTAAAATATTATTTACTTTGAGACTCAAATTTTGGAATTGTTGAATGTTATTTGCAACTAATATTCCCTAACTAAATGTTTATTTGTAAATTTGTATATGTCATATTTTCTTCTGTTGTGACTTTAAAATAATTGGGACTATTTTATCAGTATTATGTCACTGATAAATATTTTATGTAAGTTTGTTTTGTTAAGTTGTTAGTAAAAAAACATAGAAAATCATTATGAAGCTACAGTTTGTTAAAGAGAAACTATGGGCTGCAATTAATGGTGGAATTTAATTACCCTTGATGGAACAATACCTATGCATCTAATACGAGCTTTAGATTATTAAATTGTGAAATTTTTTTGATTAATAACTCTCATAGTAAGTCCAGACATTGTCTTATAAGTTTGTGAATAATGGAGCTCATTAATGATCTAAGTAACCAATTAAGCACATCATACCTAAATTTCAATTATATTGTACATAAATAATTGCAACACTTCTTAAATAGTGAGAATTTTTTTATTTTCATAGGGATGTGCTCATCATCTACCAAGAAAGTAACCAATAGTGATATCGTGCTAGTGACATGGGTAGATGTAGGAAATCATGCTTCAAAATGTGCAATGTCACTGTCATCATCCAGTTCACATTCTATATTATGTTTCTCAAGGGGTGTAGTACTAACATCGACTCTAGGGGGTGTACTAGTCTGAGTAGTTGGTGTGTCACTCAAAGGTGGAGATTGAAATTTGTATCAATATGATATTGTGTCTTTGTGGAATTTCGTTGATATCAACATTGACCTCTGTAAGCCTACGTTGAGGATCAAACTCATCCAAAACCTCATGTAAAAAATAGAGTTTTTTATAAAGGACTTGTAAGAGTATACAAATTGAAATCGTAAATAAATAAACGAGATAATTAAAAATATTCATTGTTATGGATTAATCAAAAATATTCTACATCAATATTTCAATTCTTTCCTTTGTTGACTATGTCTTCATCTAAATTTCAACCAAAGAAGTGAGCTCAAAGTTTGATCTTTTCATAAGCCTCTTTATTTTTTGCATTGGTTATGTGAAGGAATAGATTTTTTCATCTGTAATATTTTCCTCAAGATCATATGTGGATTGATCTGATGTTGGTTTCTTCCCCTTGTCTCCATGGGACAATGGTGTTTCCAAGAATGCAATATCATAGTACTATTCATAACAATTTTTTTACATGAACAGAGAAAGAAATAAATGTCAAGAGTCGTTGTTTCCCAAAACTAAAAAAAAAGTCATAAATAGGCATAAGAGGGTTGTGACAACATGTATATGAAGCTTCGTGCATTATCATAGAGGTATCATTTTCTCTATTAAAGAAATTATCCCTAAATTTATCCTTCCCTAACAAATAATCCTTTTAAAAGGGTTGTGATTTATTGGATAGTTTGAAATATTTTGCTAGACCTAGGTTTCAATCCCTTAGTCACCATCCAATAGAGAATTATAGCCATTTATTTAAGCCATCCATGACTATTATATTGCGTCGGATGGTAATAAGGGTCCATTTATTTTATGGACGCCCTCCGATATAATGCTTCTACAGGTCATGAATGTTCAAATTTTATCTTACGATATTCAAGGTAATTAATTTAAGGGATAAATATATGGGAAGTTAAACTACTGCAAATAGAATAATTGATAAGACTTATAAAATTTCATTTTTATTCTATCATGTTTTACGATAATGAAAAATACAAATAAAATTCCCCAAAATTTAAAATTCAAGAATTAGGGTTCATATATGGATACCATATAATCCTCAAATATTGAAAAAGAACCCAAGGGAGAACACAAAAATAAGAAACAAAGATCCAATATGGAGAGGCATCTAATCCTATTGATCAAAATTATCTTATACAAGAACTAACAACAACACCTGAGGTAGTGTAGAAAGTATCTAATGAAGTTAAGATAAAACCAACATAATCCTTCTTTGCCCTGACCTAGAGAATGGAATAATAAAAAAATTGATTATTAACTAGCCCTACATCATCTAGGTATTAAATATCATGTAGTTATCCTTAAATACAAGAAGCCTCCAATAATTATCTTAAAGCATCAACAATCAAGACTAGGGTTTTTACCATGCACATAAAGGAAAACAAAATAGTGTTTTTACCATGTGCATGGAGGGTTAAAAAATAAGTTTTTTTACCATGGATTATTGTCCTCCTTTGTGAGTGTTCCTTTGTCTTCTCCACATACTTTGATTGAATACCTCTAGATTCTCCTTTGTCTCATTCCTCTAGCTTCTCATTCCTATGCAAGGTTATTTCTACGTAGTTTTCTTGCCATCATTATTTGCCACATACCATTGATAAAGGAAGGGATTCATAATTGCAGTCGGTGGCAAAGGAGGGGGTTGAATTAGTGGTCGAGGGTTTTTTGGAGTTCTTACAGAGGTGAATTTGGATCCCACATGCGGGTTAAATTACACACACACACACACACACACATATATATATATGTATGTATGTATGTATGTATGTATAAACCACTAGTCGAGGGTTCTGTGGGATACTTGTAGGAGTAATTTTGGCTCCTACACATGGGTTAATGTAGATTATATATAATATAATATATATAATATATATTATATGTTGATTTATCTGGTGCCAAGATGCATAAAACTGGCAAAAATAACACTAGAGGAGGTAACAAAGGACTCCATAGTCTAAAGAATAACAAAGGGAAAAGAAGTGAGAGGGGAGTATTCACATAGGAGAGGGAAGGATAAATGGGATTTCCCCAAGAGATTAACTATATGTAGCATGCAAAGTGATTCATGCTACTGCAATTAGCAAGTAGAGAGTGGAGTCATCAATCAATTTTAGGGAAAACTTGACAAATAATATGGTGAGAAGAGAGATAGATAAAAGGAAGAGATGAAAAAAATTGTATTCATTAGGATTTAGATTTGATTCTATCAATATGTGGAAATATTGTAATTAGGGAATTTTGTTTAGGTGACCATAAAAATTAAGTGATCACAACAAGTTATTAAAGGAAAATCAATAAGATATGATTAATAAACCACAATTTCGTTTATGATATAATCAACCCAAGAATTGTAGATGAATTAAAGAGAAAAAGGAAATAAATCACCTTGATGGGGCTTGATATAGGTGTTGAAGCCCCTTGGTATAAGCATGAGATTCATTATAGCCATCCAGGAGAGTGTTCAACCTCTCGAATGAAGCTCCAAATATATCTCAATATTACCGTAAAATATACTTGTGATTGATCTCCAACACAATGTACTATATAATAGTAGATATACTACACAATTATGTAATAATAAAGTGTTAAATGGTGATTGAAATTTACCTAAGAAGGGCTTCTATATTCCTCACCCTAGATATTATGGAACCTTTAAAGAGTTGGACAAGTTGAATTTTTCAAGGTATGAAAGGGAAATTCCTATAATTCTATGTTAGCATGAAGAAACAAGCCTTTAAGGTTAGGACTAATCTAATAGTAAGAGATCCATATATATTTTTTGTCGAAGAATATAGGAAACGAGTTAAAAATAAAGAGAATTGAATAAGAGATAGCAAGATAGATCAAATTTTGACACCGAATTGATTATAAATATAACTTCACCTGTCTAGTCCTATGGAGTCAAACTTGCACTTATGTTGCAGTTTCCTAGTCAAAACAGGGTTTGGATCTTAGCTCCATAGTCATTTATTCAACTTGAAAGTTGGCTCGCTTATTACCCATATTAAAATATTCATGGAATTATTTTCTTATCAATCACTCAAGCAATTTAGAGTTGGAAATTACCAGACTCGCAAATTCTAGAAGTTCCACTAGTTCCAATGTTGCACTCAATGAAAATTAGAGAACAATGGTGGGAATGGATGAACACTCATCCAATTTTATAGGCGTAGAATTTATTATTTCATTAATTTCATCCACATTCTTCCATTGAATCCATATCATCACATTAATGTTTGATTTTTCTATATCTTTCAATTCATGCAACACAAATGACCACCCTATTTCTCATGATTCCATAGTCGATTTGGTTTCTAAATTTGATGAGAAATTACAAATTTTTAAATGTGATGTGATTGCACCACCAATAAAGGTGTCCAAGTTAGGTATTTCCATTTGGCCTTTCTAACTTTTAATTTTAGTCTATCTTGTCTCTTCGCATTTGCGTCGATTGTATTTATTTGGTCGATCTCACTTCTAACTTGATATTTGTACTTATTCCATCTAGTCATGTCAGGTGTATTCATTTGGTAACTTATACTTCTGACTTGATGTCTATCCGTATTCCTTCTAGTGGTGTCAACTTCCTTGCAAAATGTTTCTATCAATTTTATTCGTCGGTCTTCTCTTCTTTCACAATTTAAACGATTCCAACTTGTATTTTCTTGTTCTTTGTTTTTTTATATTTTCCTTAAATATACCCATCACTCGATTTCTATATGCACTTTCTTATTTTATCAGTAGTCTCCTTTATTAATAGTCTTTTATTTGTTGGTACAATTATTGTTCTATGAATTTCATAACTACTTATGCTAATCTTGCTTATAACTTATAACATATGAGATTAAATAAAAATAAATAATATAAATTTAATTTCTTAGCTAGTCTATCACAATGTGGTTTTTAGACTAACCCATGCTTTTGGTGCCTCATATAGGCTTTCACTAGTCATATTCCAATGTTGTGAAGAAATATATTTCTTAATTCAGGCACCATTTATAATTCATTTAAATAGGTTCCCTTGGAGTATTCTTAGTTGAATGACTCATGAACAACGTATATCTTCAACCACAATGTAACACCTCCCACATTTACCCAAGCTAGCCAGTCCACTACGGTAAACATGTGATGAGAGGCTACTATGATGTGATTCAAATCCCCATGTATAGTTAAGGAAGTGGAATCAGCACAACGAAACCAAATTGACCTTCCACACATGTAACCTATGACCTTTCACCTTCCTTTTCTCCTAATTTCCATTATTTTCATAAATAAATTGCCAAAAATGTCATTTTTATTTTCCAACGCCTTTTCCAATTTCCTCAGCCATAAACAACAAAATGAACAACCACACTAGGATGTTTTTTCGCAACATTTAGATTGGAATAAGTGTGCCGTGATGTTGGTTATTATTTTTCCTTTATTAACTTTATTTACATGGAATTTTGACCAAGGTTGTTGCATAACCCTCCCCCTTGGGGAAAACCATCCTCGGTGTTCAATGAAACCTACAACCAACAAGACAGATAAAAAGAACCATACTTCCCGTGGAGGTTTATAACTCACCTCATTGCAGTACTTACAATGATCAACCTGTTGCGAAGAAAACCAAATTGAAAAAATAAAAACATGAAATCCATAATGACATGACACCCATACCACTTATTGGATATTTATAAAACAACTCATGGTGGTATTGACATCCATATACATATGTACATATACCAAAACATATACCAAAAAAATTCACTCAAACAGCAAATAGAGAAGGATACATAACCCGCATCTGATCTGTCATCTCCCATGTAGCTTCATAAGGCCCAAAGTGCTTCCATTGCAATTTAACCTAATTTATTTCTTGGTTCTAGAGAATGAACATCTTTATCTGCAAAATAAATTTCGGTTATGGATGGAATTATCCTTCTCGATCCACCTGCAATTCATACCAATCAATCACAAGATCAACATATTTAACATACTTCTTAATCAATGACACATGGAAAACATCATGGAATTTCACTATCGGCACTAGAAGAAAAAAGGGCATTGATGAGGGTCGAAAAATGTCACCATAAGATCATTTGTGACGGTCAAGAGATACTTCATCACCAAAAATTGAATGTCACCAAAGTTGGTGTCACCAAAAGTATATGTGTTGTGGTGACATTCAAGTTTCATCACAAATAATTATTTATAATGATGGATAGTGACTATCACCATTTCATACGAGAAATGGCAACGGACCTTAGCCTCCATCACCAAGAAACTAAATTTCACCAAAGGTGGTGTCGCCAAAAGTATAGGTCTTGTGGTGACATTCAAGGTCCGTTCCAAATAATGATTATAATTATGGATAGTGACCATCACCATTTCATATGAACAACAAATATTTATTGTAATGGGTCTTTCATGGTCATCACTATTGATGCATATATATGGTAACAAAGTCATCACTATTGATGCATATATATGGTAACAAAGTCATCACTATTGATGCATATATATGGAAACATTTGTTGACTTTCACCATTTCATATTTTGGTGAGGGTCAAAAAATATCACCATAAGCTCATTTGTGATGGTCAAAAGAGCCTTGTCACCCAAAATTGAACATCACCAAAGGTTTCATTCCCAAAATTATAGGTTTTGTTGTGACATTCAAGGTCTTTCACGAATAATGATTATAATGACAAATAATGACCGTCACCATTTCATATTTTCGTGAGGGTCAAAAAATGTCACCATAAGCTCATTAGTGATGGTCAGAAGAGCCTTTGTCACCAAAAAAATTATCGTTGCCATTCCATATGAATATTAGGGCACAATGGAATCGAACCACCAACCTCTTGCTTGTAAAGCATGTGCTCTTCCATTGAGCTAGCAACCTTTAAAAAATTAGACCTTGAAACTTTAAAAAAATTATAAAACTTTATGAAGTATTGGAAAATATTTCACTAAAGAAGAAAAATAGCATTGAAGTTGTAGGTCCCTACCTAATGGTCATGGAAGTTATGAAAAGTTGGTGGAAGGAAAAATAGTTGTGTATAAGATACTCAATATGTTCAGGTGGATACTCAATTAGAAGTGAAACTTTGAAGACATTTATAGCCTATAAATGACATATAATTATCACACCTAAAATCTTTAATTACACCAAATATTGATTTCTCACCTTATGAATCATGTAAATATGTTATGACAGCATAAAAATATGTCTCTAAAATAATAATCTGTGTACCAAAACATAAAAAACGGGTGAGTGTATATGATGAAATTATGAATAATGAGTTGCATGCTTGAACCTTATTGGCTATGGAGTCTAGAAAACTAATTGGGATTGTTTCTTGTTATTAACTAATTCAAAATGTCAAAATAAAACAATCAATAACAATGGTCCTGAAATGTAACCACTAAACATATGTTAAAATTATAAGTTCAAATTTTGACTAATATTCGTTACACAAAAAAAATATCCAAGGGGCATTCAAACACTTCCAAATCACACCAAGCATGAGTATCAAAAGATGAAATTGCATGGGTACAAGGAAAGCACTCTCTACCTCTCAATGATAACTATGTCCTCCCACAAGTACTTCAACTATAAAATGGGTGTGAAGACAAGAACCTCAAAGAAAAAAGAGCTACAAAATACAAAAATACACTTCATTCCCCCTCTACCTTTACAGAATAGAACAGGGGGAATAAAAAAAATATCCATAGAGAATAGAATTAAAGTGGGAAAAATAAATATGATAAAGAAAACAACCAACAAAAAATTATAATATAACATGATTAATTATGCACTTAGTAAAATGGTATTTACTTCTTTAGTGAAAAGGAAGAAAATCCTAGTCTCTTTTATATTGCCCTTTGGAATAAATCCTCTATTATGGACATTGGGATTTTTTGCTACACTCAATGCTTACTATCCAACATTAAAACAAGATGAGCTATGAAGCAACAAGTCCATGCCAATTAGATTGGAAAAAATTCTGCCAAATTTAAAAGCCTACATTTTTTTTTATGTTGGCAGATTCTATCAAATTTAGAATCCTATTTTTTTTCATGTGCATAAAATGTACGTAGAAGACGATTATAAACCATGCCACTTTTTCTACATATAAATAAACTGAAGTTTGAATGGGTATTAAAGAAATAAACAAGTTGATTGAGTTAATAAAATATTTTATAATAATGATCTCCACCATGAATCTCCCAATACAAATGATGAGTTTCCTATGTCTTCACCTTGCATTATTGGAGGATCACCAACCTAACTTGTATAAAAATATCCATCAATATACCAAAATTCAGATCTAAAATAATACACCAGGTCATGATTCAGGGTTTTCTTCCCTCTTCCAATATGTTGAAATTTATGCAATGAATCATTGATTGAAAACACTATTGTCCTAAAAAAATTGTAGCCTCAAAGACATCTTCTAGCTATTTTTTATGCATAAATTGGTCAAGAGCAGATAATATTAAGGGCTGAAAAATTTATGAAATTTTATTTCCATAAAAATTCCCTTTATCTTTCACTAAATCACCCTAGTGAAAATATATGGTTGTTTGAACCTGACTCCACCATTTTTGGCTCCATATGATCATCATAGATAGACCATAGGATGATTTATTTGTGTTTCATGAGATGGTCCTTGGAGGATTGGAATTGGAGTAATTGAGTATGCCAATTAGATATTTCTCTATTAAACTCTCAATATCCATGTCAGAGATAGGATATCCACAAACAAACTGACAATACAAATGCTAGACCAACAATAAAAATGCTAGACTAATGGAATCTTATAACAATAACTCACTTAATGAATATTCAAGTAACAAGCATTCATTCCTTCAAGAAATCACCATATGAGTGAAATATTTTCAAAGAGATACCCTATTGAAATCCAGGTAGAAAAACTACCAAATATGAAGATCTACACATTGTCCCCAACCTTGGCAATAAAATGCTACCTCCTAAACCTACACTCAAAGTGTTAAAGCCATAAAATACAAGTGAAACCATAGGGGTACATAGGAAGGTTGTCCACTGTCATCACATCAAACCTTCCTCTCACTTTATGTTTCATCTCCTCTAGAACAAGGGGGAATCCATTAGAAATGGATTAAGAAATACTTCTAACTAAATGGTATGGTGGAATCATGGGGTGCCTATCCAATGGGTTATGGAATCAATATCTACTAGCAAAGATATTTTTAATAATATGGAGAAGATGTGGTCAAGCCATACACTAATGTGCCATGAATAGTTCAAATAAACTTTCCAAGTTATACTAGAGTAACTAATGAAGGCCTTCTACAAGATGCACTACCACAACCATGAAATTATTTTCACAAGGAATAGTCTTCAACCATAAACATTAGAAGAACCACCATAACATAGAACCAAAATTGTTGCCAAGGAATACTCTTCAACCATAAACATTGGAAGAACCACAATAAAATAGAACCATAAGAGGATTCAATAGAATAGTTTTTATTAGAATGAACAACAACAACAAAAATTACATCTTCAAATACAATCCCATAACATCTACAATAGCCAATCTGAAATTACAATATTAAGTTTCCCAAGATTCAAGGTTACAAGGACTAGCGAGGGTTTACAACATCTACTCTAATATCTTATCAGATGCAAAGATACCTTCCAAAAGAGATTATTACTACAAAAAAAAGTAGTGGAAATCCTTGTATAAAACCCTCATCATCTACGAAAAAGAGAAGAGAAAGACGAAAACCTTACATATGATTTCTCGTTGACTTCTTCATCCTATAGAAATTTGAACTAGGCTTTGAATAGATCTCCGCACAAATCCAACCATGATAAAAATTTTTAGGGATTCTCTTTATATAAATTTTAGCTATATAAGGTAAGGGTGAAAACCTCGCATAGAGGTGGGGCTTGTCACCCCATAGTTAGGAGGTGGGGGCAACAACTAGACTAACTGGATTAGCTCGTTGATTGGATGAGAACTAATTGCTTGGTTCATTTCGTAGCACTATTGATTAGAAGCATGGTTCATTTAGCAACCCTAGTGAGTAGCAAAGCAGGGGTAATCACCGAAGAGTAGGATGACCAAGGTAAAGGGGACAACACATCAATTAAACCCCAATAGGAGTACTTGATTGGGATAATCACCCAATGACATAAACATCTTGGAATCTCCCCTAAGCTAGGCACTCCTAAAATTAATAAAATATGCATAAATAATGCATGAACAAGAATTTAATTCCATATGTCAATCTCTCGTGCAAGGTGACCCCTTTTGTAACACTTCTTTGACCAACTATTATGGTTTGTTATGCGACTTGTCTTCATTCTCCTTGGGGGGACTCTTCAATATAGCTACTAGATAACGACTTCAATAAAATAATGATAAGTTCCTAATCATATGAGAACACTCCTTAAGGTAGGATGTTACTTAGGGCTAGGGGATTTTCCTAGTTTCCATGTGTCTCTTTCTCCGTTGCAGTGCTCTTCAAGAGGCTTACTTTTAAATCATGAAGAATAAAATATGCCTAGAATACCATGTCAAGGGAGCGCTCAACAATATAGAGAACTAATCCTCCGCAAGATGATGAAATGATGCGAAGTGTAGCAAGATTAGCTAGGATGATCCTCATACCAAGTAACCAACCTATTCAAAAAGTGGATCCCATAAGTAAATGTGAAATATAGGTTCACTAGTTGTTATAACAATCTCCTAAAAAATATGATGACCTCAACATATGTGCTAAGAGTCTGGATCCATGGTCCATGTTACTACCCAGATTAGCAACTTGTACAAGATTCAATCAAGGCCCTAAGCGATAAGCACACAAGAGATGTACCAACTATCACCTTAGCTCAATCTCCTCTCACTTTTAGACAACTCTTACAATGTCACTAAGTGGATACCAATCTACACACACTTACACAAATAAATCCTAAGTGAACAGTGCCTAGAAACACTAAGCATGATGAAGATTAGAATTAATTGAAACAAAGTGCTACATCTAATATATGAATGATAACTACAAAAAATATAAACTAACATGAAATAATGACTCAAAATACACAATATATGGGTTACCTTTGATGGTCAGCCTTTCCAGGTTAGCCTTGTACAATCAACTTAATATGATTCATTGGAAGGGAGGGGTCATGGCCTTGAAATGTATGTTTTTCCTTCAGATGTATAAAAACAAGTACATCAAATTCACCATTATTTATTTGGAATGGTAGTTATAGGTTATTGGGAGGAATTTTTCTTATGCAAAGGAAGATAGTATGAATGGATGGAAGTCCATGTCTATGAAGTGAATAAGTAAGCATGACAGTTCAACCTAACTCTTTGATATACCTGTAATAATTTTGGAGGGTTTCACAACTTCGAAACTTATAAAGTCTGTTACCAAAAGTTTGAAGATAGCATCCATGTGTGAGATCTAAGGTATTATGAATTGGAAACGGTTAAGATCCCTAACTAAAGGGTACCCAAGTTTTTGCATAGCTTTATGTGTGACAAAAAAAGTTTGCAATTGATCAACAATATGGTGAAGTGTCACCTACAGGACCTTCTATTGAAAAATTTCAACCATACAGGGTGGAATCTAATCTAGGAAAATCAAAATGAATTATGAAAAGGAAAATAATATGGTTTCTTCTACATCCTTTATAGGCAATTTTGTTTATTTAAATTTTGGGAGGATAGATCCTCATAGAAAGTCTGAGCTTTATTTTAGATCACAGATTCAACCTTTTTTTATATTACAATGGTTGTCGAATAAATCTGAGTTTTATTCACATTTATAATGGAAAATTCATCTAATTTGCTACAGGTTTTCATATGCATTTTTTCTATAAAGCATCAGGCAAGGGGCATTCCTATAAACAAGATACTAACAAAAAAATATTAGCACTTAACATATTTATTACACTGTCATTCAAAAATAAACAAAAGTTCCACTACAATTATGTCAGTAGAGTCTAAGTTTAAACAGACATCTACGATGATACAATGCTACACCAAAATAATGGATCCAGATAAAAAACGTTTGGAGTAGTGGTTCAGTGGACATTTTGATAACAAATAATAAAAGGCGTAGTTATTACAAAGTTATGTAGTTCACTAAAATAGATTAAAAGACATGTTAAAATTAAATTATTTGCTCCAAAGGAGCATAGATTATCATAATATTGTCTACAAAAAAACTCAATATATACACTTATCCCTTGTATACCAATATATTAATAGATTTATAAACACGGATAAAAGATCTTTGACCCCTAGGGAGCATAGGTTATTATAATACTCTCTATAAAGCTTAAATATAAGCATATATCTTATACCAATATATATAATGATGATGGGAACTACATATAATTGATACTTACATGGAATTTTGCATCCCCAAAGTGGGCCAATACCTCTGTACATACTACAATCATTGAGGAAACACAAACGAGTTTCATGAGTACTGCATGAAATTTTATTCAAAATTGATAGAAAATATGTAAGAAAGGGAGAAAAACTCACCCAATAAATCCTTCTGATCTAACAAACTTTGGAAGGCCATCAGATAATCCTCTATCAAATCGAGGTTGTGTTTGTACTTTAACTTTTACAACCTCAAAAGGACAAAGGGAAAATTCAGTAATAAATTTTGCAGATGCATATCCTGCCAAGTAGATCAATGTATTGTATTTGGCAGTATACCCAGGCCCTGCAATGTATGAGTAGTACTTAAAGAACTCATAAAACCCAAATTTGCAAGCACCCTGAGCACTATATCCAAGAATATTTGGCACCCAACCATTGAATAAACGATTTTCTCCTTGTTCTTCAAGAAAAACACCAAAATGATTGGAGATGCTCTTGTACTTCACATGGTAAATCTAAAAGTAACAACAAAAAACCCAAAGGGATATACAAAAATTAGTTAGGAAAGGGTAAAAATTGAAGTCGATACAATAACTTAGAATATTAGAAATCATATCTCCAGATTTGCAGAAAATTTCTTTCGGTAAAAAAATATTTTTTTAATCATGTCAAATTATTAAATAAAGCTAAGAATAAGGTTCGTGTTTTGCAAGAAATAGAAACTTCTAAGTATCACTTACATCAATTTTTTTATCACAAAAAATATTCAGTTGCCAGAAAAATATGAAAAAATGGCATGTAGACTACTTGATATTCTAAAATAGACCTTCTTGTATTCAAGAATAATCTAATAATGCAAGGCTTGTTGAGAATCCATGTCATCCAAGTCCTCAATGATAGCCAAGAAGATCCATGATCCAAATGGGGATCCTCTACTTCAGAAGCCTTGTTGAAAAATTAGAATGCCTATTTGTTCACTAGTTCTTGAGTTAAGATATTTTAAAATTTTCAAGATTCTCTTTCCCCATAGAAAATAGGTTACATAATGAGAATAGTTTCATGCATTAATGGGACCACAAAAATATAGACATCTAATTAATGTAAAATAGTAAAAACATAAAAACTTGTGATACGAGCTTCAAAAAAAAACTTATTATCATTGAACAAAAACACTTAATTGGTTTTTTTTTACGCTAGACCCATGGGGATTTGAACTAGTGACATACCACAAGGAGTGCATTAAAAATGCACCCATTCACCAACAACCCAAATCTTCATGGGTGAACAAACTGTAAAACCAAACTTTTAATCATTGAACAAAAACACTTAGTTGGTTTGTTTTTTAGGCTAGACCCATGAGGAGTTCGTTAATTCACCTTCGATCCAAATCCCCATAGGAAAACAACAAAAATTTGTTATTTATAGGGCTATGCTGAAATTTGGGGTAAGTTTCCACAGTTGTGGGACGTAAGAATCTTGAAATAATAGGTATGTGACCTTTAGTAAGTAGTTATACAGTCTAAATTTTAGCACTAGATGAATCTTAAGGAAATTTATTAGGTATGCTCTATATATTTTTCACTTGACACATGGGTTGGAGCAATGTAACATGTTGCAAGGAAATATAAAACATATATTTGACATTTGTATGACCACAAGACTTAAAATATATAGACTAAAACTCCATATTAGCTATTTGGCGATAAAATATGTAGGTAAAATTGTTAGGATATCTTCCTGGAAAGATTCATGCAATGGATAATAGGGCATGGAAACTGGAAATCAAACCAAAACTCAAATCATTGGCATGGAGGACACATAATAGAACTTAAAAGTAAGAATAAATTCATGGGATTAGACCGTATAATTTGTAATTTTGGATTATTTCATGGGGATGTTCCTCGTGTTTAGTTCAACCCACCTTCTCGTAGCTTAGATGTGGAATGCATCCCTTCGGATTGGGAGACACATCTCTGGGAATGGGAGATGCATGATGTGTCTCTTAGGAGATTCAAGTAATATATGGTCGTGCATATAAAGTGAAAATTAAACCAAAAATCAGATCATTGGGTATGGAGGATGCAAAATAAAACTTAAAAATAAGAATAATATCCATACATATAGATCTATTTGGATCAAACACTAGATAGGGAAGCAGGGATACATATTTTCCACGTTCAAGTATCCAAATTGACACCATGCAGACACTTTATCGATTCAACCAGGGTATTGTAGGTTATACAAATTCATTTCCTATGGGAACATGGTACTTTTTAAAAATGCGATAAGAAGTTCATTAGTGACTCATAATTTTTCTGGAAATTGGAAACAACAACAAAATTTCATTGGAATCACATTTCCAGCCACTTCTCCTTCCAAACACTCCTCTATTGGGGTTATCAAAAAAGTCCTATTGAATAAAATATTTTCCCTTCAATTCTATTCACATCACACCTTGAAACCCATGGTTATCATACTTGGAAGGCTGGAGGAAATGAGCTAACATTCCTATAGAAAACTGATGGATCAACAAGAAATAAATCCTTATGTGGACAGTTAAACAATTCGGTTAGTCTCGGTAAACTACCAATTGTTGAGAGATCACGGGTAGCAATGAGGCCCCACCCATGTCCTCTATTGAAGAATAAAAATAAGGAATTATTTGTAGTGGACTACATTTGTAGTTAGATCTACCAACAACTACCATTGAACAAATATAGGGGCTTTCTTCGTGTCTTTTTCCAAAAAATGCATCAATTGTTCAATTTCCACCTTTTCAAAATCACTCCATTGAGTTGGATGCAAATTTCCCATTGCTAAAATGTTTTAAGAATATAGTTCATTTAGAATTAACAGGGATCCTAGAGATGGGATGATGGAAGGCGTTTTTTCCAATCTAAGAGGAGTAACCAGGTTCCGTAATGTTCTTAGAGGCTCAAAATTTCTCAAATAATCACAAGAGTTTCTTCATGAAGTGATGAATCTTAGAAGTTTTAGCCAGCCAAACATCATAGATCACAAGCAATATTTGGTATTGTTGTTGAGATAGAGAATAGTGCCAAAGAAA
Organism: Pinus albicaulis; assembly: GCA_034641835.2. Lineage (NCBI taxonomy): Eukaryota > Viridiplantae > Streptophyta > Pinopsida > Pinales > Pinaceae > Pinus > Pinus albicaulis. Next base: position 581,236,785 of record CM076571.1, on the reverse strand, counting down.
CTGGCATAAAGAATGGTATAATAGATACACGTGTAACATTTTCAAATTAAACGGAGGAACGAAATCATTAAGGGAATTTTGAGGTCTAAAATGGGCCTCCCAAGGAAATTATAAAATAATAGTGGAAATAATAAAATAATATTTGATTACATCATCAAATTCTAGAGGGAAAAAATGAAAAACTAATTTATCAACTTGTATTTTCAACTTATCGCCGAAAGTTTTTACTCAAATTTCGAGCGGGAGTACTCGTTGGATACAAAATTTAATTCCTCATCCAAGGAGTACCCATGTTACATACTTTTGATGGATTATGCTAGAGGAAAAATGAGAAATACATGAAAAACGTGATTGTAATCATGTTTTTTATGTATTTCTCATTTTTCATGTAGTAGGGTCCATCAAAAGTATGAAACATTGCTACACATTGGATGAGGAATTAAATTTTGCATCCAACGAGTACTCCCGCTTGGAATTTGAAGAAAAATTTTGGGAGATAAGTTGGAAATACGAGTTGAAAAGTAGTTTTGTTATTTTATTATTTTTTAATCTTTGTACTATTTTACTTAAAAAAAAGGTGAATCATCCCCCATGGTTGACATCATCATCTTGAATCTTATTGGTTCTTATAAAGTTTATTTTGGCATACATTTTTCTTAGGAGGCCCATTTTAGACCTCAATATTCCCCTAATGACTTCCCATAATACTAAGATCAGTATGGTAGATAGACGAGAGCTTCAAATAAGAAGGAAAAACTTGTGGCTATGCTTGATGAGGTGCACACTATTTTTACATATGATTTTTTAATTTTTATCTATTCTTTCCCTAATAAATATGGAGTTAACATGAATCTACACTAGTTTAGTGTAGCAATAATAATTTCCATAGTGTAGCAATATTAATTGCTAGAGACTTTGATCCAACCAACATTAATATCATTCCTGATCTTGATTATAGCACAAGTGTAAATCAGTTCTATTTCCATAGAAAAAAATGAAAGAAATGCCACCTAGGTCTTTGTAATCGTAGATATGAGTCCACACCAAAAGTCCTTGCTTGGTTCTTTGTAAAGCACTCACTTTCAACACAAATACATATAGAATTTCAGATTCAAAAAGGATTGATTGCAACTCAAGAGTAAAACAAATATCATTGGCACCATATTTAAATACTAAATTTCACTTTACTATTTCCTTTGAAAGGCGTAACAATAATAAGATAACCCACATGTGGAAATAAAATTATAAATAACCTAGAAAATTTTGAAATGTTTTTCATTACTAATATGCTCAAAGGAACAGTGGATTATTCTTCAGGCATGGCACAACTCATTGCACATCTGATCAACAAAAAAGCCACGATGACAAACAATTGTACACTTGGACATCAATTAAGGAACATGCATGCACCATTCCATATTCAAGAACATAAGATGTAGAAGTGAGCCTTTATATCAAATCAGTTGCTTCTTGCACAATTGTAATGTTCCCAACATTTTCTTTTTCAACACTAGTTTGGAATTCCACCTCAAGAGCCATTATTATATCTACCTGATAGAGTACATGATCATAAGGCCATGAATCATGATTCACAAGAGTCATTGTTTTTAGTGGATGGATTAATGTTGTTGGAGAAAAATTTTGAGGTAGGGCAAGGGACTGGAGGGCCTTCTCAGTTGGCACTCATTCCTAGGTTATTATATTTAATATACAGTAAAATATTTTGTTCAATGATGGAACTTGGAAATTATCAATGATACGGCTAGTGGAAAAACTATTTTCATTTCATATTGTTGTAGTACTTAGTAAATTAATGCATATCCATGGAGGTTCCATTTATATCAGTATTTAGTCGAGTGACTTCCAGGTTGATGAGTCATTTCCAAGTACTGAGCCAAGTTTTATTGGTGGGCAGGTCGTTACTAAGCCAAGTTTGACTGTGGGTGAGACGTTGCCAAGTGCTTAGACAAGTCTAACTGGTGGGTGAAAATGGGCCTTGATTCAATTCAAGTCTGGTAAGTTTGGTTAAAAAAATGAGGATCACAAAATCTGTGAAGATCAGTGGACTCAGATAAAAATAGACACTAAAGTTCATAGGATTCATAGAAAAAAATAGACATATGACACATTTCTTGTGTTTCTTTACCGAGTACTAAGTCAAGCTTGACTAGTGGGTCAAAACAAGCCCTTAGTCAATTCAAGTATGGTAACTTTGGTTCAAATAAATGAGGACCACAAAATCTATGAACATCAGTGGACTAAGCGAGAAAAAGAACATGAACATCAATGGATTCAAGAAGAAAAATAAATAGATGACAACCTCTCTCTCTCTCTCTCTCTCTCTCTCTCTATATATATATATATATATATATATATATATATATATATAGTGTGTGTGTGTGTGTGTGCACATGCACAACACATAAATATATATCTCTAATCCAATATTTTCTCTTCTCTTCTCTAGTTCCCTGAATATTTCATGTGACCAACTAGAAATATGCATGCATACCTAGTTAGGATTGCAGATTTGTTTTTCCTCAAGAAATTTCAGTTCAAACATTGAACATGAGCCAAATTATATTTTTTTCAAATTTCCCTTGTCAATGGATATGTTGGACAAGTAGTTGAGAGAATCATTTGGCCACAAATTTGGCCTTATACTTATCTATTCTTTTGTATGATGCATGCTTAACCTTGAAGATACATCTTGAACCAACAACTAATTTATCTATTGGTCTTGAGGCCACTTCATAAACCTTTATCTTCATTATGGCTTCATATTCTTCCACCATTGCATCAACCCAAACTGGTTTCTCAACTGCTTCCTCAAAAGAGGATAGTTCATTCTCTGCAAGATATATCATTAGAACCATGTAGCTAGTGTACCTCTTAGGTGGTCTCCTTTTCTTCCACAAATTTTAAGGAGCTCCCACATTCTCCCTCACATCGTGCACCAATCTATTAGCTTCCTGGGTTCTCTTTCTACCTTCTCTGGATGGTTCTACTTGAGTGGATGTATACACTCTGCCTCCTCTCTACTCCTCCATTTTTGGCTTCTACACAACTTTCTGAGGCTCCTCCTTTCGATCTGAAATCTTCTCTTCTTATGGGATTTGAAGCTCCCTCTCAAGCGAGCATCTAATTACTTTTTCCTCATCAAAATTTACATCCCTTCACACAAATTTCATTCTAAGGGAATAAGTACACCAGGTAATTGTGTGTAGTTTCGTTGTAACCCACAAAAACTCCCAACTCCATTGTTGGCTCAAGTGTCTTCCTCGGAAATTTTGAGACATGGAAACATACAAAGGCTCAAAAAATTATGAAATTACAGACATCCTACTTTCTCCTCAGGAAAGCTTCCTCCAATGTAATCATACCAAGAATATGATGAGGATTGTAGTTCTGCAAGTAGATTGTTGTGTTACATGCCTCTACCCACAAATGCAGTGGCAAGCCTTAGTCATGTAGCATAGCTCTCGCAACTCCAAAAATTCTCTGGTTCTTTCTCCCAGCTACCCCATTAATCTATGAGTTGTGAAGAGCTTTCATTTCTCTCTGAATTCCTTCGTTGGCACAAAACTCCTTGAAGTCATCCAAAACATACTCACCTCCATTATCACTCCTCAGAGGCTTCACCTTTTTCCTGGTATATTTCTCAATTAGTTCCCTGAACTCTAAATCTTTTGAGAATATCTCATCCTTCTTTTGCATGAATCAGATCCAATGCTTTCTTGACAAATCATTAATAAAAATAGCATAGTGTTTATGTCTCGTTGTGGAGGCTTTCGAGAAGTGTCCAAAAACACTAGTGTGGACTCTCTCCAAGATTTCATTTGCTTTGTTGTATTGATCATGGCATGTGGATTTTACATACTTCCCCAACGTACAACCCTTGCAAACATCCTACTACTCAAGTGATCCATTAGGGAGGCCAATGGTTATTTATTGCATAATTTTAAGGGCACCTTGGTGAAAATGACTATCTTTTATGATAGAGTTCACCAACACCGTGACTTTACAATTTATATTCCTTAATTATTAATGAAAAAAATATTCCACATCAAATTTAAACATGTTCATCACAAGAAATCCGATCTGATTCACCTACCCAATAGAGATGTGTCTCAAAAAGTATTTCCCTTTACTGAAGATTACATCATAGCCACGGTCTTCCAAAAATGATACACAAATGAGGTTATTCTTTAGGCTTGGAACAAACATGACATATTCGAGGTTAAGAGGGTATCCTGACTCCCTCTTAAAGGTTACTATACCAATGCCGATAGAATTGTACCTTCCTTTGTCGCCAAGCTCAATATGCATCTGGAGATATTTCTCCTCCATGTCACTAAAAAACTCTCTACACCTATCATATGGAATTAGACACCTAATTACAGGTACCATATAGTACCAATCATAGTGTTATACATGCATATGATAAAGGTGAACTCTAGCTCGAACTGTGAAGCCAATGCTTCTTTCTCCTCCTCAGTTCTTCTTTCTAGAAATTTTGTTTGAACTGAAGCATTTTATTTTGGAGAAGTCTGTGTTCCTTGCCCCTTCATTGGAATCTTAGTTGGTTTGATATTTATTCACTTTTCCCTTATTTCCCTTTCCAGCCAATGCAAAATTTTCTTCATCATCTCCCTTCGATGAAGCTCCATCTCTAGTATTTCACCTAATTTCTGATTGTAGAAAATCAAATGATAAGTGTTCCCAATTTAGTAATTTCTCCCTTTCGTTCCCTAAGTCATGGTAGCTATGCCATATTTTTGGAAAGCCTAGAAGAGATAGGTTGACCAGATCATCTTCTACAACATTCACACCAACCCCTCCAATATAATACCAAACTTCTGTAAACCCCATGAGATACTATAGAATAGTATCATTATTATGCATATTAATGTTTCGAAGTTTTTCTTTGAGGGAAAAATTTTTATGGTCACTGATATTCTTAAATAGCTTTGTAAGTGCCTTCCACATTAAGAAAGGAGATTCTTTTCAATGTATATTTGACACAATGTTGTCTTACACTCCCTCCAATATTATTCTCCTCGCATTGGCTACATATTTCTTCCATTGGGTTAGTTTTGGCGCATCTACTGATCTTGGTTGTGGAATGACTATCTTGAAATATTCCAACAATACATTGTCATCAACCAGTGTCTCCATGTGATCCTTCCCGGAAATGAAATTCGAGCTTCCTTCTAAGGCCTACTCTAATCTCAATCCATTGAAGGCCATTCTCCCAACTTTGAGGTAATCCTGCTACACTAAAGCTGCAAATTCGAACCTCCTGAGGAACAACTTCAAAATTATTGTTCTAATGTGAATATTTCTCTGATACCATGTATAAATATGTTGATATAATTGCAACTTCATGAGAAATTTAATCTAAATCATGAGACACAATTATACTCTACTTCTCTATGGAAATCAATTCACAATTTAGAATAACATTCGAAAACATGCGTCGATCACATACACAATTACAAATATTTATCTGAAGGAAACCAATTGGTAAAAACCCCTTAATCTTTCTTTCCCTAATCATATGAATAGATAATTTATTACAATTTATTGCTTTCTTTGATCTCTAACCCAAATTTAGTCACTTTTTGACTTTTCTTGAGCCCATATTTCCTTGCAAAAATTATGAGGAATGATGCCCTAATTTCTTAGGAATTTTCCTCCAATTTATTGTGTAATTCCCATGGTTAGATCTCGGACTGCATGAAACACTTGTACACTCAATACTAGTATAAAATTCATGTTACACCACCTTGGAATCTCCACCACATCTGGGGAACTCTAATTCTCTACATGCACTAGGTATTTTCAGTTGATTGATTAGTTAACTGGATGATCACTAAGCTATATTATTGTTCCACTGCACAACTAACCTCCAACTAGTTTAATCAACAATTAGAACTATTTTAGCTCAATGCAAATGGAAATAACTCATTTCGATTGCTAAAAATTATCAATTACACATGCATAACTTAACTCCAAGCCCTCTAAATCGAATTTACTGAGCTAGCTCAGTAGAAAGAGAAATGTCACCTCAGTTTAGTACCTTCAAGTTGTTTGCTGAGGTGGAAATTCAAATTTCTCAATTTCACCAAGGTAAAGTCAAATTCAAAATTTCTTGCTACATTTCTTAACATATCCAAGAATAAGTCATATTCCCATGTTATATCTTCCATTGATAAGGTATTCCATATGATGATTTACTCCATAATTTTCGGGTGACTTAGCTACTTAATCCTTGTTTCAAGGACTATTTGTACTTCTTTATGACTTTCCCTTGTTTATTTATCTCTGATACACTTCTTGACTTCAAATTAATAACATGGTCGTGATCTCGACTAGCTTGTAGACCCTTAAGAATTAATCAAAACACCTTAGGATGATTTTTGAAATCTTTGTAGAGAATCTATGACATAGATGGTATTGGCTTTTTAACATTTAGTGAACATAATTGTGTCATTACACCTGCTGGGCCGAGTAAAAGGTACATTTTACTCCTATCTTTAGCATGATTTATCATTAAATTTTATATGTTTTCCTTCATCTCAGAAATAAATCAAAGGAGAGTAATGTAAAAGTAGGGTAAAATAAATTATTGATAAAAGGTGTGTTTAATAATATGAAAACTAACTTTTATTTGTCTTTATTGATAGGGAGTTGAAATGACCCAACTTCTCACCAAAATGACCAAATAAGAGAAAAAAGCAAAAGTAAATGGAATCGCGTCAGTTCCTACGAATTAGTGAAAGATGTAGAAACATGCCTATTCTTGAAGCATTTGGTTGATGGCTATGAAACCTTAGGATATCCTGATCCTAAGGATTCATTATTTTGTTTGTTTCACCTTTAAGTCATAAAAGGTTGTAGGTGAAAGATACAGAGAGTTGTTGTTCAGGTATTATAATTTCCCTGTAATAAACTTATTCAGACAGAACTGTCGAACTTGTGATGATGTATTGCCCCATTGATTAATGAATAAATTGGCATTTTTATTATAAGCATATTATGAGTATTTCTTGGTAGAAGACTTCTAGAGGCTTCGGGCCCGGTCCCCAAGAGTTCTCCTGTTATTTTGTGTTATACGTTTAATTATGATTCTTTCATTTTAGTTATTCTTTGTGTTTTATAGCATTACCATTCAATTCATTAATCAGAAGTGTGATGTGTTTCAATTTCATTTTCAACAAGCTGAATTTATCATTGATATTATTTTATTATGGAGTGAAGCATTTACATTCATTAGATTATTTTCAGTGTTCTTAAATAGTTTTTTTTTATTCTGCATACAATTATTTCTTAATTCTTTCCAACATAAGTGTGAATGCTTGGTTTTCTTTTCAATTCTGAATGTTGCTATTAGTTGCGTTAGGATTCCATTGCAAAATGTTAAATAATTTAGTGTTATTCAATTCATTAGGATTGATGTTCAATTCATTAAGGCGTGTTGTTCAATTCATTAGGATTGTTTTTCAATTCATTAAAGTGTGATGTTCAATTGCAAAAGATTCCTTATTTCAAGAATTGAGTGTTTATTTCTACATAAGGTTATTCCTTTGATTGATTTGAAGTATTTCATAGTTTACCTTTGAGTTGGTTTGATTTAAATTCAAGAATTAGATCACAATTCCTACAATGGTTTAGAGTAGTTAACCTCTGAATTCATTCGCACATATTTTTCTTACACACTTGAGATAAAACGACTTGCCCTGGGTTGAGGATTAATGTGAAACATCAAGGTTACCTTTAACATTCAGCTTCTTGACTCAAAATTTTGGTGCCATTTCCAGAGAAAGTGTTTTAGGAGTGATGTCTTTTTATTTTTCCTTTTGCTGTGAAAGGATTGGTTATTGAAAACGAGAGGTAAGGACCTACTTACTAGCAAGAAAAATGCTTGCTCTCCAACCCACTTCCCAGAAATTGTGCAGAGGTTAAATAGGATAGGTGTTTTTTTTATGACTAGGAAGAAAAAGATAGAATTAGATCGAAATCCCCCACCTAAATCTACCAAACACAAGGGTTTGGTGGCCCTTGGCAGAGAAACATACATAGACAAAATCATTAGGAAAGCTAAATCTGAGGCATCCGTAGGACCCAAAACCATTCCTGAAAAGAGTCCTACTATAATCCCTCGAGTAGCAGCCTCACCATCTGTAGCCCATGCCAATATTCACAGCGAAACAGAAGGGTCTGAATGGAGCTTTCATACTAAAAAACACTTATGCCCCAGCCCTTCGCGAGAAGGAAATTCTTGCAATTTGCAGGAAGGAGAGGGAGAAACCAATAGTGCAGTAAAGGTAAAAAATCCAGATCCTGGATCTCCTAAGATAGTGGTTGAGATAGAGACACCAAATATTCTAGATTGAGGTAGTCTTGCAAGGCCTCCTCCAAATCCACTCCCAAATTCCACTCAAATTATCTTCCCAGACCAAGAAGTTCCCGAAGGCTATTGGCACGTCTTTAATCAGATGACACATAACCAAAACCAAATACAAACATCAACATTGGCATATCCCATTATTGATTTAGCTACAAATGCCCCTATGAAGGCTATCTTGTTACAAAACATCCCCACCTTCCACTGAATGACCTCAGAAGATCCAGATGAATTTTTGTTTGTGTACGGGATATGACTACACCACTGACCCTAAAAAATTGAAACTATTCCCCTCTACATTGAAGGGGGCCACACTATGTTGGTTTTTGGGGCTCGGTGGGGGAACCATTAACAGTTGGGATCCTATTGAAAAACTATTTTCTTAATAAATACCAAGATTACTGCCAGACTAGAGAACTCAAAGAAAAAATCTTCAACATGTCCGTAAAATACAATGAGAAATTAGAATAATATGTTGAACGATTTCAATATAATTTGCAAATATCTCCATATACTACACTATCTAAGGATATCCTAAAAGCAACAATGATTAAAGGAATGAAAGAAGAATGGGTATAAACACTTAATATAATTGGAAAAGGGGAAATATATCAAGAATATTATGATGACATTATTGCATTGTTTATCAGGTGCTCTCGAGGTAGTACGTGGAGTATAACAGCCAGAGGGGATTCAGTTACTAAGAATTATAAATAGTCTGGTGGTAGTGTGACCAGAGCAGAATTAGGTAATATTTTAGAATATTTCGAAACAAATATCTTGGGCACCCTCACAACTCAGCTAGATGTCCTACAAGCCAAGTAGAAGCAAGCTTTAACAGAACAAAACTTGGTTGTTTTTTGTCCACACTGTCGAAAGAAGCACATCCAGTGGGAGTGTTCATTAGACATGGTCCAGACATGTGCTATTTGTACCAAGGACCATGCGATTGAGTAGTTCCCTTCACTTCTAGGATTGAAATCGGTTTTTAAAGAGGCATAAGAAGAAACATAACCAGTGTATCTAATGAATCAACATGAAAAATGGCAAGCGCAACTAGGTATGTCACAAAACCCATCTTAGTTCTTTTCTTTTATGTAATTTAATCAACATAACTCTAGAACAACATGGAAAAGAAAATCACCTTTCTCTGCTTTTCCATCCCAACCATTTTCCATGCCCCTTGGCCGACATAATCCTCTCCAAGTAATATTTGGCCAAGTTTCCCTTTCTCTCCTCCATACTTGAAAAAAAATCCATATCAGTCCCAATGGCCTTCCTCCACCTTGCATAATATGAATTGGTCTATAAATTGGCAGTGACCCCTGGGAATGACCAATTTACTTATGGGAACAGGGGCTCAAACTCAACCCAAATTACCAGCTCCATACCCAGTCCAACAAAATCATCATCCTATTATACATCTTTAACTTACAGCTCAACCAAATCCTAATCCTAATAACAAACAAGTTCAGTTGATCCAGATTGTTGAAATTCAAAACTCCAAAACTGAACAGGAGGAATGCAATGAACTTAGGCTAAGATTAGGGTGCGTTATTTCACCTAAAGAAAATAATTCCCTGCCACAAATTGAGTCTGAAATTCCAACAATACCTAAACAATTGATTGTGATAGAAATAGAGAGAGAACAGGGGAGGGACAAAGTCGACCAAAAATATCCTAAAAACATTATTATTTCCTCTCCTCCATTCCCTGAGATATTAACAATACCCAAACCTATGGTCTCTTCAAATTTTGATCTCGTAGGTGAATTAAAAAACCCTTGCATTAAAATTCCTCTCCTGCAGGCTATAGAAGACATCCCTATCTATGTTAAAACAATTAACGGATTGTGTGTAAAAAATAGGTGAGGAAAGCAAAGAATTTGGCAATTTTTCATGTAGTAGGGGCACTGCCAGACTTACTTTTGGGTAAAGAAACACCAATAAAATATGAGGATCCAGGAAACCCCATAGTCACAGTACAAATCTATGGCCACTCCTTTTTAAAAATGTTAGCTAATTTGGGGGCAGCTATTAATATCTTAACCACAGAAACCTGTGAGACATTGGGTATAACAGCCTTGGAACCCACATCTAACTTGTTGGAACTTGCTGAGAGACCTGTTGTCAAACCAGAAGGTACATTATAGGACATCCTGGTTTTTTTGGACTCATGGGAATACGAGACAGAATTTTTAGTTACTAACCTAAAATGAAGGTTAGACGGACATCCCCTGATATTGGGATGACCTTGGCTAGCGATGGTCGATGTTTACATAGGATGTCGAACATACAGCATGACCATTGCTAGAGGAGATTCCATAAATAATATTTCTATATATCCCCCTACCAAACCAATTCTTCCCACTGTAAATATTCACAAACAACCACATACATACTAGGAACAAAACAGTTGTTCACCATTGAAAATATTTGAAGCACTAGAATTCAAAGATCAAACTAAAGACGATGTGATCAATAACTTTATAATCCAACCATCTATTTTAGGAAATTTAAAGTGAAAAATGTTAAAAGCAATTCCTGATAATGAAGCACATGAAGACCCTTAGCATATACCAATTACCAGGACATACCCACGATTGTTGTTTGCAACAACATGCCAATTGAAATTGAGTTAGGTGAAGTTTTAAATATCAAGGATAGTCTTTATAATGACCAGCAACAAAAGCTCGTTAAAAATTTACAAAAATATAAAGAAGCCTTTTCTTGGGACTACCCAGACATGAAAGGTGTAGATCCCCAACTGTGCACGCATCATATTTACAATCAAAACGATGCTCGCCCTATTCAGCAGCCTCAAAGAAGATTAAACCCACATATTAAAGACATTCTAAAAGACAAATTACAAAAGCTTCTAGATATAAAATTCATTTATCCTATTTCAGACAGAAAATGGGTCTCTCCTTTAGTAGTCATTCCCAAAAATAATGGTAAGTGGAAAATCTATGTGGATTGTAGAGAACTGAATAAAGCCACATAGAAATACCACTTCCCCCTCCCCTTTATTGATCAGGTCCTTGATACATTGGAAGGAAAGAAGTTATTTTCCTTTCTTGATGGTTTCACTGGTTACAATCAAATCCAGATAGCCCCTGAAGACCAAGATAAAACAACTTTTACCTGCCCCTAGAGTACATTCACCTATATGGTATTTTTTTTCAGTCTATGCAATTCCCCAGCAACATTTCAAAGGGTCATACTTATTTTTTCTTATTTAATAAATGAAGGGCTCGAGATTTACATGGATGACTTTACTCCATATGGAGATGACTTTGATCAGGCACTACAAATGTTGGAAAAAGTATTGGAATGATGTATTGCTACCAGATTATGCTTGAGTGACAAAAATTGTCACATGATGATGACCAAAGGCGTGATCCTAGGACACTACATCTATGTAGGTGGAATATAGGTAGATCCAGAAAAAATAGAGGTAATTCTCTTATAGAAACACCTTGTACTCAGATAGAGGTACGCAGTTTCCTTGGATATGCAAGGTAATATCATAGGTTTATAAAGATTTTTTCAAAAAAAATTGCGCCTTTGTATGCATTAACTGGAAATGTTGAATTCCATTGGTCTAACAAATGTGACACTGAATTTTCAGATTTGAAGAAACTGGTCTCGACTGTACCAGTCTTGCGTGGCCCCAATTGGGAGAACCCCTTTCATATTTCTTTGGACGCATCAGATACAACGATAGGAGCAGTCCTCAGCCAAGAGGAGGACAAGAATCCATATGCTATTTACTATATCAACAAGAATCTCACTCCTGTTGAATTAAATTATACAGTGACTGAAAAGAAATTATTGGCTATCATTTGTGCTATCAATAAATTTAGACATTATATAACTGGTTATCAAGTATGGATGTATACTGACCATTCTGCTATTAGATATTTAGCTAACAAAGCTATTACAAATGGAAGAGTGACTCGTTAGTTTTTTCTCTTACAGGAGTTCGATATAAATATTAAGGACCATCTAGGAAAGGAGAACGTAGTTGCAGATTTCATATCTAGAGCTCGAAAGAAAATGACCCACTAGCGGTAGATTATGAGTTCGTTGATGAGAATTTGTTTGTTATGGTAGAAAAAGCACCATTATATGTAAATGTAGCGAATTATCTGGTAGTAGGAAAACTTCCAAGATACTTCACAATAAAGGAACAAAAGTTGATTGTTCAATGCAGTGCTAGATTCTCCTGGATTGGTGGATATATTTTCCATAGAGGAGTTGACATGCATATACGCAGATGCATTTGAGAACAGGAGATTTATGAAATCTTGAAGGACTTCCATGACGAACCATGTGGCAGACATTTTGCAGATCACATGACGGGGCACAAAGTACTACAAATGGGCTACTATTGGCCCACAATTTTAAACACGGAAAGAAATATGTACAAGCCTACAATAGTTTCCAAAGAATGGGCCGCCCTGGCCAATCCGACGACATGAAATTGCAACTACAATTGGTAATAGAACCTTTCGAATGGTGGGCATTAGACTTTGTTGGGCCCTTCAACCCGCCATCGAATCAAAAGGCCTACATACTGCTTGCCACAGACTATGTGACGAAGTGGGTAGAAACAGTGGCCTTGTCGAGAGCCACATAAGAGTTTGTGATCAATTTTCTTTTTGAGTTATTTCTGTGGTATGACTTATCAAGGGAACTGATAATTAATGGAGGGGCACATTTTGTGGGACATAAAATTACGGCCACTCTATGAAACCACCATGTCACCCATAGAGTCACCTCTTCCTACCAGCCCCACATGAATGGGCAGGTCGAAAGCAATAATAAATTCCTTGAGCCAATTCTCACTAAAACAGTCTCAACACATCGCTGGGATTGGGCTACTAGACTGCCAGAGGCCTTGTGGGCTTATCGCACAACTTGGCGAAACACCACCAGATATTCTCCGTACCACCTGGTATTTGGAAAGGAGCCAATATTACTCATTGAATTTGAGATAAATACTCTTATAACAGCCAAGGAAGTGTGGCTGGATTCGATAGAGGCCAAAGTTAGAAGACTCCAACAGATAAATGAATTAAATAAAGCACAGCTACTTTCTCTACAATGCACTGCAATTATTTAGCAACAATGATCCAAGTGGCATGAAAACCTCATAAAAAAAAAAGATATTCCAGAAAGGTGATTGGGAACTGCTCTACGACTCCAGATTCCAAGACTTCCCGAGTAAGTTACAAACAAGGTGGCTCGGGCCATACGAAATTCAAGAAGTGCACAACAACGATACCATTACCTTTACCACCATAGATGGATTTGGCTCTGCCTTTCGAGTCAATGGACACCGTGTATGCCTCTATCATAAGCCACTTACGAAAGAGTCTTTCTGCCAGCAGGTGCATGACGATCCCACTATCCAAATTTTAGTTGCAGGGAATGATGGCCCAACAACTTTAAGTTCATAAAAATTTGTTACTTCCTCTTGTAAGTAGTGTATATATGTTTCCTGCAATTAATGGTAATTTACAGTTCTTTTCATCATTGTATACAAGAATCCCATTTTCTTCCCTTTTTTTGTTGTTCACAACCTTGTTCTTTTTCTTTCTTTTCTTTTGTTTGTTTGATTGATTTTTGTTGTTCAATCCATCGAACAATTGTTTTTCAATTGAATTGAACAATTTTTGTTCAATCCAATTGAATGGTTGTGTTTTTAGTGTATTGTTTATTTATTTTTGTTGTTCAATCCATTGAACAATTGTTGTTCAATTGAATTGAATGGTTACTGTTCAATTCAAGTGAACGAAGGTTGGTTTTAGTGTGTTTTTTTTTTTTTACTTTTGTTGTTCAATCCATTGAACATTTGATGTTCAATTGATTCAACAGTTTCCGTTCAATTCAATTGAACGGTTGTTTGATTTTTTTAGCGTTTTTTTATTTTTTCTATTCAATCTATTGAACAGTTGTTATTCAATTGAATTGAACAATTTCCATTCAATCCAATTGAACGACTGATTTTCTTAGCATGTTTTTTTTATCTTTGCTGTTCAAAATAGAACACTTTTGTCTTTTTATGATTTCCTTTCAAATATCCTCTCTTCCTTTATACATTCTTACCATAAAAAACATTTGATAGAAAAGGAATTGACACCTAAAGAAGAGAAAAGCAATGGTATTACTAATATTATGTTATTTTGAAATTTTTATGGAAATATCTACTTTAGAAGCTGACATGGTTTATCTATATAATGAATGGTTGGATATCTCTTGTTCAGACATATTATCACATAATTCATTACCATAGTCTTATGCTGGTGTATCTTTTTACACTCTCAAGTGGTAATTCTCTTTCGCATGAGGATATAGGGATAAGAGAATTATTTGTATTGGAATTCTTTTTACTTAGTACATGATCCCTATCTCTTAAGGATTCAATGAGCCTCCCTCCATTGATAATAAAAATAAAATATATCTATCTGTGATATTTTTTAAAGAAGAGAGAATAGGGGGTCTCATTACGAGCCAACCTACCATGATCATGAGGGTTTAACATGTGACATTGCCACAATGGCCACCACACCAGGGTAGTGACCTTCTCGATAGTTAAAATGGCTTGAAGGACAGGAGGTCTCATCACGAGCCAGCCTGATCACTCAGTTAAAATCCCCGTGAATGGCACTATGACTATCTGGCCACCACACCAGTATAGTGGTCTCTCCATAGAACAAGAAAAATGTTTACTTTTAAATAGAGGATTTCAGCTCATTTCTGGGTCAAAACAACAACTCTGTCGATGCTATGGATGCTTGCTGGTAGTAGTGGCTCTGATTGTGGTATTGGAGTATTTTTCTGACAATGGCCAATTATTTTTATATGACCCTGTTTCCTATTGATCCATTCCTAAAGATGAATGCATTGTTTGAATAAGTGTTATCGTTATCAAAACCTATACGCATACTCAAATATGAGTGAATTATATTATCATTATGAATTGAGTGATAATGGCATCAATCATAATCCGTCACTTGTCCTGCGTCTGTCATACTATGCTGTCAAAATAGGAAATATTTTTAATAATGATTGCTACTCTGCTTATCTCCCTTTTTGGACATTTCCACCTGATGCACAGTTGCGAGGATTACCAATTTATGACTTCTACTTCGTGTGCATTCATGATTTCTACCACCTTTCCTCTTTCCTTGTTCTTGAAGGTCATGGAAGCCCTTCTCTCATTGGAGGGGGTATGAATACCCATAATGAATAGGCATGTGAATTAACCATGTGACACCCTTCGGATATGCTAATTGGACAATAGAATCATTGCATTTATGTCTTGCAGTCATATTTTTAATAATATATTTTATAAAATCTGCGTGTAGTGTTTATATTGTTTTAACTAATACAGTCGAAAGAAACACATGCAGAAGGGTGAAGAAACAAGTTCTGAAAACGTAGTAGCCATGGGTGGAAATTCTCTTTGCAATGAACCCACAATATTTCAAGTCTCAGAATTAGCTCATACCATTCTCTAGCAAGCTGGTTGGATTACATATATACACAGACTACAAGGCTTTAATACAAAGAAAACACTTGAATTCCCACAGAACCCACGGGAAGGGCATACCATAGTCAAAGGTAGAATCATACCAGTCTCTGAAGAAATCATTACTGAGGTCTCTCGACTCCCAATAGTAGGAGAAAAATGGACTGATAAACATGTCCTCCCACAAGAACCAGTTTCAGTGTATTAGGATCCGGGTGAGAAAATGGAACGAAAAGGAAAAGGTATTGACTCTGCATCCTTGCAGCACTGTTGGCAAGAATTGACAGTTTTCATTCAAAAGTATATCACATATGGCGAATGTCAATATGTGGTAAAGTCCCATCAAATCAAACTGTTAGTTGCTCTCAAGAAAAATATTTCAGCTAATTTTCCATTTTTCTTTAATTCTATATTTCATGATACTTTTGTTCATATTAGGAGAGCTAAAAAACCTGAAGCAGTTGTCAGCAACCATGGCTTGACTAAATTGATTATTATTCATGATTTAAACAAACATCAGTTAACATGGGATAGCTTTGTCAATCCTGCCCTACCTTCCCCTGAAGAAAACCATGATAGAGCAGAAATTGAACTTCCTAGAATAGACATGCCTAGGAGAGTTGGAGGGAAGAGAACCCATGTTTCAACCTCAGAACGAGTAAAGCGGAGATGGTTTGAAAGGTTACAACTATAGAAAAACACAAGGCCATCAAATACACCAACTCTAAGCCCTCAAAATGTGTCTTTAAAAAACTATGAGGAGGAAATGGCTCAAGTACAAGAGAAAATGAGAGAATATTGTGAAATTAGGAACCCATATGAACAATCTGAGGAACAAAGGGACCATTCAAACCAGCCTATCTCTGCCGGCAGCTCTGGCCATATTGAAATCCTACCTTCCAATGCTGAATTTCAGGATTTGAGGATTTTATCTCCCTATGATAATGAATGGATGAATAGGGAAGACCAGATAGAGAGAATATCTGAGTTTGGAAACAAGTCATGGGATATTGTTCTATTAGAACAGGACACAATTATTGAGACAACTCCTCTGACACCTGAAGAAAATATTGTTCCACCAAGTCAGGACATCAATGTTGGAATAACCTATGTAATTCCTGAAAGAAACATCATTTCTGATAACCCTAATACTAGCACAACCCTTCCTGAACCTGAAGCCGCTGTCGCTCCTTCTCCTACCAAAACCCCTACATTTTTTTACTCAACATAAGAATTTTATGCAACGGGAAGGAGTGATAGCCAAATTGGGGCCAATTCACAAAGATATTGTGCAGAATGGAAGAGCATACTTCTAGGATATTTAGGAATAAGCTTTATTAGCATCCAAATAGAGATGGGAAGGCTCTACCAATAATGTGAAGAACAGAGAGCCACTTGGGTATAGGAATTTTAAAGTTGTTTCTTCTCACTTTCATCTGTACATTAATCTAATTTTGAACATGAGTCCTACATTTATAGGATGTAGATATAGATTCCCCATCATATGGTACCCTCTTGAGGACTATCATCATGATTATGAATTACGAGAGGGGCATACAAACTCAAAATTTGCAAAAGTGAAACAAAAACATGGTTTTAGACTTTACAAGGAAGAAGTGTATCCTACCTATTCATTAACCCAACTACACCTCAATCATATGTTTGCATGAGGATAGGAAACAAGTTAAGCAGGGGAGTATGTTGGGCTGAGGAAAAGGTACATTTTACCCCTATCTTTACCATGATTTATCATCAACTTTTATATGTTTTCCTTCATCTCATAAATAAATCAAAGGAGAATAATGTAAAAGTAGGGTAGAATGAATTATTGATAAATTGCATGTTTAATAGTATGAAAACTAACTTTTTCTTTTCTTTATTGATAGGGAATCGAAACAACCCAATTGCTGACCAAAATGACCAAACAATAGCAGACAAGAAAAGTAAATGGAATCGCGTTGGTTCGTACGAATCAACAAAAGATGCAGAAACATGCGTATTCTTTAACAATTTGGTTGATGGCTACGAAACCTCAGGATCTCTTGATCCTGAGGATTCATTATTCTGTTTTTTTTTCCTTTAAGTTATAAAATGTTGTAGGTGAAATACATAGAGATTTTTTGTTCATGTATTATAATTTCCCTGTAGTAAAATTATTCATACAGAACCGTCAAACTCGAGATGATGTATTGCCCCATTGACTAATGAAGAAATTTGCGTTTTTATTATAAGAATATTCTGAGTATTTCTTGGAAGAAGACTTATAGAGGCTTCAGGCCTGGTCCCTGGGAGTTCTCCTGCTATTATTTGTTAAATTTTTATTTACGATTCTTACATTTTAGTTATTTTTGGTGTTTTATAGCATTATCATTTCAATTCATTAATCGCAAGTGTGATGTGTTGCAATTTCCTTTTCAAAGGTTGAATTTATCATTGACGTTATTTTATTACGGATTGATGCCTTTACATTCATCAGATTAATTTCAGTGTGCTTAAATAGTTGTTGTTCGATTCTTCATACGGTTATTTCTTAATTTTTTCCATAATAAGTTTGAATGTTTGGTTTGTCATTCAATTCTGAATGTTTCTATTAGTTGAGCTATATATAATTCTATTGTAAAATGTTAAATAATTGAGTGTTGTTCAATTAATTAGGATTGTTGTTCAATTAATTAAAGTGTGTTGTTCAAATCATTATGATTGTTGTTTAATTCATTAGGATTGATGTTCAATTCATTAAAGTGTGCTTTTCAATTGCAAAAGATTCCTTATTTCAAGCATTGAGTGTTTATTCCTGCATAAGTTTATTCATTTGATTGATTTGAAGTATTTCATAGTTTACCTTTGAGTTGGTTTGATTGAACTTCAAGAATTAGATCACATTTCTGACAATGATTTAGAGTGGTTAACCTCTGAATTCACTCGGATATATTTTTCTTACACCCTTGAAATAAAAGGACTTGGCCTGGGTTGATGATTAATGTGAAACATTAAGGTTACCTTTAATAGTCACCTTGAATTAACAACACCTTAGTGATACTTTTTGAGTAATTTTGTCATTTTATTGGAGATTATCACTTTAGAGGGTTTTCCTTGGATACCTCTAAGCTCAATTTCCTTTCCTTTAGATAAATCTTAGCAAGAGAACTTGAAAATTAAAGGTCATTGTTCCCAATGGTTGCAACCATTGGACCACTAATATAACATCAACACTAACCATTTGTATTGCAATCATGGTATGGTCCAACAAATATTACCCCATATTGAGCTTAATATTATAAAACGTCCCTAAACAATTTATGGTTCCTCCATCTCCATTCATTGATTGAAACTCTAGTGTTGGATATATGAAATAATTGAGAATTTTTCCTAATTTGTAATTAATGAAGTTATGGGTATTGCCCGAATCAATCAACATTGTTACCTTTTTCCTTTTTGATGTATCCTTCTATCTTAAGGGTTTGTGGAGTATTGATTCCAGCCAATGCATGACAATATATTGTTTTAGTAGTGTATTGTAGCTCTATCAATGAAAATTGTTACCTTTTTTATTTTTGACGTATCCTTCTATCTTAGGGGTTTGTGGAGTATTGATTCCAGCTAATGCATGACAATATATTGTTGGATTAGTCTCTTGTAGCTCTAGGTCTTGTGACTATTCCAATTTTGTATATTCTTCCCCTTTAGAGCCAATGCAGAATAATTTATTCTCACAACATTTTCCCTCCTTACTATACTTACTATCAAAGTTGAAACATAGTCCTTTTTCTCTTCTTCCATGTAGAAATTATAGTTATATTTGAAACTAATGATGAAATTTGGCAAATCATAAGACTCAAAGCTATTCTACTCATCCACAGAATTCAACTCGGGATCTAGAAAAAAAAATCATACACATGAAAAAGAAAACATCACACATACACAAATATTTATCTAGGGTAAATCAAATTTTCAAAACCCATTCCTATCTATATTGCGTTAGCCAAAGAATAAATATGAATAAATATGTTTTCTCAAGCCTGAGCACAACCTGCAAGTGTATATTATATCACTCTGCTTCACTAGACTAGCATTGGAAAAAACTTAGCCAGTTTTCGAGACCTCTAAGCTCATATTTCCTTGTGTTTTTCCTTGAGGAATTAGGCCCCTATTTATTAGGAAATTCCCTCAATTAGATTGCACAATTCCTTTAGTTTGTCCCTTTGATTGCATGCACCACCCGTACAACTTCGAATAGTCTACAATAGATAATACACTACCCTTGAATCTCTATCTCAAATGGGTAGCTCGAGTTCTCTGCATGCATCAATTATTTTAGGTTTATTGATGAGTTAATTGAATTATCACTGAGTGTGACTGAAGTCACACTCCACAACTTGACATTCCACTAGTTCCTCAAATAATTTGAACTAGTTTAACTCACAATAACTGAATTTAACTGAAATAGATTACTACAAATTAGAAAAAAATCATATTGAATTGAAATCAAGCTTCCAAAAATAGAAATAACTGAGTTAACATAGTGACAAGTTCCATGTCGCCTCAGTTAACTACCTCCAATATTTATGTTGAAATCGAAATTCGAATGTTATCTAGTTTGACCAAGCAAACATCAAACTAAGATTTTCTTGTTGCATTTTTCAACACTCCCTCTCAGCAAGGAAGGGATTGTTTTTCACCCCAATCCTACCTCTCTGGAACACAAATTTTCCTCTTGAAAAATCCTTTGTTAAAACATTTGCATCATCTACCTCTGTAGCAATGTATTCCAAAAACAGTATTCGCCTTTACACACAATCCCATAGATAGTGATATTGGATATCTAAATTCTTGTATCGATGATGAAATACAATATTTTTAGAGAGCTTGATGAAACTATGATTAGAAAATTTGGATCCATCATTTGACCAAATATTCCCATAATAATCTTTCTCATCTAGATTTCCTCACATGTTGCTTGACTAAAAACCATGTATTTTGCTTCTACTGGGTTGAGTGCCACAGATCATTGCTTTCTGTTGTACCGGGAAAAAACTATGGACCTAACACTAAAAAATCCTCCCGATGTAGTATTCTAGTATGATGGACTCCCCACCCAATATGCATTTGTGAAGCCACACAACTTCACTCCCTATGTTTTCCTGTAGCATATTCCAAACTGGGTGGTGCCTCTAAGGTATCGTAGACCATGCTTAGTTTCCTTGAAAAATAATTTGGTTGGATTGACCATAGCTTGAATCAACAAGTTGACTACATAGCACATATCTGGTCATGTGCTCACAAGATACGTTAGTGAACCCACAATATTCTGATAGATAGTAGCCTCCACTTCCTCACCTAAAGTGGAATCCTCTTTCCCCCAATTGGTTGCTACATGAGTCTCCATGGGTTTACTACTATCCATGCATAATTTCTTCAGTATCTCATTTGCATATTTTGTTTCAGAGACAAAAAGTTCCCTATCTCCTTGCCATACTTCCAATCTAAGGAAGTAGTGCATGAGTCACATGTCCTTCATTTCAAATTCTCTTGCAAGGTCCTCCTTGCAATATCTGATCAACTTCTCATCACCAGTTAAAATAAAATAATCAACATATAAGATAATAATTATCAATTTACACTCAACTAATATATGACAAAGGTTTGCATCCGCCTCACTTTTGGTGAAGCGCAACCTAGTGAGATAATTGTTTATCCTGGCGTACCATGCACATGGTGCCTTATTAAGACTATGCAATGCCAGCCTGAGTATACACACATGCAAATATTGATCAAAGGTATCAAACCCTTCTGTTTTCTCAATGTACACCTACTCATCAATAACTTCATGAGGAAAGTTGCATTTACATCCAACTGGTGGATATTCCACCCCATCTGCACATCTAGTGCAAGAGTATATATAATGGATGAGTACCTTGCTATAGGAGAAAAGGTCTCCTCATAGTCAATTCCCTCAACTTGAGAGAATCCTTTGGCCACAAATATATCCTTATGCTTCTCTATGCTTCCTTCTACTGGATGTTTTACCTTGAAGATCCATCTCAAACCTACCACTTACTTATATGTTGGTATTGGGACCACTTCCCAAAAAAGTTTCTTACAATGGAATCATATTCTCCACCATTGAATCAACCCATTCATGTTTCTCTACTGATTCCTCAAAAGAGGATGGCTCAGTCTCTACAATCTCATTCATTAGAGCAATATAGCCATTGTACCAATCATGTGACCTCCTCTACATACGATGTGAAGTGGGGGCTACCACATTATCTCTAGCATCATGAAATAATATCTCAGCTTCCTTAGTTATTTTTTGACCTTCTCCGGATGGTTCTTCTTGACTGGATGTCTCCACTCTGTGATCCTCAATTTTTTATTGCTCCACAACTTCCTCAGGTTCCTCCTTTGGAGCTAAAAGGTCCTTTGTTGCGTATGTGTTATATTATTTCCAAAACTAGGACCATGTGTTGTACATTGTGTCAAGCATATTCGGGGGGTCACACGGGGGGGTAGTAGACCCCCCTATTGGGGGGTTTGCAGGGGGGCGGTATCCCCCCTGCATGGGGTATTTGGAAACGCCTGAAAATTTACTTTTTTATGCATACCTAATAATAGTCGTGAAGACCCAAGGATGGGGGTTGGACCCAAAGATGGTGGACGAACCTACCAATGGTATTTTCAATAAATTTTTGGCATGGTTTTGGGCCTGATAGTTTTCTTCCCATGGTATTTTGTAGATCCGGTCAAGGGAACTACGACTTTGTTCTAATCCAAGGATAATGGATTTGGGTTTATGAATACTTCAACATGTATATATATGTGTTGTAACATTGAAAGGAATATAATGAAAAATAAATTTGGTATTCCTACTTTTGGGATCAATGGGAAATATATATGTATATTTGTCTTATGTTCTCACCATTGTATATTTTCTATTTTAAGAATTCATTTGCAAATAATTTATGTACATGGTTAAAACCTACATTTAGTATTGGAGCTTTTCTTGGCTTCAACCGGATCAATTCTTTCAGTGAAAGAAGATGGTGGGTAGTGGAAAGATAGAGATAGAAAAATTTAACCTTCATATTTTCGAGTTGTGGAAGCTCAAGATGGAGGATATTTTGGTGGAGTGAGATCAATGTATGGTTGTAGATCTAGGCACAAAACCAACATGAAAGTGGAAAAATACAAGGTGAATTTAGCTCAGAAGGTGAAGAGTGTTAGTCATCAGTAATTTTTTCCTTCATAGATGACTAAATGATTTCCCTATATTTCTAGAAACATTGTTCTTGAACATTGTGAGTTCTAGAAATCTCACTACCTTCATCATCCTCAAAGATATTTTTCACTATTTGATCTTTCTATCATGTCTCGCTATGCTTACCATTCTCAGAAAACCCATTAGGGATTCATGTCATCCATTTTGTCTATATCTTATAACCTTTGACCAAAATCCTCTATTTTGTTTTTCCTAAAAACCCCCCATTGCTACCTAAGCCCACAAATCAAACAAATTTTGTGTGTATCCCAAAATACTCCCAAACACTGATGGTTTCAAAATATATCTGTAGACTCTTTAGATAAATCAAGTACATTGTATTTTGGATCTTCAAAACATTAGTTTATCATAAACTCTATCTTACAATTAATGATCCCAAATTCTAGGTCTTAGTCCAAAAACCAAGTCCAAGAAAGCCTCCACTAGGTCACCTAGGGTTTCACAAAGTCATAGGGTGGATTTGGTGCCCTACAAACTTTGTTTTTCTCTATGAAGATACTACATTCAAAGAAGAAAAGGATAGGTGATCTTGTCCAAACTGATAAAAAATGTCATTCAAGGAAGACTCTTTCGTCTAAAGCACAAATTTTGCAAGGGGGCAGCTTCCCTTTGATCACATTTCTGCAAGTGGATCAAATAGCCCTCAGACTAGCAATGGGTAAGGTAAAAGAGAAAATCATCATAAGAAGACCATTCACGGCAAGAAGAAAGCAACCAGCATATGTTTGATGAAAATCACGGTTTGTGACTTTTTTTGACCAAGCAAGAATCAGGAATAGGGTTACAAGAGCAAAGGTTATCTCAAACTCCATCAAGTACACATTGAAGACTTAGAGAAATGATGAATTAGTTTGATAAGTTTCAGAGAACTTAGAAGACAAAACTATTTAATTTTTCCTAAGTAGCACTAAAACTTAGGAGTTTGGTAAAGTTGACAAACTGGTCAAAAGGTGATAACATAACCTCCTTCAACAAAAGGTTTCAAAGGTTTTAAGTTTCCTTCTAGGGTTTGGCAAAGAGGCAACAACTCCACATCATAAAGGGTTGAAAGGGTAAAGAGCATTAGTATAAAAGTATGAGGTTTCAAAAGGTAAAATATAAGAACTAAAGGGATCAAAGGAGGCAAAACTAAACACCAATACCCCACTTCACCAAAGGGGAAAAAAGAGACAGAAATATCAGTTCAAGGTTTGACTTCTCAAAGAAACAACAGAAACAATTTTAAAGTGTCAAGGAGGCAAGCATAAGGGAAGAAATTTCCCAAGGAGGAAACTATGACAAGCCTAGGTTAATGGTTGATAAAATGAGTTGTCCAACTCCAAAAGAGACAATGATAAAAAAGACAGAAGTTGTGTAGGCACCTGCAAGAACATAAGTGGCCAACAAAAACACAAAATGGTTTAAATAGATCAACTCCCTCAGTACTTGGCATACATCATTATCAGAATGGTATTAAAAAACAAAAATACCACTAATTTAAAGCAGGACAGTAAAGCCCCCAGCAAAGGTTTCCTTATCAAAGGAATATTCTGCAAAATATAGGTTAGCCCTAAATGACACTTCTGCAGATCTGTCAAAATAACTACCTATAGGAAGATTGATAAATACAAACAGACCAAGTGTTTCTCACAATGATGACCCACATAAAGAATAGAAGGATTGTTGATGCTTGTTACTAGGGTTTTCATACTGGGAGGTTGTTCACTGTTTTAAAGAGAAAACCTGACAGAATGTTAGTCAAAGGAAAATATGGCAAATGAACAGAAATGTGATATGTGCAAATGTTAAAACATCATAAAAAGGTTCATGTTTAGAAAAGAGGGTAAAAGGCACTATTTGAGCTATTTGAAGGGTTTGTGAGCACAAGGAGAACATCAAGAGGCTTCCAGCAAAGAAAAGAACCATATTTTTGTCAAACTGCCACCTACAAGACCAAAAAGAGCCAACAAGATAGTAAGAAAAAGGAAAAGAGAAATAAACCCTATAAAGTGGGTTTTTACTCATAAATTCATTTTTAAAAAAACTATAAAGCCTCCTTTACCTCTTTCCCATCTCATTTATCATTATGGAGAAGAAGAAAACAATTGAGGGAATTTTTTGAAGGTTTTATGCGAGTTTGGTCAAAACGTTCAAGAGCTGCGCACCGAAGCCGGCGCTACGCCCCTGGCGATCGATGCTATGCACAGAGGAGGCAGTGACAGTGTTATTTAACACTGCGCTACGCACCAAAAGGGAGGCACTATGCACAGGCCCAGAATGGCCCGACTGCCCAAACATTCTCCTGGCGCTATGCTCCGATAGGCCAAACAAGCCCATTTATGGCCCGGATCGACCAGGCGCTGCGCACAAATTCCGACAGGCCCAACCCGACCTGAACGTGCAGTCACGTAGGCACTATGAATAGACAGAATTTGTTTTAGATTGCTCCAAAGGGCCAAAAAATTCAAGTTTTTGCCTCAAAATCTCCTGCAATCAGTCAAGCAAGGTTGGTGGATCTTTTCATTACCTTCCAAGTAGTCTTTCTCATAAACATGGAAGACATTTAAAGCCTAATGTGACAAAACCCTAGTGTCCATAAAAATCAAATATTGACCTCCTACGATAGGGTTTGCAAAATTAGGAGTTGTCATAGGTGTAAGGACACTCACTGCCAGTAAAACTACTTCTAAAAACTGAAAGCACTCATTGAATGCTTCTTTTTAGCCCTCATTTGAAAAAAATTTCCCTCACATCAGTCATTTTCCATCCCTAAACCTAAATACGCTCACCAAGCTGAAAATCCTTCTATGCTAAACCAGTCACTATGTTTGAGGAAGAAATCAATGCCAGTAGTGATGAAGGCCAAAGGCCTAGCAAGCCAAAGCACAAGGGAGGGAGGGTTAATAGGTCAGATCCCTTAAACACCATTCAAATTACGTTCTCTCCCATGATCCTTGCATGTTTTCAAGATGGTGAGTGTTATCAGTTTTGTGAGAAGATTAAAAAAGTCCAAAGCCACTAAGACTTCACTAGGTTGTTCATCCTCAACCTAAAAAACCACCAAGTCAACCTTGCAGGAGTGAATTTTGAACTCTCATCTGAATCCATTGCTAAAGCCACAGGAATACTAGATATTGGTGAGATATTGTTTAAACAAAAGAAATTTGACTTGAGTTACTACGAGCCCTACCTCAAACCTAGCTGTTAACAAGGATGCAAGGCTGTTTTCCCCTTCTCCCACCTGTTAGAGAGGTATGCCCTACTGATGAAGTAGATCATCCAATATTTCACTTGTGAGGGGAGGTAATCCACGTTTTATTCATACCACATAAGGCTTCTGATGCACTTCACCAAGGTAAAATTGCTAAACCTACCATATTATCTCTTTCAGAGCATTGACAAGATGGCTTCAGTAGTCAAGAAGAGAAGTTATGTCCACCAAATGCAGAGCCTTTTTCACCACTCCTTAATTAAGATGTTTTTCTTGTACCAGCTGGAGCAGCAAGGAATCCCTTAGGAGATTTTTATCTCACATGATGTATTTTCCAATCCCCAAATCTTCATTCAGCAAAATTTGCCTTCCACTTCACACCCACCTGCCTCCACTCCTCCATCATCTCCATAAATGCCTTCTCCACAAGGGAATATACCTCCTACTTCTCCTCTTGATGCATCAAATGACGTTGGTGGCAGTAGCTCTAATGAGGAGAAAACAGACGACAGTGGACAGGAAAAGCACAGTAAGGCAGAATTAGAGTTAAGTGAAGAAAAAGATGATGATAGTAGTAATGAGGAGAGAGATGAAAGGGATGAAAATGATAAATATAGTGAGGCAAATACAGAGCTTAATGAGAAATAATATTATGATGACATAGATGAGAGTGATGAAGATGGCATTCAAAAAGAGGAAGACAGTGGGAAATTTGAGCAAAAACGTTATAATAATGATATCACTAAATCAATCTCAAGTGCACAAAAGAGTATTGATGATGAACAAGGTGAGAACCAAGAGAATTATGAATAAAACAATGAAGGTGACAATCATCAAGAGAGTGCATGTATGTGCTTGAAAATGACAGTGAGAAAAATGAAAGTGAAAAAAATGCTGAAATGAGTGAAGACAATGAAAATGAAGAAACAAAGGGAAAGGATGAATAAATTGAAGACCAAGAGCAGGTAGTCTATGAGTTTGAAAAAGATTTAAAATATGAAGGCATTGACCAAGGCAGTGGCACAAATGAGACATTCAGTGATGAGAAAGGGAATATTCATGACAGCTGTCATGACTATCATGACACAAATCAGCCTATGAAAGACCAAGAAAATCAAATTGACAATGCTGCAAGTGACAGAGAGGATGACCTCAGTGAAGGAAAGAGCCAAAATGAGGTAAGTGAGGAGGGTAGTGATCAGTTTCAGAGCCAAGAACATAGTTAAGAAAATAGTGAAGAAATCAATGATGATAATGAGGCTAGAGGTCAAGAAATTAGTGACCCAATAGAGCATGAATTGACACATGAAAGCCATGACAAAGATGAAAAGGCTTGTGACCTCACATGCACCTACCAAAGAGATGTGTTTGTTGCCTAAAAAAGGCAAGGGGCCATCTCTCTTTTAGCTATCGAGCACAAAGACAAAGGCAAGGAAAATATGGACAAAGGTGAGAAGCAGGTAAAGGTAAGGAAAAGAAAAGGGATCAATAAAACTCCTCAAGAACCTCAATTCATTGATCTAGACAGTGACAATGAGGACTAGGAGATCAACACTAGATTGCTTCTCTTGGAGAAAGATGCACAACTTCAGGAGTGGGAAATATATTTTGAGATGGCACAACATGTAATCCACTATTACAAAGAGGAGCATAAGAATTTCAAGGAGGTAAAGGGAGGCCTTGCCCTACAAAAGAAAATGACCAAGCATTATGCAAGGAAAAGCATGCTTGCTTGTGCCAAACTGAAGAAGGCCCTCATAGATCTAGAAGACCTAAAAAGGGAAAAATTCCATGATAACCTTGGAATTTTGGCTGAGGCTTCCCAACAGGTGTCCAATACCTCTTGAGGGACCTCTCGACCATGTTTGAAGCAATTTGAAAAAAAAATTGTCTTTTCCAAAATTTCACCCCTCTGTGCGCAACACCCTAGGTTCTACGCACAAAATTGGTGCATCCCTAGCTCTAAAAGTTTGAATTTTTTGTTTTCTCACATCACCAGCAGTCTTCTCACAAATTTTCAGATCACTTGGAGCAATTTTACCCCCTCAAAAGGTCAAAAAAATTTAAAATTTGACCTTTCTGCCTCATTTTCAAACCAGGCACTACGTATAGAGAAGTGTTGGGAGATTTAACTTTTGGACAGGTAAATGACATCCACTCAGAAAAAATCAAGAATTTCTGGAAACTACACTCATCACGCTTTCCAACGAGTCATCACAGCCAAATCCAGTGTCAGGAAGGGGTCCAAAACTTAGCTGCAAGAGACCCTATTTTCTATTGAAGTGGCACTGTGCACAGAGGCTACCTAGTGTGTTTTAGACCACAAGTCAAAAAAACACACTCATTTATTGCAAATAGATATTTTTGAGTTTTTTGAGGAAAATTAAGTCAGAATTAGGTCCGAATAGTTATTTTAGCATTTATTTCTTGGGATATTATGCGCCTTGGGCCTTACATGGTCGCTTGGGCATAAGTGATATTTATGACTATATTTGACATTTTCCTATCACATTTAGGGTTTTAGTCCTCATTTTCTCCATAAATAGGGCATGGGTACCCTATGTATTTTGTTTCCATTTGATGAGCTTGAAGAACAATATACATGGTTTTATGAGATTGGAGAAGAAATTGGTTTTGTGAATTGGATGAATGGCTTGTTTGACTTGATGATGGAGAAGCTTGTTTGCAGGATTCCATAGCTTGGTGAATGGTGATGTTTTCTTAACTTGTTAATGTTTTCTTGTTATCATTTTGTTTCATTCTTCTTGGCTGCTATAAAATAGAAAAATATAGGTTGAGACATATTCTTCGAGGCACCTCAATCCTCTTGTTTGTTACAGCTTTGATGTTTTCCTCTTTTAGCCATCTTAAGGAATTCTTGATTCCTCCTTAGGTCCACCAAAACTTGTTTTTGTTTCACGCATGGTTAGTATGCTAGCTTACAAGTATGATTCATGGTTTTCCCTTCTTATTTGAATTTTTCAAAACCCTATCTTGAAGCCTTTCTATGAAATATGGATTGCTAGGTTAAGTCAAAGAGGTCTCGTTCGATCTTTCCCTTTGTGCATGCTTGTCAACATGTTTCAGAGTTACCAATAGCTCCGAATATGATTTTTAGGAGTTCCCTCTTCATAAATTGAGTTATTTGTTTATCTTATGTGTTTTCCCAAAATGTGAAGGTGAATTTCTAAAGTTAGGAGTTCTAATGCTTCTATGTTTCATTGGAATGTTTATCTTATATGTTTATCAGTTTGAGTATTGTTCATAGAGCTTAATGGTTTTCCCTTCCTCATGAGTTATTTCTTCAAACTATATATGTGTAACACCTCTTAGTCCTTTTCCAAACTTAATGTTCATTACACCTCATACATCACCTTAAGGATCCATTAACCTTGCTAAATTGGCCCTACAACACACTCTGTTTCATCATTTAGACACCCTTGAATTCATTTGACTCCATAGCCCAATGGCTTTTACATCCTCTCACTCCTCCTATTACATTTGACCATCTTACCCATCGAAAAAAATAAAAAATCCTACACTTAACAACTAGCCTAAAATAAAAACCCTAGAGCAAAAAGAACACATCCTTTTCACCCAACAAAGAGATCCCTCTCTGAGTCTAGAAAGGCTAGGTCCTTGGACTCCAAATCTTGGTTCCATATTACCCTGTCATTTGGTATACCAATCTACCAAATCACGGGACTCTAACATTCTGCCGATCACGGTGGGACATTTTGAGTATAGTTGCCTAAATACCTCTTAAGACTCTTTAGACCCTCATTTTGACTTAGAAAACCCAGTAAATCTGCCACCTCATCGCCACACTAACATTCTGGCGATCACGGTGGGACCTTCTGAGTTATAGTTTCCTAACAAACTCCTATAGACTAATTTAAACCTTTAGTTAAGCTTACATAACTCACTGACACTATCTAGTGTTTTATCTTCTATCTCATCACCACACTAACACAATGGTGATCATGATGGAAACTCTGAGTCTGTGACAAACTAAGTAACCCTTACGACTTTAAATACCCTTATCAAAACATTGAGAACTTACATTGTCAGCCATAGAGTAAACTCTACTTGTTTGACCTTCCTAGAGAAATGATGACTGAGCTATATGACACTCTTGTAAACCTTAAGACTACATACAGAGAACTGAGAAAACCCCAAAAGCATCCCTAGATTGGTTTTTATTACTTATTGGTGGTGGACCATAATATATTTTACCTTCAAAAAAAGCTAAAAATTTCCACCCAGCGACTCCGCTAGCCTCCAGTAGGGGTATTACTTCATTAGCACTCATTTGAATTCCTAGATTTGTTTCACACCAACCCTAAGAATTTTTTGAACCCTTATATAATGTAATAATTTACCAAGCATTAAGAAAGGCCAACCTTCAGAAACTGTACTAAAACTTTCAGCCTCTATGAATTTTGAAATTTGAATTCTGGCTTCACATAGGATCGGTACCACATCTCATCCGGACCCAAAACCTCCCAAAATAGTTGATGACCCAGAAAATATTTTGTGGCAAACTTCTAGATCTGGAAACTTAATCGTTGTTAGGATCATCCATAGAGCAAACTTTGTACATGAACATCTCACATCTTTGTAAGATCCCCAGTTTAACTTGCACCATACAAGGAACCTCTTCAGAAACAGGTCTCAAACTGATATTGACAAAACTGACCTTGAACCCTTAGGTTTGCAACAGAGTTTTAGTAGAGAAGCCTCTCCTTCCACACAACCTGATTTTTAGCTTCTCCATCACTTCAACTCCTTCCATACCAAATCTACTCAAAGCTAGTTTGTTGGTCCAAGTACTTCCACCACACCCATCCATACCACCATTTTGAAATCCACTTCACTTCATCACGAACCCCCTCTCACAAATCCACCTCTTGTAAATCCTCCATTAGCTCCCACCATGGAATCTTGGTATGCACCGTTGGTTTTACCTCAGCCTCTAGTGCCTTTACCGAATGACTATCAGTCCAAGATCCCTCATTTTGCAGGGGTTGAATCCACCACTTCCCAATAGCATGTAGATAGGATCAATGATGCTTTTGATTATATGGAGATAGAAGAAGAAATTATTCAAATGAGGATTTTTGCACAAATTTCAGGAGGAGAGGCCAAAAAATGGTTCAAATCCTTAACCCCTAACACAATGCATGATCTCCCTTCACTTTACCAAACTTTCATAAACAAGTGGGAAGTCAAGAAAAACCCCCTCCAGATCCTATCTGAATATAAAAATATCAAAATGAATGTAGGGAAAAGTGTGCAAGATTATTGCACCAGGTTTAACAGTGTGTACAACTCCCTCCCACGTCACATGAAACCTCCACAAGGCCTAGCACTAGTGAAATTACCTGAAGATTTAGACCCTAACATGACTTTCCAATTAAGAGAAAGAGACTCTGAAAACTTAGAAGAAATGCAAACGGCAGCTATTATTGCAGAGGTTAACTTGATTGAAAAAAGAGCTAGGTTGAAATCAGAAAGGAGGGTAACCTACAAGGATGAGACCATGCCCTAAAATTTTTCTTCTGATACCAAAATGGACAGCTTAATGAAAACTGTGGAGAGAGTGATAGAAAAAATAAAATTGAATGAAAGGACCCCTCTTAGAGAAAACCAAGCTAATACCCAAAACAGAAATAGACCTCAGAACTTCAGAAGAGATACTCCTCAAAACAAACCAAGGGAAAATGATCAACAAATCAGATCTCCTTTTCAGCAAAACTGTGTAGATGAAGATGAAGGAGAAATTATAAAACCTGAAGAAAGCCATATAAATCTACTAGGCTCTAATAATGAAGAGGATGTTTTTCTCACTCAAGAAGATCAAGGTTTCTTCTCTTCAGATGAAAATGACACAAACTATGAAGAATCTGAAGAATACCGTTTGGGGTTTGAAAATGCCATCATGGAAATCCACAAGCAGTATGACCTTAGGAGCAAAAAGTACCTAGATTCAACCAAGAAAGACCAAATAGAAATTATTGTTCGGAAAGAATATGAAAACACCTTTAAGAAAACATCAAATAATTTCAACATCATGGCTAAGAAAGCAAAAACAAACAAAGGGAAAACCAGCCAGCCAAACAATGACCTTAGTTGTCCTAGTACCTCCACCAATCACCCTGAGAAAACCATTTCGTCTAAAACTCCAAATTAGGATCAAAAAATTAAGAATGTAGAAAAGGTCATGGTTTATAAATTTGATGTTAATATGTCCAAAACACTAGTGCCTTGCAGTTTTGATGGAGAAATTGCCAAAATCAAGATAAATATGCCCCTCACTGAACTAGTTTCTCAACCCATATATAGGTCTCAAATGTTGAAAGTACTAAGCATAGGAAATGATGTTGAAACTTTGCACCTGGTTGATGACACACTTGAGTTGTTGTTTGGACCCAAAATAGAAGGAAACTATCATAAAGGAGCCATTCCCCCTTTCTATATCAGCCTAAACATACATGAGAAAATCTCACATAATGCCATGATGGATTCCGGTGCCACTCACAATCTCATGCCCAAAGTTGTGATGGAGAGATTATGCCTAGAAATAAATAAACCTTACAAATACTTATACTCCTTTGATTCGAGTAGTGTCAAATGTTTGGGCTTGATCAAGGACCTTTGTGTTAACCTAGCACAAGTGCTTGCCAAGAATCTAGTCATGGACATAGTAGTGGCAGATATTCCTCCCAAGTATGGCATGCTCTTGTCCAGATCTTGGGGTGCCAAGCTTCAGGGGAACCTTCAACTAGATATGTCCTATGAAACCATTCATGTTTTCAATCATACAAGGAGATTATACCAAGAGCCACATATGAATAATATGGTTAGCAGTTAGGACAGACCAGACAACACTCCTCTTTATTCTATTCACTCAGATCTTGATTCTTTCATATTATATAATGGGGAAGATAATGATGAGCATGTATATGAAGTTGAAACACATCAAGACACACTAAAACAGTCAAACCAGTCTTTACATGAAGGACCTAGTATTCAGAATGATAGCAATCTTGAACAAACACAATATGACAAAATCAAACTTGAATCTCTACAAACTAACAATGAAACCTAAAAACCAATGGCTAGTTTGACATATGAATCAGGTAGTCCAAAGAGAGGTCAAAACTGATAAACACAAAAATTCCCTTTTACCAACCCCAAAACACTAAAATTCCCTCGCAAAAAAATAATCTTGGGAAATCTGAATCAATGGAGTCTTATGTTTTTACCTTATCTAGACACCTCATTATCAAAAAGTCTTGTCCCTCCAGAAAAGATGTTGACTCTCACTAATGTTCCCATCAATCCTAAAGGTATGCTTGTTGAAACTAATATAGAGGGATATAATATAGGCAGCCTAAGAAGGCCCAAACTAATTAAGTTATCCAAAGCCTTGCCATTACATACAAAACTAAAATACTTAAGGTTGTGAAAAAAGTTTCAAGATGCTCTTGTATATAGGAGTAAAATCTCAAAACCTGATGATATAGACATTGTCCAAAAGAGGCCTTTTCCCAAGAAGAACTATGAAAATTTTGGGCAGATTCTGGCACTAACAAAGAAAGCCGAAGGAGGCAAACTGTGTATAGACTTTAGACACTTAGGAAAAGCCTCCATCGAATCCAAGTACCTTTTTACTTAGATAAGTCATCCTATGCCAAGAATAAAAAATTATAAGAGAGTGACTTTGATTGGTAGCGTTTCAGGTTTTCATGAGTTGATACCACTTCAAATCAATCAACACAAAGAAATTTTCAAATTCCGTTGGAATGACTACATCCCTGACCAAATTTTTCCTAGAATAAGGGATGCTGAAGACACCTCCCAAGAGGCCATGGCACCTGTTACCAATTTCTTCACTATGATATACATTGATGATATTCTCATTTGTTTCAAAGTTGATGAAGAATGTCTTCTTCACCTAGACATTTTCTTTCACAAAACAAGTTTTGGAAACAAAATTCCAAGGAAGTATATAAAAGAGAACTTGGCTTGTCTGAAATTGCTTCACAAAAATCTTGTACCATGCCCTCAAGAATAGATAGCATGTTCCTTATCTGCAAGAGCTGAATGATGGAGGTTTTTTAGATGATCCTGAGGATGGAAGGGTAATAAAATACCATGGTTATTTAGAGTCCTAGTTTGAACTTTTCACTCATTGTACATATCACTGTTTGATGAAAAGATATAGAGAGAAAAAAAATACAAAAACAAGAAAAAAATGGAAAAATAGGGCATATTTGAAAAGAGGTAAAGACCCATACCCAAAAAATAGAACTACTAAAAGTGTGCAAGCCTAAATAACACTACTAGTGCAGAAAAGAAGTCTTGTTTCAGTCATCTAGCCTAATCATGGCTGAAACACGTTTTAAATTTATTTTTGGTAAGTTAGTAAAAGATAGTTGGTCAAAATATTCAAGCTTGACTTATCAAAAGATAGATTAGGGAAAAAGATACTGGGTCCACATGCTTAAAACAGAACCAAAGAGAAAAATGGGGATGAATAGAAAACAATGTATCCTAGCCCTGATTTTTCTAGCCTCATTTTGTTCAAAAATAACATTTGTGTGCAGCTTTTTTTTATGCCACAAACACATGGTAAGTCAGATTGTCTAATCCTGATTTAGCCATGCTTTCAATTTCATGTTTATATTTTAGTGAATGAATCCTGTCAAATAGCTTAAAATTGACAATTGAGTAGTCCAGGTAGAGAATAAGAGGAGTTCATTAGCCTAATTTGAACTCCTGTAAGAAATAAGTGTAGAAGTAGATAGTTTTCTTGCTTTCAAAAATAAAAATATGTCAAGGTTGCTAGTCCAAATGCACCTAAGGAAGAAAAAATGTTAGGAAAGTAGGTTGGGAAGGTAGAGATGAAGTTGAGCTAATCTTGTATTTCAGATTGTTCAAATCATAGCTTCAAGCAAGCATCAGCAAGAGAAAGAGGTAAAAATCTGCCCAATGGATGAGGTAATAGTCGCCATAAAGCCAGAAATATGAAGTTCTGGACACCTTGTGAAAAGGAGCTACCCTCCCCAAGTGGAGCCACTTTCAGTCATCAGTAATTTTTTCCTTCATAGATGACTAAATTATTTCCCTGGATTTCTAGAAAGAAAGTTCTTGACCATTGTGAGTTCTAGAAATATCACTGCCTTCATCTTCCTTAAAGATAATTTGTCACTATTTCATGTTTCCATCATTTCTCACTCTGCTTACCCGTCTCATAAAACCCACTAGGGACTCATGTCATATATCTTGCCTATATATTGTAACCTTTGACCAAAATCCTCTGTTTTGTTTTGCCTAAAATACCCCCACTACTACCTAAGCCCACCAATCAAATAACTTTGTTGTGTATCCCAAAATACTCCCAAACACTGATGGTCTCAAACTATCTCTGTAAACTCTTTAGATAAATCAAGTAAAATTGATTTTGGATCTTCAAAACATTAGTTTATCATAAAATCTATCTTACACTTGATGATCCTAAATTCTAGGTCTTAGTCCAAAAACCAAGTCCAAGAAAGCCTCCACTAGGTCACCTAGGGTTTGAAAAAGTCATAGGGTGGATTTGGTGCCCTACAAACTCTGTTTTTCTCTATGAAGATACTACACTCAAAGAAGAAAAGGACAGGTGATCTTGTCCAAACTGATCAAAATGGTCATTCAAGGAAGACTCTTTGGTCTAAAGCACAAATCTTGCAACGGGACAGCTGCCCTCTGCTCACATTTCTTTAAGTGGATCAAATAGCCCTCAGACTAGCAATGGGTAAGGTAAAAGAGAAAATCATCA
This sequence comes from Pinus albicaulis, assembly GCA_034641835.2. Taxonomy (NCBI): domain Eukaryota; kingdom Viridiplantae; phylum Streptophyta; class Pinopsida; order Pinales; family Pinaceae; genus Pinus; species Pinus albicaulis. The sequence continues at coordinate 581,200,538 of CM076571.1, read as the reverse complement.
TAAGATGACCATTCACAGCAAAAAGAAAGAAACAAGCATATGTTTGATGAAAATCAGGGTTTGTGACATTTTTTTGACCAAACAGGAATCGGCACTAGGGTTACAAGATAAAAGGTTTTCTCAAACTCCATCAAGTATGCATTGAAGACTAATAGAAATGATGAATGAGTTTGAGAAGTTTCAGAGAACTTAGAAGACAACATTATTTACTTTTTCCTAAGCAGCCCTAAAACCTAGGAGTTTGGGAAAGTTGACAAACTGGTCAAAAGGTGATAACAAAACGTCATTCATAACAACATAGGATTTCAAAGGCTTCAATTTTCCCTCTATTTTTTGGCAAACAGGCATCAACTCCACATCATCAAGTGTTGAAAGGGTAAAGAGTATTGGTATAAAAGTATGACGTTTCAAAAGGTAAAATCTAAGAACTAAAGGGATAAAAGGAGGCAGACCTAAACACCAATACCCCACATCACCAAAGGGGCAAAAAGAGATAGAAATATCAGTTCAAGGTTTTACTTCTCAAAGAAAGGACAAAAAAATAAATTAAAGGGTCAAGGAGGTAAGCATAAGGGAATAAATTTCCCAAGGAGGCAACTATGACAAGCCTAGGTTCATGGTTGATAAAATGAGTTGTCCAACTCCAAAAGAGACAATGATAAAAAAGACAGAAGTTGTGTAGGCACCTGCAAGAATAGAAGTGGCCAGAAAAAACACAAATTGGTTTAAATAGCTCAACTCCCTCACTTGACATAAATCATTGTCAGAATGGTCTAAAAAAACAAATATACCACTGATTTAAAGCACGACAGTAAATCCCCTAGCAAAGGTTTCCTTATCAAAGGAATATTCTGCAAAAGCTAGGTTAGCCCTAAATGACACTTCTGTAGAACTGTCAAAATAGCTACCTACAGGAAGATTGATAAAGGCAAACAGACCAATTGTTTTTCAAAATAATGGCCCACATAAAGATTAGAAGGATTTTTATGTTTGTTACTAGGGTTTTCATACTAGGAGGTTGTTCACTATTTTAAATAGAAAACCTGACATAATTTCAGTCAAAGGAAAATATGGCAAATGAACACAAATTTTCTATGTGAAAATGTTAAAACATCAAAAAAAGGTTCATGTTTACAAAAGAGGGTACATGGCACTATTTGAGCTAGTTGAAGGGTTTGTGAGCACAAGGAAGACATCAAGAGGCTTCCAACAAAGAAAATACCATATTTTTGTCAAACTGCCACCTACAGGACCAAAAAGAGCCATGAAGACAGTAAGAAAATGGCAAAGAGAAACAAACATTATAAAGTGAGTTTTTACTCATAAATTCATTTTTCAAAAATCTATAAAGCCTCCTTAACCTCTTTCCCATATTATTTATCATTATAGAGAAGAAGAAAACCGTTGAGGGAATTTTTTGAAGGTTTTTTGTGAGTTTGGTAAAAAAGTTCAGGCGTTGCGCACCGAGGCAGGCGCTATGAACATGGCCATAGGAGCTACGAACAGAGAAGTCAACAACAGTGCTATTTAACACTGTGCTGTGCACTAGGAGGGCAGTGCTACGCACCTGAGAAGGCGCTATGCATATGCCCAGAATGGCCTCGCTGCCCACAAATTCACCAGGCGTTGTGCTCCAACAAGCCCGACAGGCCCATTTTCGACATGAATCGACCAGGCGCTACATACAAACTCAGACAGGCATGACCCAACCTGAACTTGTAGTCAGGTAGGTGCTATAGATAGACAACCTTTGTTTTAGATTGCTCCAAAGGGCCAAAAAATTCAAGTTTTTGCCTCCAAATCTCCTGCAATCAGTCAAGCAAGGTTGGTGGCCCTTTTCCTTACCTTCCAAGGATTCTTTTTCATAAACATGGAGGACATTTAAAGCCTAACCTGACCAAACCCTAGTCTCCATAAAAAATTAAATATTGACCTCCTAGGGCAGGGTTTGAAAAATTAGGAGTTGTCATAGGTGTAAGGGCACTCATTGCCAGCAAACCTGCTTCTAAAACCTGAAAGCACTCATTGAGTGCCTCATCTTAGCCCTCATTTGCAAAAAAATTCCCTCACATCACTCATTTGCCATCCCTAAACCTAAACACCCTCACCGAGCTAAAAATCCTTCTGTGTAAAACTAGTCACTATGTCTGAGGAAGAAATTAATGCCAGCAATGATGAAGGCCAAAGGCCTACCAAGCCAAAGCACAAGGGAGGGAGGGTTAATAGGTTTGAGCCCTTAGACACCATTCAAATTACTTCCTCTCCCATGATCCTTTCATTTTTTCAGGATTTTGGATGTTATCAGTTTTGTGATAAGGTTAAACAAGTCCAAAGCCACTCAGACTTGACTAGGTTGTTCATCCTCAGCCTACAAAACCACCAAGTCAACCTTGCAGGAGTGAATTTTGACCTCTCATCTGAATTCATTGATAAAGCCACAGGAATACCAGATATTGGTGAGATATGGTTTAAAAAAAATAAATTGGACTTGAGTTACTATGAGCCCTACCTCAAACCTAGTTGTCAACAAGGCTGCAAGGTTGTTTTCCCCTTCTCCCACCTGCTAGAGAGGTATGCCCTACTGATGAAGCAGATCATCAAATATTTCACTTGTGATGGGAGGTACTCCAGGGTTTATTCATACCACATAATGCTTCTGATGCACTTCACTAAGGTAAAATTGCTAAACCTACCATACTATCTCTTTCGGAGCATTGACAAGATGGATTCAGTAGTCAAGAAGAGAATTTATGTCCACCAAATGCAAAGCCTTTTTCATGAATCCTTGATTAATATGGTTGTCTTGCACTAGATGGAGTAGCACGAAATCCCTTGGGAGGTTTTTATCTCACATGATGTATTTTCCAATCTTGAAGCCTTCATTTAGGAAAATTTTCCTTACACTTCACACCCACTTGCCTCCACTCCACCATCATCTCCACAAATTCCTTCTACACAAGGAAATTTACCTTCTTCTTCTCCTCTTGATGATCAAATGAATATGGTGGAAGTAGCTCTAATGAGGACAAAACAGATGAAAGTGGAGAGGAAAAGGACAGTAAGGCAGAATCAGAGTTAGGTGAAGAAAAATATGATGATAGCAGTAATGAGGAGAGAAATGAAAGTGATGAAAATGATAAAGACAATGAGGGAAGTACAGAGCTTAATGAGCAAGAATATAATGATGAAAAAGATGAGAGTGATGAAGATGGAAGTCAGAAAAAGGAAGAAAGTGAGAAATTTGAGCAAAACGGTGGTAATAATGATATCACTAAATCAATATCAAGTGCATAAAAGAGTGTTGATGATGAACAAGGTGAGGACCAAGAGAATTATGAAGAAAACAATGAAGGTGACAGTCAACAAGAGAGTGCAGGAGACAACCAAGAGGGAGATGTGCTTGAGCATGACAGTGAGAAAAATGACAGTGAAAACAATGCTAAAATGAGTGAAGACAATGAAAATGAAGAAACATAGGGAAAGGATGAAGAAATTGAATACCAAGAGTAGGAAGGTTATGAGGTTGAAACAGAGTTAAAAGATGAAGGCATTGTCGAAGGAAATGGCACAAATGAGACAGTCAGTGATGAGCAAGGGAATAGTCATGAAATTCATGATAGCTTTCATGACTGTCATGACACAAATCAGCATCTGAAAGACCAAGAAAATCAAAGTGACAATTCTGGAAGTAACAGAGAGGAGGACCTCAGTGAAGGACAAAGCCAAAATGAGGCAAGTGATGAGGGTAGTGATCAGTTTGAGAGACAAAAATATACTGAAGAAAACTATGAAGAAATAAATGATGATAATGAGGCTAGAGGTCAAGAAATCAGTGACCCAATAGAACATGAAGTGACACATGAAAGCCATAACAAATATGAAAAGGCTTGTGACTTCACCAAGGATCAAGGCACCCTCATCACTCCTCTAACATGCACCTACCACAGAGGCAAAAGAGATGTGTTTGCTGCGTCAAAAAGGAAAGGGGCCATCTCACCTTTAGCTATTAAGCACAAAGACAGAGCAAAGGAAAACATGGACAAATGTGAGCAGCATGTAAAGGTAAGGAGAAGAAAAATTATCAAGAAGACTCCCCAAGAACCTCAATTCATTTTTCTAGACAGTGACAATGAGGACCAAGAGATGAGCACTAGATTGCTTCTCTTGGAGAAAGATGCCTAGCTTCAGGAGTGGGAAAGAGAATTTTAGATGGCACAACATGTCATCCACTATTACAGAGATGAGCATAATAATTTCAAGGAGGTAAAGAGAGGCCTTGCCCTACAAAATAAAATGATCAAGCATTTTGCAAGAAAAAGCATGCCTGGTTGTGACAAACTGAAGAAGGCCCTCATAGATCTAGAAGACCTAAAAAGGGAAAAATTCCATGATAGCCTTGGATTTTTGGCTAAGGCTTTTCAACAGGTGTGCAAGACCTCTTGAGGGACCTCTCCACCAAGTTTGAAGCAATTTGAACAAAGTTTTGTCTTTTCCAAATTTTGACCCCTCTGTGCACAACACCATAGGCACTATGCACAAAATTGGTGCATCCTCAACTCTCAAAGTTTGCGTTTTTGGATTTCTCACATCACCAAAAGTCTACTCACCAACTTTCAGATCACTTGGAGTATTTTTACCCCCTCAAAAGGTCAAAAAACATCAAAAATTTGATCTTTTTGCCTCATTTTCAGATGAGGCACTGTGCACAGAGAAGTGTTCGAAGATTTGATTTTTGGACAGGTAAACGACATCCACTCAGCACAAATCAAGCATTTCTGGAAATTAGACTCATCAGGATTTCCAACGTGCCATCACAGAGCCAAATCTGGTGTCAGGAAGGGGTCCAAAACTTAGCTGCAAGAAATCCTATTTTCTACTAAAGTGGCGCTGCGCATAGAGGCTGCCTAATGTGTTTTGGACCAAAAGTCGACAAAACACACTCATTTATTGAAAATAGATATTTTTGAACTTTTTTAGGCAAATTAAGCTAGAATTAGTTGCAAATATTTATTTTAGCATTTATTTCTTAGGATATTATGTGCCTTGGGCCTTGCATGGTCTCTTGGCCATAAATGATATTTATGACTATATTTGACATTTTCCTACCACATTTAGGGTTTTAGTCTTCATCTACTCCATAAATAGAGCATGTGACCCCTATGTATTTTGTTGGCATTTGATGAGCTTGAAGAGAAATATACATAGTTTTATGATTTTGGAGAAGAAATTGGTTTTGTGAGTTGGATGAATGGCTTGTTTGACTTGATGGCCATGAAGCTTGTTTGTAGGATTCCATAGCTTGGTGAATGGTGACGTTTCCTTAACTTGTTAATGTTTTCTTGTTCTCATTTTGTTTCATTCTTTTTGGCTGTTATAAAATAGAAAATTCATTAGGGGATTTTTGAGGTCTAAAATGGGCCTCATAAGAAAAATGTACAACAAAAATAAACTTTATAACAACCAATAGGATTCAAGATGATGATGTCAACCATGGGGGATGATTCACCATTTTTTAAATAAAATGGTAAAAATATTAAAAAATATTAAAATAATAAAACTACTTTTTCAACTTGTATTTTCAACTTATCTCCCAAAATTTTTACTCAAATTTCGAGCGGGAGCACTCGTTGGATGCGAAATTTAATTCCTCATCCAAGGAGTACCCATGTTGCATACTTTCGATGAACTCTACTACACGAAAAATGAGAAATACATAAAAAACATGATTGTAATCACATTTTTTTATGTATTTCTCATTTTTCGTGTAGTAGGACCCATCGAAAGTATGCAACATGGGTACTCCTTGGATGGGGAATTAAATTTCGCATCCAACGAGTACTCCCGCTCAAAATTTGAGTAAAAACTTTGGGAGATAAGTTGAAAATATGAGTTGAAAAAGTAGTTTTTCCATTTTTCCCTCTAAAATTTGATGATGTCATCAAATCTTATTTGATTTTTTCCACTATTATTTTATAATTTCCTTAGGAAGCCCAGTCTAGGCCTCAAAATTCCCCTAATGATAGGTTGAGACATGTTCTTTGAGGCACCTCAATCCTCCTATTTGTTATAGCTTTGATGTTTTCCTCTTTTGGCCATCTTAAGGAATTCTTGATTGCTCTTTAGGTCCACCAAAACTTGTTTTTGTTTCATGCATGGTTAGTATGCTAGCTTACAAGTATGGTTCATGGTTTTTCCTGCTTATTTGAAGTTCTCAAAACCCTACCTTGAAGCCTTTTTGTGAAATATGGATTGCTAGGTTAAGTCAAAGAGGTCTTGTTCGATCTTTCCCCTTGTCCATGCTTGTCAAATCGTTTCAGAGTTCCCAATAGCTTGAAATATGATGTTTAGGAGTTCCCTCTTCATAAATTGAGTTATTTTTTTATCTTACGTGTTTTCCGAAAATATGAAGATGAATTTCTAAAGTTAGGAGTTCTAATGCTTCTATGTTTCATAGGAATGTTTATCTTATATGTTTATTAGTTTAAGTATTGTTCATAAAGCTTAATGGTTTGCCCTGCCTCATGAATTATTGCTTCAAACTATATATGTGTAAAACCTCTTAGTATTTTCCCAAACTTAATGTTCATTACACCTCATACATCACCTTTAGGATCCATTAACCTTGCTAAATTGGCCCTGCAACACACTCTGTTCCATCATTTGGACACCCTTGACTTCATTTTTCTCCATATCCTAATGGATTTGACATCCTCTCAATCCTCCTATTACATTTGACCATCTTACCCATCCAAAACAATAAAAAATCCTACACTTAACAACTAGACTAAAATAAAAACCCTAGAGGAAAAATAACACATCCTTTGCACCCAACAGAGAGATCCCTCTCTGAGTCCAGGAAGGCTAGGTCCTCAGACTCCAAAGCTTGGTTCCATGTTACCCTATCATTTGGTATACCGATCTGCCAAATCAAGGGACTCTAACAAAGAGCACAATGTTATTGTGTCTCTCATATTCTTTATTGTTGAATGTATCAGTGGAAGCTATGGAAAAGGATTTGTGGATCAATTTAGGGACTTTGTAACAATCTAAGTCTCCGGTGAATAAATTTTTCAGGCAGAAAAAGCTATATAACCCGAGGATGAAGGATGGAGACTCGGTGATAGAGAATATGAACTCCTTTAATATTGTAGTAAGCTAGTTTTTATTAGTGAATAGAAAAATCTCATATGAAGATAAGTGCATCAATTTTCTATGTTCTCTACTAGATTCATGGGATAGTATGGTTGTTGCAATAGGTAGCAATACAACTTCTTTGAAGTTTTATGAAATAGTCTCATCCTTGTTGTTGGAGGAGATGATATTGAAAACTATGGAGAGCCATAATGGATATTCCTTCTCTATACGAGGAAGGTCCCATAAAATAAAAAAATAAGTCCTTGAGTGGGAGATATAGATATAGAGGGAGATATAAATCTCTAGGAAAACCTATAAATATGTGTTGGAAATATGGAAAGTAAGGACACTACAAAACAAATTGTAGATCTAAAGCTCCTGAGAAAGGAAAGGGATTTGATGATGTTCCTTCTATAGAGGTGAAAGACACCTTAGATGAAGGTGGGGATGTGTACTTGGCTTCTTCTTCAAGTACATATGTAGATCATGAGGCATGGTTTATTAAATCAGGTGCATGCTTTCACTTCACTCCCCATAGGGAGTGGTCCTGTGAGTACGAGAAGCATTGTGGTGTTGATGTCTTCTTAGGGGATGACATGAATGCTATAATTGTTAGATGCAGAAAATTCAAGTTGAAGTTTCAAGGTGGAAGGATTACAACACTTCCTGGTATTCTGCATATTTATGCATTGGCCAAAAATATGGAGGATGGAGGTGTAAAATATTTTTTTGATAAAGATACTTGCAAGATGGTTTGAGTATCACTCCTATTGATGTAGGGAGTTTGGATTGGAAATATATACAAGCTTATAGGTAGCACTGTTATTTATGGGTGCAATAGTTATGTTGTTCTTGAAAGTGGAGTAGAAAATATAGTGGTATCTGGAAAAAAAAACATGTTATGGCATCAAAGGCATGGAAATATGTAACACCATCCTTCCACATTTACCCAAGTTAACCGGTCTACTAGGGTAAACATGTGATGAGAGGATGCTATGATCTGATTCATCCTCCTAGGTCACCTTAAGGTTGTGAAACTAACATAACACAACCGATATGACCATCCACACATCCTAGAAAACATTTAGGGGATAACCCACCTTTCCAGTTGACCAACCCCTGAGGAAATTCAATATTTCAATGGCCTAGAGGCCCAGTCGCTCCCTTACAAACCCCTACAAGTGGCTAAGAGGCCCAGTGGCTCCCATGAGCTTGCCTCAGTGTGACTATGTCCCTTTTATTCTAATGCCATGCCATCGAATGCGAGATTTAAGGCTAAATTCCAGGGCTAAGACCTAATCACTGCCCAGAACTTCACGGAAATTACATAAATAAAAATTAACATAGAGACAATGATACCAATGAAAATTCTTTAACAATACTTGAATGGAACCCTACTAACCATGATAGAAATTTTGTCAAACATGTCACAAATATGCATTCTACAGTTCATAATAACATATCTCGGCATAGAGGTATTATAATTATCTGAGAATTGATAAGAAGCATAGATGGCTCATCATATCAGCTGCACTATCATATATTAGGTCATATATTCTTTTCTCATTCATTTTAAAATCAAACATGATGATAACCATACATTTTCACTGTCATAAAACATATTCATAAATAAGATACAAAAAACATAAATAATGAGGATACAACAACCATAAATTCCACATCTGAACTAGTACATTTACTAATCAAATACCAATGAAAGAACTCTTATTAATGAATTCAAATAAAACTAGGTTTGGGACTTCCAAATTCTGCCTGACTATAGATTGGCTAAGCTAAATATCTCTTTAGCTAGTCACCCTCATGCCATATTCCAATCATGAATGTGGGACTCAAAACGAAAAAAATCAAATAGGGCTCCCCGAGGCTAAAAAACCTCACCTCATCAATAGAACCAAGATTTACCATAATCCTCACCAGATCACTAGGCCATAAAAAATAATGGATGCAACCAAATTTCTCCAACTACACCATTAGGAATTTTCTTGTCTCTTAGTCTCTAGGATTTACCGCAATCCACAATCTAATCCAAGTATCACTAGGACATAACCGAGACACCACCCTCCAGGATTTACGTTATATCCCACCATTCATTGACAAGGATTCCTAGGCCTCATAAAGGGAAACCACCTCTAGGATTTACCGTATATCTGGCCATTCACCAATCAAGGATTCCAAGTCCCACTAAGGCATACAATAGTTGTATTTACCATAACCCACAGTCCAGTTCAGGGGTTACTAGGCTAGTGGCTTTACCACAGTCCATAGTTTGGCTCAGGGATCACTAGGTCATGTGTTCTTTGATTCAGATATCCACCTCACTCAGTTTCAAATCCATCTGGCAATCCAGATTAAAAAAAAACATGAGAACCCCATCACACCATGGCTATCTGAAAATGGGAAGGTAAGTTTGATGAAGAATGTAACACCTATAAATGCCCATGCCAATGACAACAAGACAACAAAGAACACACATGCACAGCCATGCATGCCAAATCTAGCAAGGAAATCACTGTATGAAAATAAATACCTGCAAGTAAAATCATTGTAGCTCCTTCATCCCACCCTTCCTTGATTCATATTTTCTTCCCATTTTCCTTCTTTTCCTTTCTTGATCTAATGTTGAAGTGCTCTAAGAAAACTCCAAGTGTCCAAGAGAAAAGACAGAGAGAGAGCTCCAAAATTGAACTGACAAAAGGCATCAGGTAATCCCCATAAGAATTTTTATTAATGTGGCCTATATTTTCTTCATTTTCCATTATTTTTACTTAATCCTCCTGCTCGCATGCAACCTATTACCTTTCACCTTCCTTTTCTCCTAACGTCCAATACTTTCCCAAATAAATTTTAAAAAATGCCATTTTTCCTTTCTAAAGCCTTTTCCATTTCGTTTGACAATTTCCTTTGCCATAATAATAGAAATGAACACCCACATTAGGTTTTTTTTTTCCCAACATTCAACTTGGAATAAGTGTCCTGAAAATGTGTAATTATTTTTCCATTATTAACTTTTATTACATGGAATTTTCAACAGGGTTGTTACAACATATTGGAGAGAAGAGCCTTTGAATACTGCATGGTAATGGTATGATAGAAGGTATGTCTAATTTATCTCTAGATCTCGATTTTTGTGAAAATTGTATATATGGGAAGTAGAATCGGGTGAGTTTACCCTCTGGTGCTACGAGGGCGAAAGGGATATTAGATCTTATGAACAATGATGTGTTTGGACATGTGTTGTATCCATCACTGGGTAAGTCTGTGTACTACGTTTCAGCTGTAAATGATTTGTTGAGGAATACATGGAGATATTTCCTCAAGAAGGAATTTGAAGTCTTTGACAAGTTTAAAGAATTTAAGGCTTTGGTGGAAAATCAAACAGAGAATAATATCAAGGTCTTGAGGACATATAATGGTGGAGAGTTCTAAAAGAAGGAATTTGAAGAGTTTTGTAAGAAGTGTAGTATAGCACAGAAAAATACTAGTCCATACACACCTCAGCAATGTGGAGTTATATAAAGAATGAGCATGACATTTATGGAAAAGGAAAGAAACATTCTCAGTGGTGTCGGGTTAGTACAAGAATTCTGCACAGAGGAAGTGGAGACTGCATGGTACCTTGTTAAAAAATCACCTTCATCAACATTGGATGATAAGACTCCACATGAGGTATGGACTAGTAAGATACCTTCTCTTTCAAAATTGAGTGTATTTGGTTGTGATAAATATGTACATGCTCCAAGGGATAAAAGAACCAAGTTGGATAGCAAATATGAAAGGTGAATATTTATTAGGTATAAGGATGGATTAAAAGGTTATAAACTGTGGAATCTAGAAACAAGGAACATTGTGTACAACCAAGATGTGGTGTTTAGAGAGGTGATGGATGTTATTAAACATGAAGCCCTACCAAAGGAACCTAAGAAGATAAATTTTGAGCTAAACAGGAAAGAATCTGACTCTACAACAAAATAGGAATCAGAAGAGGAAGAACCACAGACTCCAGTTTTGAGAAGATCGGTTTGAGAGAGAAGGTAGCCAGAAAGGAAAAGTCCATCTACTTTCTATTCAAATTTTTACTTATTGATTATTTATGATGATCCCAAGCCTATTAGAGAGGTAGTGTATTTAGAGGATGGAAAAATCTAGAAAGAGGCCATGGTTGATGAAATGGAATCTTTAAACAAAAATAAGGCTTAGGATCTAGTGGAGTTGTCAGCTGGAAGGAATGCCATTAGGGGAAAATTGGTGTTTAAGAAGAAGATGAATATAGAAAGAAAGGTGGACAAATACAAAACTCAGTTGGTAGAAAAAGGTTATTCCCAAGTGACGAGAATTGATTTTGGTGATATTTTTTCTCCTATTGCATTAGGGAAATTTTGAGGTCTAAAATGGGCCTCCTAAGGAAATTATAAAATAATAGTGGGAATAATAAAATAATATTTGATTACATCATCAAATTTTAGAGGGAAAATAGAAAAAACTACTTTTTCAATTCGTATTTCCAAATAATCTCCCAAATTTTTTACTCAAATTTTGAGCAAGAGTACTTTTTGGATGCAAAATTTAATTCCTCATCCCAAGAGTACCCATGTTGCATAATTTCGATGGACCCTGCTACATGAAAAATGAGAAATACATAAAAAACATGATTGCAATCATGTTTTTTAATGTATTTCTCATTTTTCATGTAGCAGGGTCCATCGAAAGTATGAAACATGGGTACTACTTGGATGAGGAATTAAATTTTTCATCCAACGAGTACTCCCACTTGAAATTTGATTAAAAAAATTGGGAGATAAGTTGAAAATACAAGTTGAAAAACTAGTTTTATTATTTTATTATTTTTTAATATTTTTACCCTTTTACTTAAAAATGGCAAATCATCCGCCATGGTGGACATCATCACCTTGAATCTTATTGGTTCTTATAAAGTTTATTTTGGTTGTACGTTTTTCTTAGGAGGCCCATTTTAGACCTCAAAATTCCCCTAATGCCAAGTTAGCTCCTATTAGATTACTTTTATATGTAGCGATTGCTTTTTATTTTGAGGTAGAACAGACGGATGTGAGGACAAAATTTCTTCATAGGGATCTATAAGAAGAAATCCACATGAAGGCTTTGTAGTGAAGGGTAAGAAATAACTGGTATGCAGGTTAAAAAATACTGTATGGGTCAAACAATCACCAAGAATGTGGTATCAGAAATTTGATACATATATACAGGGACTTGGCTTCCCCAAAAGAAAAGCAGAGCATTGTGTGTATTTTAAATTAATTGGTGACCATGTTATTTATTTGGCCTTGTATATGGATGATATGTTGCTGATTGGAAATGGAAAAGAAATTATCTAGGATTTTAAGACCAAACTATCCTCCAAATTCGACATGAAGGATCTTGGTGCCAAACTATATTTTGGGAATGGAAATTAAATAAGATTGGGCAAAGAGGAAAATATAGCTAAACCAAAGGATGTAGGTTAAGGCAATATTGTAGAGTTATAATATGCAGGATAGTAAACCGGTGAAGGTTCCTATTCTTGTAGGTGTAAAGTTATTTGATGAACCATTTCCTAAGACACAAGAAGAGGAAGAGGGCATGTACCATGTTCCATATGTGAGTGAATTTGATATCCTAATGTATGCAATGGTTTGAACCATACCATACATTGCACATGCAGTGGGAGTATTGAGCAGGGTTATGTAAAAACCAGGGAAGGAGTGTTAGACAACAATGAAGCAACTTTTCAGGTATTTTCATGGCACTAGTGATTATGGTTTCTTCTACCAAGAAATACTAGAATTGGACAAAGTTTTGGAAATTCACAACTTTATTCATGCAGACTGGGTTGGAGATCTGACTCAAAGAAGATATACATGTGGGTATGTGTTTAAACTATTTGAAGGAGAAGTCAGTTGGATGATCAGTCAATGTTTAAGAAGTTTGTAGGTGGCTTGAAGCAGTAATTGCAGACATGGGTGAAAATATTTTAATTTTCCCTAATTTTTGGTATGTACGTTGATTAATCATTGAAAATTAATGGGAAAAGTTTTTCAAGCCCATATTTATAGTGTAAAACTCATGGATGCAACCTAGAATATCATGCCGTAACCCGTGGACACATAATGTATGATGCAAAAAGAAACCTCAGGCTTTTACCAATGAATTTTCTTATGGTTTTGAGGAAAATTGATCTAGTCTTCTATGTAGTGATTGATTTTGTCATAAAGCAGAAATGGAACATCATTAATCATTTGATCTAGTATGTGATGTGGTTCATCTAATTTTTATGATTTAGTCACATTTTAATCATTTTATTTGGTCTGCATTGAAGAAGTGGAATGTCATTATTATTTCCATTGATGTGGTCTAATTTAGTGCTTTGGGTAATTGTTTTAAATGGCCTTAGTCATTGACTAAAATATGGTTATGCATTCAGCGCAATTGGCTCAATTAGTATGTTAGTCTATGCAATGTTCATGTTTTGGAACCGACTGAATTGGAATTTGATTGATTTGGTCTCAAGAGGAAGAGTGGAATGCCATGAATATTTAAGTTAATGCATTGATGAGGTCTAATTTAATTATTTAGGAAATCATTTTAAAAGTTCCATGTTACAAATAAAATAGATTTTATACATTCTATTCTCCTATGTAATGTATAAAGTGTGTAACTTGCAATGGAGTGTGAATTCGTTTAATTATTGTAGCTACTAAAATATAATTATTGTGCTCATTGGATCATGTACATAATCTAGTGCACATGGTTGTCTATGAATTAATCTGGTAGATTGGTTGAGTTAGAATGTGACGATGATTTGGATCTGAATGTTGGTGATGCATATTTTCAAAGAACATATGGTTGTGTGTTTGACCTAATTTATGCATAGTGTGACTTTGGAGGCCGGATGAGTATTGCAGTGTGAGTCATGGAACATTTAGAGTGTGAGTGATACTTACCAATGCACACTTACCCAGAGTGAAACCAATAATATGTATCTGTGCATCAAATTTCCAATAGAAGTAGAGTAATGTGGTTGTAATTTCCTAATGAATGAACCTTTGGGTTTAACCTATAGGTAAGGAGGGGTAAATACAATTCGATTTGATGTTGGTGTAGTGTGTGAAAAATGTGTGGAGATGCAAGCTATAATGTATGAAATGTTTGTAACGAAAGATAGTGTTGCAATTGACAAAGAGCTAGCCTTGTTACAATGGACCGAGTTGATGTGATGCTAGGGTTTGAGTAGAGAGTGATTCTAATATGTTACCATTCTGGATATTTTATGTATGCATGTATGCTAATACTTGCGTTGAAAGTGCGAGTATGTTACTATTGAGTCTTATTTCTTCTAGTATTAGACAATGTTGATATATTGGGAAAAGCTAGGGTTTGATGTATTATTGAGTATATTTGGCTGTTGAGTAGAGGATTTTACTGCATAGAGGTTTTTATTTTTTTATGTTGTTATTGAGAAAAAGTATATCTAATATGAAAATGTATGAAACTAGTTGCACGGAGGGTTGAAGGTTGCATCATTCAAGGAAGGTAGTGGCTTTTTTATTAGGGATTAGTGGCTTCCTTCAGTTGTTGTCCTAAGAAACTATTTTGGGGTCAATTCCTCCAGTAGATGGGTGTTTACATATCTCAAGTCAAGAGATCACTAGGAGTTTTGCATGGAGTTAGGGTTTCAAGGGTTACATATTATTTTATGCTATTTCACTTCATTTTATGTAGCATATTAATATGATGTAATATTGGGTGAAAATAAAATATTTTAGCCATGTATGTGTTGGTTCATCATTGTGAAAGTTAGTTAAGTAGCCCTTTTATTTAGGCATGCAAAGGAGAGAGTCATTTGGCTTAGTCATGCATTGAAGGATTTCACTTTGTTTCAGTCATTTATGTACTTTTTAATGCATTGAAATGGACCTATAGTTTCACTATATATCCCTTTATATCATTGTTTATCATTTGGTAATGCTTATTGTGAAGTACTTAGTCTAGTTTGAGCAGTCTCTTCCATGTTGCAAGGAGGTATGAAGAATAGCAGCAAACAAAAACCATGAAGATTTGTTTGTATCCCAAGCACATTTTCGCGGGGAGGATGTGTAAAAATAGGAAATTCATTATTGGTATTTTTGTCATTGATCTCCCATTGTTTATAGGAATTACAAGTGTGAGTAGCCATTCTTGTTTTATTTTTAATGCATCTATTGCAAATGTGTTGTAATTGAGTATGCTTATTAAGAAAAACTAATGTCAACATGGTTTTCCAGAAGATATTGGGTCACCCTTTGTATTGATTTCAAAGGGGGATAATAAGACTAGCCACCCATAGAGAATCAAGGACAATAAAGAATATTAGTTGGTGATGTGGTTGTGGTGTTGTCATCAATGACAAAGGGGGATATTATTGGCAGCATGGTGTTGGAATTGATGTCCACAATAAGTGAACCTGTGAGTTGGCATTAATGAAAAATAGTTGTTGGGTCTTCTACATGGTTCGGTTAATGAGTTCATATGTTTTGGAGCTACGTAGGTACTTGGAGGAATGTTTGCAATGGCTTGAAGAAATAATTGAATATCTAGGTGAATATTTTTTAGTTTTCCCTAATTTAGGGTCTGGATGCTAATTAAGAATTGACAATTAGTCGGCATTGTTTTTCAAGCCTATATTTTCACTGTAAAACCCAGGGACACAACCCATAATAGCATGCCATAACCCACAAATGCATCTTGTAGGATGAAAAAAGAAACCTCGGGCTTTTATAAGTGAACATTCCAATGGTTTTGAAGTGAGTTTATCTAGTCTTCTATGTAATGATTTGTCTTGTCATCAATGAGAAATGGAACATCATTAATCATCTAATATTGTTTTTGATGTGGTTGATTTGATCGTTATTTTTCAGTCACATTTTCATCATTTGATCTGGTCATCAAAGAAGTGTAATTTCTTTATTATTGACCTTGATGTGGTTTGATTTAGTGCCTTGGGTAATTTTTTTAAATGTTGTTGGCTGCAAACTAAAACATGGTTACACACTTAGTGAAATTGGAGCCATAAATATATTATTTTTTCCAATTTTCAAGTTTTGCTTCCAATTAAATTGGTATTTGATTGATTTGGTCTAGAGAGGACAAGTGGAATGCAATGAATGTTCAAGTTAATGCATTTATTAGGTTCTTAATCTTCTCAATTTCGATTTTCTTTTTCCCCACGACGATGTAGATTATGTGGTGAAATCTTGTGATTTCTTTGTTGGATAACTGCAACTCTTGTATTAACTGAGTAATCTTGATGCGTAATAACTTGGGATATTTTCACTTAGTTTTCTAGACTGAACTAAGATCCTTTTCGATTGAAGTCTTATACTCTGCCAAGAGTTTTAGGTGTCGCCCCTTTTTTTCATGAGATTATTCTCTGACTACCTCTAGATGCTTGAGATCACTATGTTGCTCTTTTTCCTTGATTTGCATAGGAGATTCTATTTCGTGAAGATGAATTTCGACCTCCTTTTTCTTCTTGAAAGCTTATTTCAGAACATGAGGGTCATGGTATGAGATCTTCAAGATTTCCTGGATCTCTTTAATCTCTTTTTCTTTATTCTCTAGTAATTTATTCACAGGAGCAGTATCTTTAGGGTGTCCAAACTGGCACACAAAAATATCCTTCAATTATTTGATCTGATTGGTCTAGCTGCGCAAGGCCATACGAGCTATATTCAATTTCTTAGAGAACTTCTCGATCATGGCCAGCATATTCTTGTTCCCTGCTATGGATTAAAATAGCCTCCGTGCTACAATTTCACCCACTTGCCGATGTAAATTTATCAAGTCCATGTCTAACACTCCACCCAAGTTTTTGGCCAACAAAGAGGTCCCATATCCAACCATCTGTTGGTTTTCCCATATCTTAGGCTGAACCACTGTAATATTTAATACGTTTGTCTTGAAGTCAGTCATCGATATAAAAAAAGGTTTGCTTATCGGTAAATCCTCTTTGAGTGTTGAGGTGTCCACTGATTGGGATTATTTTGGGACTATAGTAAATTCTACAATGGACATAATTATTTCCTTCTGCTCTATAAATGAATGTTTAATGTCTAGAGCTTGAATCCTGGAGTATCTCAGCTCAATTCTCTTTAAGGTATGCCTAATCTCTCCTTCCAACAGTTTGATTTGTTGATCGAACACATCTACATCTACATCAATTTATTTTGGTTTGACTCGACAAATTACCTCAAGCTGAGCCAGACCATCAATTTTTCGTTTACTTGGAGCAATAGTAGAGCAATAAATTACGGGTTCAGTCTCTCCTACATGCACCTAAATTTAGGAGTGTGTTACAAGCTATTTTGTCACCATGAAATTTGACTGTCCATATAGGTCTATCACTACGTATTTTGTGCTCCCTTAGAAGTCAAAAACCCTAATGTTCCTAAACTAAGTCTTGGAATTGGATAAAAGCTATTTAAAACCCTTACATGTCTACCTCCATACTTTTTCTAGAATTTTCTTTTGGTTCGCGGATACTTGCTCTATAAACCATGGAATTTCCTGCATGTTCTATGACTAAAACCTGCAGACCCCGTAAAAATTCAAATAAAAGAAAAAGTAAATTCTATAAGCATAGTTGGTTGAATATTCTCCCAACTTGAAGCTTCTAGAGGCATGATCATTTTGAGCTTTATACCTCCACTCATGGAGGTTATCCCTTGGTCCATGGAGCTCAAATCCCTTCATGAGAGGAATCCATCCCCCTCTTCATGGAACTGAAACTACCTCCATTTCCCTATCAATTAAGCTCAAGTTTTAGGTTGAAGGGTAGAGACTCGAAGATGCTAATATGGTAAATGTAATTGTTGAAGAGAATTCTCAAGAGTACATACTTTCCACACTAGTAAGCTGTTGTTGGCATGAGAATTATCACACCCTTATGTACATAACTTCATGCCGGTCTTTAGAGAGAAAGTCTTGTCAAACCAAAGGAGAAATGATTGTTCAAGACCCTGGTAGAAATATGTATGACATCAAGGCATAAGGTTGTAAGATTACTCTTTTTATTCAAAGATAATACATATGGATCTCTTTTTTCTCATCAGGTTTTTCTTATGCTTATTGAATAACATCAATGCTTAGACTCCTTGATCACTAAGTTGGATTAATTTTTCTTGATTATTATATGCTGCAGATGCTTTGATTCTTTTGTATTCTCTTTCATTACATGTTTAGCTTATTGGAGAAGCCTCTTTGTAGCGACTATATAAAAGACTGCATCGAACGTTGGATATCAAGGTAGGGGCATGTCCTCTCTACTTTCTTATAATAATTTTGAAGTGTATTTAATCTAGAGAAAAAGGTTTCCAAATGGATGTTTATTTCTAGTTATTCATTGAATACTAAGGATATCTCTCTTGTACGCAAGAGGAATCAATATGCATAACAAACCTATCTCATTAGAAAAGATAGAATATTTTCACGTAATACAAATGGTAAACCTCAGATTAACCATTGTTAAGGAGCTTGGCGTCACTTTTTGGCAAACCTCATATCTACCATGTCGAGGAGCCTTCAAGGGGATTGAGATTGGTATTATTCCCTTGCGTGTATATCAGATCGTAGACTATTCCCCCAGGTGAAATTTTCTTAGTTGGTAACCTTAGTGGCCATAATCTCTAGAATTTTTCCAAAGGTAAAGCTGGAGGGAAGGTCCCACTGTACCTGGAGCAGATGTTTACTAGACTCACTTGGACTTTTTGAAGGGTGCACTTCACTTCGAGATGGCACAGTGGAGGTACCTGCACCAGACTGTTTCATTAAGCAGGTTGCCAGGGTAAGTGTTCCAACCACAAGTTTTCCACATTCATTTCTGCAATGTTGGATTTCATCACCAACTACTATTTTTATTGTGGAAACAAACTGTTTATGTGTGGTTTGACTCCTATATTTGATAGCGCATGTTCATTTGTTTGTTTTTAATTTTTAGAGACCTTAGGTGTGGATTGTGATTTTGAATTGTTAATATTCTTTTAAATTGTTAATAAAATTCATTGAATTTGAATCTAATGGCAACTTTTCTAGAATTTACCAACCAAGGAACCCCTCTTAACGAGAATCCTAGTACTTTTCCTTACTTTGGAAATGTTAGTCCTCCTTATAGGCTACATTGTCACTACCTGGATTTACAATAGATTTACCAGTATGGTTATTTTCAACTTCGTTGGCCTCGAAGACTCCAATTGTTACACCTCAACCAGATGCTTCACTTCAACATATTTCACCATCTCAACATCACTAACCTCATGTTGAACCTTTACTAACTTCGCCCAACATGTCTTCCTCTCTTTCTTTTTCTTTGCTTGGTAAAAGCCTTGACGCTAGTAAACAGGTGGCTAAGAAGAAGAAGAAAGGGAAGAAGAAGAAGGAGCAAGATAAGAAAGAAGTCAAACAACCAACCATGGTTGTAAGTGTCAGTAGTGTCGAGGAAACCTCCAACATGCATCGTAAAACCAAATACCCTTTTAAGCTTTGTAAGGGTAACCACTTCCCTATCGATTGTCCTGGTATTCTGAAGGTCTTGGAAGTATGGTCATAAAATTCTCATCAACTTACTGTTGATCCATCAACCAGTGATTGTCAGTTTCCTGGGAAAAATGGTAAAGTTAGGTTTGCATGTAGGTTATGAAAAGGGAGTCATCAAAATAAGATTTTCCCTCACATGGATTAAGCCCCAAAATTGTTTGAAAAACTTACTATTCCACAACAAAAACTTCCAACTGGTTATCCTCAACTTTCTCCCAACCTACTGTCAACTAACGCAGTGATTGATCTAATTCCAGGTACATTAAATCTTGCTCTTCCATTGGAGACTGAAACTTATATCACTTAGGTTGATGATCCATTAGTTGATCAAGTGGTCTAGTTGATTTCACATTCGGTCGATCACATTCTACCTGTAAAGAATGAAATTCATACCACTCAAGTTCTTCTTGTTACATCATATTCTTCTACGCCAGGGGAATTTCACCGGTTTCTACAAAAACCCCTCCAAGTACCGAGGTATTTTCATTTCATTGGAGTAGACTGATAGAACCTCATATTCCTTCCACCATCCCTTTCCAAATCATTTTGAAGGCTTGTGGTAAAAATGTGCATCGCACAAATGTAGATGAAGGTGCTTCTGTTAGTATTTTATCCTCAGCTACTTGGCAAGCTTTGGGTTCCCCTCAGCTTATGCCTATTACGCAGAATATGTCAGATTTTAACAAAACCAATAGTGAACCTTTAGGGATCCTTCCTAAGTTTCTTATTACCTGGGAAGGTAAAACTTCCTGTATTGATCTTATGGTAGTCCGAGGCCCCTTGGATTTAAATTTTCTCCTTGGGCGAGACTATGTCTATGTAATGAAAGTTGTTGTATCGACACTCTTTGATGTGATGTATTTCCCTCACAATGGAAACATTATGACTATTGGCTAGCTTTCATTCGTTAGTATTGATTCGACTACCAATAATCTGACACCCCTAAATTTTCCTTATACGAAAGTGGTATCTACCCTGCC